>OZ025220.1:125000-250000 GCA_964019055.1 Anthopleura xanthogrammica
AGGACGAGATTGTTCGTGATAAAACCCAAGAGCGTGTCCTAGAATGAGTGCAAAGATATTATTTGCATGAATGTCGAGAATAGAAATGAGTGAACGCCATTTTTTCTAGAAAATCAAAGCCCATGCTAAAGAATATATATTAATATGCATTTTACGTGTGATTGACAACTTGCCTGCAATGCTTTTGGCAAGAATAAGATTAAAAGCGTCATTGGCTGAAGAAGGAAGAAAGCAAGCAAGCAAGCAAACAAGGAAGCAAGGAAGCACACAAACAAGGAAGCACACAAACAAGGAAGCACACAAACAAGGAAGCACACAAACAAGGAAGCACACAAACAAGGAAGCACACAAACAAGGAAGCACACAAACAAGCAAGCAAACAAACAAGGAAGCACACAAACAAGGAAGCACACAAACAAGGAAGCAAACAAACAAGGAAGCACACAAACAAGCAAGCAAACAAACAAGGAAGCACAACTCACCAATCTCATGTGCAACGATTCCAGGTATCCAGCAACCAGACGCAAGGCTCAGATATTGAAGTCTGTTCTTCGTACCAACCTCCGATGAACAACTAATTTTAACAACAAAATAGCAAGGCAAGGTGAAACAACCTCTGGGCTGATCTAAGTCAGGACATGGCTAACTCACAGATAGAACCCTGAAACAACCTCTGGGCGGATCTAAGTCAGGGCATGGCTAACTCACAGATAGAACCCTGAAACAACCTCTGGGCGGATCTAAGTCAGGGCATGGCTTTTCGTTACATACGCAGTATAAGCGTTTCTTTTATCGATAATATGTAAAGGATATTTCTTACCCTGACCCAATATGGAAGTACGCATAAGCATACTCATTCGTTCGCTGTTTGAACTTAATACAAGTGTTGTCCGTCCACATTTTCATCCCTGCTCTGATGGCGTCCATTGCTCGACTATTACCTTCTATTGAATAAAAAAAATCATCTGTATGAAGCGGCGAATTCCGATCGCCTTAGCTAAGGGCTTATCGCGGAAATGGTGTATTCAGTATATCATGGACTCTCTTGAAATGCATGCTTGAAACTTTTAAATTTAAAAAGAATATCACTATATATCGATGCAGAAATACCTTATTACATGAAATTTTCGCAACACTTCAGTAAAAAATCCAAGCTATAGTCAACAACAATGCACTGCGCGCCGAAAACAATGCAATCCGCCATTTTCTCTGCCAGGCAAAATGGCGGTTTTGTAGGTTAAGTTTGGGAATCCACTTCCATCGGTCTTGTTATTCAAGCTAGAAGTATTAAAACTATCAAGTTATAATGATAAGTAGTTATTTTATGCTTTTCGTGAGATTTTATATATTTTAGCAACGAATCTAAGGTAAATTTCGTATGTAAACAATGATATAGGCGCGCAGTGTATTGTAGTTGACTCAGATTCTTCAGTAATTTCATGATTTCGAAAATCTCTACTTACTGAGTGCTGGAGCGATATCATACACCAAGATCCCACCCGGCCATTGTCCTGTCCTGATGGACCCACGTGCATTGTTCCCAGAGTCGACATCAAGGCCAAGCTTCGCAGCCAGCTTTTGATCAGCGGAAAGAATCATATCTCCTTCATATAAATCTGGATTTTTGATGCCTTCATTTTCTGGATTAGAGAGTCAAACAGGGATTGTGTTAATTAAGGAGGCTCGAAACGGTTTTCCTTAAACGTGCGCGCGCGCTCTTAAATGACGCAGCACAATCATTTGAACTTAAAGCCCTGAAATGTGGAGTGTAACTCTAATATCTGCTATAGGCCCTTTTCAGCACGTTCAAATGCAACTCAATTTGGAAGACAAAACAATAGGTTCCAATTCTCAGGAGATTGAAATTCTTTTGCTTTGTCCTCCAAATTGAGCTGCTTTGACGTCACGTGAAAGGGGTCTATTGTAGATGAAAAACCGTCCTGAGCTTGTAATATGAAAGCTCAAAAACGTATCGATAAGTATATATATACGTACCATCGGGATTGCCGCCAAAAGCACCAGCAATCAACACACAGACGAACAATACCAGCATCATCGTAGTTAGCACTCAACTGAATCAAAGGTTGTTCCAGGGTAAGCGAAGAAGTTCCTCTACTATAGTGTTTTTATAATATCAAAATAAAACACAGCTGGATCGTGAAGCTTATTGATGTAAATACACCCACAGATAGCTGTGTTTGTTGATTGTTTTATTGGCAGTGAGATGTGGACAGTGAAATATAATCCAAAAAAAAAACCTGCATTAATTATTGTTTAGAAGCCGAAACGTCGAAAAATTGTTAGATTTTACAGCCATTCTCAGACACGTGCACCGTTGCGATTTTTTCTGTCGTGACAAAGTAGGGTTTGGTGGACGTCAATCAAAGCGTTTCTATGACATTCCATACGCACATGCCTTTGTAGCTTTGTGTTTTCCGACAATGCTATGGCAACGGTTTTGATTGACGCTTTGTCGCGACAGAAAAAAATCGCAACAGTGTGCGTGTCTGAGAATGGCTTTAAGTCAGAGACAACTTTTATCATTTTTAATTATTGTTTTTTTTTAACACAATGGAATGGAAAACCCAAGTAAAAATTCAGTACAAAATATTTTTCGCGTGCCTTTGTTTTTCATATAATTCTCATATATGGTACTACTGTCTTTCACAGACTTGCCTACTGTGTAAATACATTCTGTAGTATAATAGCAATCGGAAACATCTTTATTTGATGAGGAGAACAGTTAATATTGTATCATATGGACAGGTTTTCTAAACAAATTTGTGAAATATCTATCCTATTTCACGCTTCTTGAATGATAATTAAAGGTCCCAAAACGATGAGGAATAATCACAGAAACCAATGGAAAAATTTAATGAATGTAACATATGTAAAAATCTGTACTTATATTTAGCTATCTTTTTGTTAAGTAAAATCAATCATAGGATATTTTTTAGATAGTATAGGAATATTTTTCTTTTCATGTTTTATATGTTTTTAAGTTTCAAACCATTACGTTATTTTTTTAATCTTTGGTAAACTATTTTTTTTCTCATTGTATTATGTAGAGGTGTATTTAGACTCTTCCGCAGTCCCCGCTCGGCCGCTCCACTCTCCACGCTATGGGACTGTAACGGTACAATGCCGAAAGGGCGTCTGGGTCCGGGAATCTTGGACCCATCATGCCTTGAGAACCGAAATATATCACAGGAAGCCCAAACTGGCTACCTTTATTTTCAACGATTATCAGGTTTTTTTTCTTTTGAAATTTTTTTTAAATACTTTGAAGTTGTTTTTATTTTTATTCTTTTTAACCTTTATGACGATTTTTTGTTAAATCTCGGGATTAAGAATTAGCCGCCCTCACTGATTTCATTGCATATTTCTTATCGGTTTAGTATAAAAGGGTCATAAAAAGCACGATAAGCATATATAGTTCCTTGTTTGTGTGCTTCCTTGCTTCCTGGTTTATTTATTTTCTATACCTTTGGGTATCTTGTGTATCCCTAAAGGTTCAGTGAGCTTTCACTTTCAGTTATGTGAGGCAGCGAATAAAGGTTGTGAAACTTTCCGCATGGGAATCCCAAGCCTTTTTGCTTGGGCATACAAATTCGACTAGGTCCCAAGAATACCTCAAAACAGACCTTTCCCGAATTCGCTTGGATGATCATGAAACAATAGTTCCAAGTCGAGACTGAAATTGATTCTTTTATTTATCAAGACCAGCCTCGACTAAATCATTGTTTTGTGATCATCCAAGCGAATTCGGGAAAGGTCTACTTCCCGAGCCCAACAACAACAACAACAACAACAACAACAACAACAACAACAACAACAACAACAACAACAACAACAACAACAACAACAACAACAACAACAACGACAACAACAACAACAACAAAAGAACTAAAGGTGGCTTTTTAATTTATTTTTTAGAATCTCTTCAATGTAAAGCATGCAGGAAAAAGTTTCCTTACGCAAATATGCTGGAGCGACACACTAATAATGGGTGTTTACGCATGAATGAAAACAAGGAAATAAACTGTGTTCTGTGTGATACTAATTGCCAAACAGCTGAGGAATATGATAGTCATCTGCGTTCTGTTCACTGTGATCCCAGTACTCACCTTGCTTGTCCTGTATGTAAAACAACATGGAAAGAAAAAGGATCCTTTTTAAGTCACTTACGAACTCACTCAGGTTATAAACCATACAAGTGTACATACTGTAATAAGGGATTTACAGTAGAATGTAATCTAAAGACACATGAACGTATCCATACAGGTGTCAAACCATACAAGTGTACATACTGTAACAAGGCATTTACACAACAAGGTTATCTCAAGACACATGAACGTATCCATACAGGTGTCAAACCACACAAGTGTACATACTGTAACAAGACATTTACAGTAGAATATAATCTAAAGACACATGAACGTATCCATACAGGTGTCAAACCACACAAGTGTACATACTGTAACAAGGCATTTGCACAACGAGGTGATCTAAAGACACATGAACGTATCCATACAGGTGTCAAACCACACAAGTGTACATATTGTAACAAGGCATTTACACAACAAGGTTATCTCAAGACACATGAACGTATCCATACAGGTGTCAAACCACACAAGTGTACATACTGTAACAAGGCATTTACAGACCGCAGTAATCTAAAGAGACATATTAGATATAATCATAAAAAGTAATGTTGATTGGTATAATAAACGATGACAAAATGAAAAGGGTATTTATCGTTACTTGCATTATTGTATTAAAATACTATGTGAGTTCATAGGGTGATTTTACTTGGCCTATGAAACAAAATTGTATGATTAGTGAGTTACGGTCAAAGTAGAACAAAAGAAAACAATGGAATTAGTGTCTATAACTACTATGTATTATGATTACTAGAGTACTCTAACAGTCAAAGTAGGACAAAAGAAAACAATGGAATTAGTGTCTACTACTATGTATTATGATTACTAGAGTACTCTAACAGTCAAAGTAGAACAAAAGAAAACAATGGAATTAGTGTCTACTACTATGTATTAAGCGGCATCTACACGAGCAATTTTTCCTTGACAAGGAAAAGCTAGCAAGGAAATGTGGCAATGAATATTAATGAGATTAGTTACTTCACTCAGTGATCGAAACTTGTGGCAAGGAAAACTTGTTCATCATCTACACGAGCAAGGAAACCTTGTCAATAAAAAATTTGCTAATCGTCTAAGAGAGCAATGAAAATTGTCAAGGATACATGTTAAGGAAACTTTGCTCGTGTAGCTGCAGTTTTATGCTTACTATTTTTTATGGGCCAAGGAAAATCACTCTAATACATTTTTTAAGGTGGGCAAAAAGTGCTAAATTTACTTTGCACTAAATAGTACAAAAATAATAAAATATATGCTATTTGGTAATGCATGCTTCCTTCTATACTCTATTCAGTATATCCCTTCACATGCTTTGCTAGAAATATTTCATGATAAATAATCAAATTTTTCGAACGTTGTCAACTGTTTCCCAAGGTTAAAATGCCTTCTTTATCCGATCGGGCTATGTGAAGACAGCATAATCTATAATGAGGATTCGTGGCAGCAATGTTTTAGGATAGGAACAGTACAATACTTTTGCATGTATAGAATACTTTGTAGATCTAAACACAGGGGATGCGTAGGAAATGAAGACGCGCACATATAATATAACAAGCGCACTTGTAAATAAAGGAAATATACAGTCTTAATTAGCAGTACATGCATCAAAGTTCGTGTCCAGATCACGCGCGCGGAAACAGTGACGTGGGCACTATAATTAGATATTCTCATCTAAAATAAAGTGCATTTCCGGACCAATCATGCAGACGCGCCGTAGAACTGATCAGTATTATAGTTTACAATGAATCGTTGAAACTGGGTTTCTGTAGTACAGTGATTATACAGCTATTTCAATGTTGAATACTGAGCTGAATACTGAATACTGAAGAGTATATTCCAAGACCAAAGGGCATTGTGGGTCTCATTAATTTAAAATAAAAAGTAAATATACAGCGATTTGCTCTCTATATGTAGCTAGTATATTGTTTCGGATGGAAAGCACTAAAAATAAAATAAATAATGATTATTTATTTTACTTAAGACCCAAAAAAAGCCGTTGCACATAAAGTTTCAGCTAAAAGTTTCGACGTGTAAACCGGGAGCCGGTTGTACGAAGCCTGGATAAAGTTATCCCCCTGGATAAGGATTTATCCGGGGGATAGCTAGCGCTATTCACGCTTCGTACAACCAGCTCCTGGGACGTTATAAGCTTCCCAGATTATAAACCCAGACTGAAAGCCACAGGGTAGCCCACTCCAATTTTCACAAGAGTAATGGTAAAAAAAATGAAAAATAGCTCTTTCTTGAAATAAAAAGATAGAATAACTGACAAAATAAAAATAAAATGAAAATGAAGATAATTAAAATAAACAAAAATAAAATATGAACAAAAAATGAGGAAAAACAAAAATAATTTTAAAAATAAGAAGAAAAATAATTTAAAAATACAATAAATAAACAAAGATTAAAAAAAGATAAGAATAAAAATAAATAAGCAAAAACAAAGAATTCATTGACTAATACAACAAAACCCCAGCTTGGTCTCCCTGTGGTTTCTTGTCGTGGTGCAACACCAGCCCCTGATCCACGAGGGTCCGCCCCTCACATTATTTCGTTCTCTTTGGTCTTAGACGTGAAACAGCCTGAATCATGCCGGTAAGGACCTCCAAAAAATCACTAAATTCTACCCCTTAAAACCTAAATAAATCCCTAAAAAACACATGAACGATAAATTAATGTCCATTCTTTCGACCTGTATAAAAATATTGCTCGAAAATTAAATATTTTTTCGAGAATTTGAAGTTTTCGAATGGTATTCGTGAGACACATGGTCGAAGCTTCATTTATATTCATTGAGACTCAGCTACGGAAAAACTATCGAGAACTTAAAATCAGCTTAAATTTTAGCAACTTAGCTCCTCGTAATTAGGATTTTGGATATTTTTGAATGGAATGGTAAAATTGTAGAGCGTTTTGTTTAGTTTTTGAAGCAAAAAAGCTCCATTGAGTCTTGAATTTGAAAACAACTTGATCAGCGAATCTTCCAAATAGACGCTCGACTGCAATGATTCTTATCCCTAAATAAACAATTTCTTCTCATATATACCTTATTTTATGAAAAACTACGTTTTTAGAATTGTGGTCATGGATTTTTCATTCTTAGATTGACACTATTTCTATGAAAAATTGTAATTCTGACTTTCAGAATTTTATTTGTGTCACGTGGTGCAATAGCCTATATCCCACGTTTTTACTATGCTTTTTGCTCAATCACAAAATATCTATTAGCTTTGTTCTTATTGCTATGCACTGATCGAGACAATAGTTGAGACAGAGAAATCAGGCAATAGACTAATGTCAATCAAATATGCTGTTAGATACATGGGAAATTACTCTAAATAAATATTCGATTTAATGGTAGTCTATTGCTATATTTCCCTATTGCAATTGTTGTCTCTTTCAATGAAAACAGTAGCAAAAACCATTTTATAGTGCCTATATATGTCCATTTCTTATCTCCTAATGTTCTGCCGAGCTCGGCTTTCATTTGTCAGGGATGTGGTTTTCAATTTCTTATTATTTTGTGATTCCAGTCCAACTCTACAGTTTCCATTGTTTTCATTGCTATGTGCTGATATGCTATAGGTTGATTGCCATTGGACTACCATCAATCAAAAGGTTGATGAAGATGATGTTGCTTGTTGCATGCTGCTTGTTGCATGCTGCTTGTTACATGCTGCTTGTTACATGCTGCTTGTTACATGCTGCTTGTTACATGCTGCTTGTTACATGCTGCTTGTTACATGCTGCTTGTTACATGTTGTTTACCAAGCTTCAAATGTATTCTATTCATATGTAAATAATGTCAGAACAGAACAAAATATGCCCATACTGCATTTCAGACTTGGTATGCAACAAGCAACAAAACCTTCACCAACCTTTTTTGAAATAGCCGTATATTGTTTGGTAAGATATGTTTTCAAAAATTAACATGTTTTTCTGTTCACTAGCTGTTCAAAGATCTGTTAAACCCTTCTTTAGAAGAAGAAAAAAGGTGCCATAAACTGAAACGACTTGTTCAAAGTCCTAACAGCTATTTTATGGATGTTAAATGCCCTGGTAAGGAAGTATCTTGTGTTGTTTACCTATAGAGTATCGAAGTGTGACGTCACGAAAAGAATTATTTTGCTTTTGACAATTTTCGATCTACAATTTTCGATAGAGCATCAAGAAAGACGTTAACACGCCAAATTTCATGGGAATTGGTTAAAAAGCAGCAGAGATATGGCGTTTTGAATATATAATTTCCCCATACAAATCACTGTATTTTCGGCTTGGTTCCTAATGTTAAGAACCAAGCCGAAAATACGGTGATTTGTATAGGGAAATAATATATATTCAAAATGCCATATCTCCGTTGCTTTTTAACTAATTCCCATAAAATTTGGTGTGTTAACATCTTTCTCGATGTTCTATCGAAATTGAAGATCGAAATTATCATAAAGTCGAAAATCATTTTTATGACATCATCACTTCAGTACTCTATTTCTTCAAACATTATTTGCATCTATGTGCGCTATAGAGCTTTTAAGTGTGGTGTCAATCAAATGAAAAAATGACTTCCGCGTCCAAAACAATAGATTTTTTTTCCTTTTTCTTTATGACAGGATTTGTTGTCCAAAGTTCTAATTGTTTCATGTGGATGTTCAATCTTTGAGAACATTTTTCGCTTTATTTTCGCGGTGAGCATTCGGACCCAGAAATACGTCACAACTTAACAGCTCTATTATGAAGTGTTGCCTTCGTGTTTGATGTGTTAGTATGATATATGTAAAAACTCTTGGAATGGGAATACTCCCATTTTGAATTCTCTGTTGCTCAAGGTTAGCCTGGATTTTGTGTAGAATATTCATGTGTTCCAGTGATGGTCCATATTGATGCAGGATGTTCAATTTGAAAAGAGTGAATTTGTAAAACTGCTTAATTACAGACTCATTTACTCAGGGTTAGCCTAATTTCAGTGTCAATATATTCACAAATACCAACTGTAAACTAAAGAATGCACAACTTTAAAAACACTTTGAAATTCCATGGACCTTCACTGGAACACATGTATATTCTAACCAAAATTGAGGCTAACCCTGGGCAACAGAGAATCTAAAGTTGGAGTATTATAATGGATTGGTCTTTGAAGTATTGATTGACAAATGGCTGAATATCCAAAGCTGCTTATAATTTCCTCAATAAGGAGCCCTTGATCTCAGCCTATAATGAATCGTCCTGTGATACTGACAGTGGATCATTATATCAAATAGATCCACAGTAATAATATAGGATAACAGTTTTACTTTAACCTCATGTTATCTATCTGTGTTACAATTATTGAATGAGGTTGAGCATGATATTATAAACTATCAAGACCTAGGCTAAGCTGAAGAAAACAGCCAAGGTCTTGAGGTTGAGCATGATATTATAAACTATCAAGACCTAGGCTAAGCTGAAGAAAACAGCCAAGGTCTTGAGGTTGAGCATGATATTATCTTGATAATTTATGATCTCAAAACTGATGTAAAATTGAATCCACTTATTTTTTATCTATTTTGTACATTGAGCTTAAAGAAAAATCTTTTGTATATTTTCTGTTGCATAAAACTTATCATGTACAAAGGTTTTCAACATTTAAAAAAAATCCAGTCTTATCAGTACAATGTTCACCATCAGGGCTTGAAATATTGGCCATTCTTAAGTCAATATTCAGAATGAATTGAAATTTGTCCAGTTAAATCTTTGCCTAGCTGGTCATTTTGCCCAGTAACCTTGAGCTAGAAACCAGGCATGACTGAGCTAAAACTAATTTGGCCAGCGACCAGTGAATGACTGACCATTATTTCAAGCCTTGCATCATCATGTTCTTGTCTGCCATCATGGACAAAATGAGTGGGATGTGGGAAAGAAAATGCCTTTGCCGATGTCCCAAAGACTCACTTTTTTAACTGGGGACTCCAATAATATTGAGTTAGAACAGATCCCAAAATGAATTGACTTCTGTAAAACAGTGTTCAAGTTATATCCATTAGTCATATTAATTAATGTTGTTATTGTTATGTTATTTCAGGGTGTTATAAAATCACAACTGTATTCAGCCATGCACAGACTGTTGTCCTTTGTGTCTCCTGCTCAATGGTGTTGTGTCAACCCACAGGAGGAAGAGCTCGTCTGACAGAAGGTGGGAAAAAAAGAAGGATATCTTGTTAGCAATAGTCCCTTTCACAGTTCCCTGCACCATCTTGAAAGGTAGCTGTGTCTTTGCATTGAAGCGAGACGAACGGTGACCTTGTAATGATAGAGATTATTTTAACACCTTGGAAAATTATTCACATGTTTCTATCATTGCGAGCTCACCATTTGTCTCGCTTCGATGCAAAGACACAGCTACCTTTCAAGATGGCATAGGGAACTGTGAAAGGGACTATTGATGATTTGTAAACATGAAGACAAAACATGGTGGACATGTTAGTTGTGTAGACCCCTTGCAGCACGTCGGAATGCAGCTCAATTTGGAGGACAAATAATCGGTTCCAATTCTCAGGAGATTGAAATTCTTTTGCTTTGTCCTCCAAATTGAACTGCTTTGATGTCACATGAAAGAGGTCTTTTGTTTTATGGTCACTGTAGTGAATTTGGGAATCATCTGTTGTTACACAAGCTTTTGGGTCATTCATCATCATTCCTTCCATCAGGGAACATGAACGATTTGTATTTTTTTTGTTATCATAAATCATTGAGCTTCATGGGTGGCATAGTGGTTTACTGCTTGCCTCTCACCACTGTGGTCCGGGTTCAAGCCCCGGCTCAGGTCAGATCATATGTGAGTTGAGTTTGTTTGATGTGTTGTTCTCTCCTGTGCCATGAGGGATTTCTCCTGGTACTCTGGTTTCCTCCCTCAGTAAAAAGTTAATATGTGAGTTGAGTTGTATGCATAGAATATATAATGTAGTGGTAGTGTGTGTGAGTGACAGTGGTCCAAATTGGAAACCAGTTTTAAGTTACTGAATTTGTTTACCACTATAAAAAAAAGTTATTTACTTAAAAAAATAAGTTATTTATTATCTTTTATTATCTTTCCAGGCTGTTCATTCAGGAGGAAACAGAACTAATCTTCACAAGCCTGAAGAATAAAGTCTGTAAACCACGAATAAAACTCAATTTCATCATTGATTTATTGTAGAACATGCATATATGCCCACTAAAGCTGATGACGTTACTATTATCAAATCAGCTTGTGCGGCGATAAGACATACCATGAATGAACTTTTTTCTATATTGTACCTTATATTCCACCCGCAAATGCAGACATCTCTAATGTTATAATTTTCGTCGGCCTGTGGGTGTTTAATGTTCATTAATTTTTGATCGCAGCATGGATGAATAGATTGACAGGAACAACTGTAATATGTGTAATGTGGTAGTATCATTGAGAGAATAAATCAGTGCTGAAATTGAGAGGAAAAACATGGCTGCTTAAAGATTGATAGGACTGACTGTCCTTTGTGCTAGATTTTGTCCATCAAATTAAACCTTAAAACAACCTTGACTGATAAGTCAGGGCATGGCTAACTCACAGATAGAACCCTGAAACAACCTCTGGGCTGATCTAAGTCAGGGCATGGCTAACTCACAGATAGAACCCTGAAACAACCTCTGTGCTGATCTAAGTCAGGGCATGGCTAACTCACAGATAGAACCCTGAAACAACCTCTGTGCTGATCTAAGTCATGGCATGGCTAACTCACAGATTAAACCCTGAAACAACCCTGTGTGCTGATCTAAGTTAGGGCATGGCTAACTCGCAGATTAAACCCTGAAACAACCTCTGGGCTGATCTAAGTCAGGGCATGGCTAACTCACAGATAGAACCCTGAAACAACCTCTGGGCTGATCTAAGTCCGGGCATGGCTAACTCACAGATTAAACCCTGAAACAACCCTGTGTGCTGATCTAAGTCAGGGCATGGCTAACTCACAGATTAAACCCTGAAACAACCTCTGGGCTGATCTAAGTCAGGGCTGGCTAACTCGCAGATTAAACCCTGAAACAACCTCTGGGCTGATCTAAGTCAGGGCATGGCTAACTCACAGATTAAACCCTGAAACAACCCTGTGTGCTGATCTAAGTCAGGGCATGGCTAACTCACAGATTAAACCCTGAAACAACCTCTGGGCTGATCTAAGTCAGGGCTGGCTAACTCGCAGATTAAACCCTGAAACAACCTCTGGGCTGATCTAAGTCCGGGCATGGCTAACTCACAGATTAAACCCTGAAACAACCTCTGGGCTGATCTAAGTCAGGGCATGGCTAACTCACAGATTAAACCCTGAAACAACCTCTGGGCTGATCTAAGTCAGGGCATGGCTAACTCACAGATTAAACCCTGAAACAACCTCTGGGCTGATCTAAGTCAGGGCATGGCTAACTCACAGGTTAAACCCTGAAACAACCTCTGGGCTGATCTAAGTCCGGGCATGGCTAACTCACAGATTAAACCCTGAAACAACCTCTGGGCTGATCTAAGTCAGGGCATGGCTAACTCACAGATTAAACCCTGAAACAACCTCTGGGCTGATCTAAGTCGGGGCATGGCTAACTCACAGATTAAACCCTGAAACAACCTCTGGGCTGATCTAAGTCAGGGCATGGCTAACTCACAGGTTAAACCCTGAAACAACCTCTGGGCTGATCTAAGTCAGGGCATGGCTGACTCGCAGATTAAACCCTGAAACAACCTCTGGGCTGATCTAAGTCAAGGCATGGCTAACTCACAGATTAAACCCTGAAACAACCTCTGGGCTGATCTAAGTCAAGGCATGGCTAACTCACAGATTAAACCCTGAAACAACCTCTGGGCTGATCTAAGTCAGGGCATGGCTGACTCACAGATTAAACCCTGAAACAACCTCTGGGCTGATCTAAGTCAGGGCATGGCTAACTCACAGATTGAACCCTGAAACAACCTCTGGGCTGATCTAAGTCAGGGCATGGCTGACTCACAGATTAAACCCTGAAACAACCTCTGGGCTGATCTAAGTCAGGGCATGGCTAACTCACAGATTGAACCCTGAAACAACCTCTGGGCTGATCTAAGTCAAGGCATGGCTAACTCACAGATTAAACCCTGAAACAACCTCTGGGCTGATCTAAGTCAGGGCATGGCTAACTCACAGATCGAGCCCTGAAACAACCTCTTGGCTGATCTAAGTCAGGGCATGGCTAACTCACAGATAGAACCCTAAAACAACCACTAGGCTGATCCCCCACTGCAGAGTTGAGCACAAAAGGAATGCCTCCTTAATTATGACATTTTTTTTCCATTTGTCATTCCATACATTTTTCTCATTCTTTTTTAAACAAATTGTCGAAGTGTCATTATTCTTCTATATTTTTCAAGATCGGATTGGAGAACAGAAAAGTGCTTCTACTTATGTGGTTCTTGTGGATTTGGCGGGAAATTTCACGATAACGCGCGCGTTCTACACTGACTAATCAGTATAAGAACAAGCACACAAAAAAAACTAATTTTTCAAGAACTGCTTTATAAACCGGCTGAGAATCACCCAGAGTGTCAGTAAATCGTATCAGCTAGGGCGGATCCAGGATTTTACGAAGGGGGGGGGGGGGGGGAGGGAGTTGGATAATCTTATTCAGGGTCCTTCAAGGTATCTATTATCCATCAGAGTTAGGACTGTCACTATTGCGCTGGGCACTTTTTGGGGCAAGTTTCGAACAAGGAATGAAGCAAGGATTTAAGCAAGCAAGTAAGGAATGAAGCAAGAAAGGAAGCAAGTAAGTAGGAAGGAAGGAGGGGGCAAACCCTGTTTTCAGAACATCAACCAAAAAACGGCCAACCAAAAAAAAAATGGCAAGCACGATGAGGAGAGGGGCCCAACTCCCTCCTGGCTACGCGCTTGTATTCTTTGTAACAGATTATTGTATGATCATGACTATTCCAATATACCTTTTAAAATAAACTTGATACAAGTTCCGCACACAGCTGCAGAGGAAGTGTAAGGTCTTTATTAACTATCGTTATCTTTTTCTGCTCTCTGAGTAATTATTGTGCGAATTATCTATAAACAGGTGATTTGGAATCTAGGCACGCAAAACAACGAAATATGCTTTTCCTAAAAGATATTTGGCGAATTTTCCACAGTTGAGTTTCATTTTCTTTATTTTCGAGTACAAGCTGTTGTTTATTGAACCAAGAACCTGAAACTAGGAAATATTGAGCTACATGCGATCAACATGCTCGCTGATTGGTAATTAATTCATTTGGGCTGCGGAGAGAAGTTCAAATAATATAATAATGATATAATATAATTATAGCTGACACCATGTAATCACCATGTAACTCACCTGACACTAAGATAACCAATCACAGAGCAGATATTGATTGTACTTTTGAAAGGATTTAAAAATATTGCTAAGCAGAGGCAGAAAGTGAAAGGTAATCTTGAAGCAGAAATCTGTATTTTGCAGTCACAAAAAAGTGATTCAAAATTTGAACTTAATATAATTTTTTAAAGACACTAGTGTTTTACTAAAAAATACGCCACTCGTATTTTTCATACGATATACATCCGGGACCTCAGTGACATATTTTCCATATTCTCACACGTGAAGATATCAATGACGTCACATCATATCTTGCCTCGGCTCGGGATCAGTCAAAATGAATGCTAAATGTCGGGTTTTTTTTCCAGGACGTGTCTATATGATAAAAAGAAAATTAGTACATGATGGCGAGAATATATGAAGCTTATCTTCGAGTGGTGAAAATAGTTCACGAGTGAGGGCACCTGGATATGATTATTAAAGTTTTTTTAATTTTTTGTTCCATTTGAATGTTTTCAGTTCTGCTTTCAAAATAAGACCTGAAATTAAGTTTAAAATATGGCTAATTAATCGGTAATTAAATATCAAAATGAAGGGAAATTATAGTCTAAACTTTGCACACGTTGCCAATGTATAGCACGTACTAGAAAAACTCAGTCTCAAATCTTGCTTTGAAAAAAATTTGGCTTGTGGTCATCCCCAAAGGGAATCAAAGTGGCAGCCATGTTGGATGATGTTCACTATAGGTGGTTTGTAATCATTCCTAAGGGGATAAAAGTGGCAGCCATGTTGGATGATGTTCACTATAGGTGGTTTGTAATCATTCCTAAGGGGATAAAAGTGGCAGCCATGTTGGATGATGTTCACTGTAGGTGGTTTGAAATCATTCCTAAGGGAATAAAAGTGGCAGCCATGTTGGACGATGTTCACTATAGGTGGTTTGTAATCATTCCTAAGGGGATAAAAGTGGCAGCCATGTTGGATGATGTTCACTATAGGTGGTTTGGAATCATTCCTAAGGGAATAAAAGTGGCAGCCATGTTGGTTGGTGTTCACTATAGGTGGTTTGGAATCATTCCTAAGGGAATAAAAGTGGCAGCCATGTTGGATGATGTTCACTATAGGTGGTTTGTAATCATTCCTAAGGGAATAAAAGTGGCAGCCATGTTGGATAATGTTCACTATAGGTGGTTTGTAATCATTCCTAAGGGAATGAAAGAGTTGAAGGAGGTCGGCAGTTAGTAATAGTTAGCTGACCCAGATATGCTTAGTTCAAGAAACAATTACTACAAACCTAAATTTAACGAAATGGTTCCGTACCTTATAGTTATTTCTGCTTTGTTTACTTCAAAATATGCTCAAAAACAGCTCTAGAATGTAGTTTACTAGCGGCCCGACTCATCGTTATCTTGTTTAAAGTATACTTTAATTCAATTCGACAGATGAATCATATTCGGGCATATTCGAAACGTTGCCTTCACTCACAAATTAACTTTTCTCAACCTCTCTCCCCTTCCCCAACAACCCTCCCTCATTCCAAGCTTGGGTCCGAATACCTGTTTTTTATATATTCTTGTACATTTACATTTGCTTGAATATATTCTTGCATTTTTACAACAAACGCACTCCGTCCAGATTAAAACATTAATAAATAACATCAAGTTATGGCGTCAAATGTCACAAAATGGTAGTTATTTATGCTCTCTTGTTGAGATATATTTTACGGAATCTATCGCGTGCTTGATTTAAAATGTAATTACAATAAATAAAAACATTATGAATTCATTGATTAATTATTTGGCTTTAAAAAGAGAGTTCTGTTCTTGGATTAGATTTAGGTTCTCATCGCTTTTCCCGAGGTAAGTAAGTCAGACTTAAATTCTAGTTGTTTTTAGTAGTTTGTAAAGTACTTTGGTGTCAGTCGTCTTCAAGCTTCTTTCTTCGACGTTTATCCTTCCTCTTCAACTCGTTTCTTTGTCAGTATTTTCTGTCTTTTATGAAATTCCTTTTTGGTTTGTAACATTTTGGAGTACTTTGCGGTCAAATTTGTCTTCAAACTTTTTCCTTCTTTTATCGATCCTTCTTTCTGTTCGTTCAATTTCCCCTCCAACTCTTTTTCATTTTTCATTTTGTGTGTCTTTTTTAAATTCTTTTCGGTTTGTCATATTTTGGAGTACATTCAGTTCGGTTGTAATTTGTGTGATTCATGCCTCTTTCTTCTTCCCACTATTTTCGTCCTTTTTACGCTTCCTTTTCAACTCATTTCTGTTTTTATTTGTGTGTCGTTTTGAAGCCTTACAACCGGTTTAGCATATTCTCTCTTCAGTTTCATTTCCTCTTTCCCTCACTTTATGTTTCCTTATCTTTTCTCCCTCCTTCCTTCCTTTCCTTCGTTCCGTCTATCGTCTCTTCCTTCCTCTTAGATATTTTACTAATTTCGTTATTTCATACCTTCGTACCTTCATCTGTTTTTCTTAACTTCGTCCGTCTCCATCCTCCCTTCCTTCCTTTTCTCTTCTTTTTCAATCTTTAATTTTTTTCCTCCGTAGCCTTATTTCTTTCTTTCTTTCGTATCTCTCCCAGTTTCATAGGCGTGTTGTTACGTTTAAATATAAGAATATATAGTTGATAATTTATTAGCAAAACATTAAATTGTATTTCAAGAAATACTCGATGGAAAATTCCAGTCACCAGTTTATACTTTAATTGTAATTTCAGTAATCTTATCAGTGAGCTTGAACATCCTTGACAAGATGAAGACTCTCATGGTAATGTTGATTCTGGTGATCTCCCTGCTCATGATCCAAGGTATATTGGCTATCTATTTTTTTGTATGTGTCTAGGTATCTTCCCTCAGGCTAGGGCTACTGTCTGTCTGTCTGTTCTCAGGATTATTTTTATATCAATGTGTCTTATGTCTATATTCTAAATGTCTTTCTGTCTGTCTGTCTGTCTGTCTGTCTGTCCTGCCTTTAAGCATCTGGCTGTTTTTTCACTGAGTACTTGTCATTTGTGTTCTATTACTCTATTCATTTATTTTCTCCAACAAATTAACAGTTGATAGCTACCCATATAACGGAGAAAACACCATTGGCGAGATGATGGACTCGGGACAAATCACACATAGTGAGTGACAAGTTGATTAATTAAACATCCACACATTGGTACCTGCCACCCTTCCTGCCCTTACACATTGGTACCTGCCACCCTTCCTGCCCTCACACATTGGTACCTGCCACCCTTCCTGCCCTTACACATTGGTACCTGCCATCCTTCCTGCCCTTACACATTGGTACCTGCCACCCTTCCTGCCCTCACACATTGGTACCTGCCACCCTTCCTGCCCTTACACATTGGTACCTGCCACCCTTCCTGCCCTCACACATTGGTACCTGCCACCCTTCCTACCCTCACACATTGGTACCTCCCACCCTTCCTGCCTCACACATTGGTACCTCCCACCCTTCCTGCCTTGACACATTGGTACCTCCCACCCTTCCTGCCTTGACACATTGGTACCTCCCACCCTTCCTGCCCTCACACATTGGTACCTCCCACCCTTCCTGCCTCACACATTGGTACCTCCCACCCTTCCTGCCTTGACACATTGGTACCTCCCACCCTTCCTGCCCTCACACATTGGTACCTCCCACCCTTCCTGCCCTCACACATTGGTACCTGCCACCCTTCCTACCCTCACACATTGGTACCTGCCACCCTTCCTGCCCTCACACATTGGTACCTCCCACCCTTCCTGCCTCACACATTGGTACCTCCCACCCTTCCTGCCTCACACATTGGTACCTCCCACCCTTCCTGCCTTGACACATTGGTACCTCCCACCCTTCCTGCCCTCACACATTGGTACCTCCCACCCTTCCTGCCTTGACACATTGGTACCTCCCACCCTTCCTGCCTTGACACATTGGTATACCTCAAACCCTTCTATCCTTTTTTCTTTCCTCGCTCCTTACCATCCATCTTTCCATGAATTTTTTGACAATCGATTTTCTGTCATTACTGTAGGTTTTTAAAAAAAATCTTTTCTACGTTTTTCTTTTGTACTACAGTTTGCTCCAACACGATGTTATATCCAGATGGATGCTGTAGAGACCTCAAAACAAAACCACAATTGAAGAAACATCAGGGTTACAACAAAGACGAAGCCTGTGCACGTAAGTTTTTTAATAATGATATTGACAATATCGATAATAACATTCGGATAATAATATTCAGTTAGGCCTAAAATGTTTGCAATTATTTACTGCATTAAGGAGCAAGGATATCACAGATGGTTAGTGAGCGGCCTTCGGTGCAAGAGGAACGAGTTCGATTCCCAGTGACAATGATAATGATTTATTATTTATATAGTGCCCTTTCTATGTGTATATAATCAAAGGCGCTTTACAATCATGAGAGGTGGTTAGTATATGGTGTAGTCACTGAGGGTGCATGGACAGGTCACTGCCAGGGTTTCTTTACGTCCTCAGTGGTTCTTTTACGTCCCTCCGATATTGGTTAGTGATGAAGTGTGGAGAGACGGGACCGCCATTTAAAGTGGTCATCCGAGCCACTTGAAAGTCTAACCGTTTGCAGATGTAATTACAAAGGCAGCACTTTCTCCTCAGTTATTTTAAGACCCTGAGTGTTGGTCCGGCCGGGACTCGAACCACGACCTCCCGCTCGAAAGTCCGGTGCTCAATCAACTGACTTCGCATCCTTGTTTCGGCTTCTTTCCTTTCTGTGAAGCTTTAATTAGCTTTAAAGTGCTAGTCTAATTACAAGAATGACACTATCCCTGAAGAATATATCTTATAAAAGTAGACATGCTATATAGTTCATTGTCAAAATTTTATTTTGATACGAGACCGGGAAGATGTTGTATTTAGCCTTTAAAGTTCAGCATTTTCGGTCCGCCATTAAACGAATGCGTTCCGGTGAGGTTGGTAACAATTCAACGGAAGTGACGTCATACGCGCAACGATTAAAATTTCGCGGCACATACTAGATACTCTGGTCTTGCTATCACATCAACACTAAGCGCATGTTTTACCAGTTTCGACTAAAAACCTGAAGTTTTAAACACAATTACAATTAAAGCATGGATAGCATGGAGAGCAAAGTCAGAAGTGCGCATATGACATCACGAATAAATTAGATACAGCTCCGCTGACCAAGCTAATCGCTGTGACCGAACAATGGCGGACTAACGTTTTAGCGATTTTAAGAACAAAATTAATTCCCTTAATTATTTTTTTTCGATCCGACTTTTGTTAATTCGTAAACTATACGACCTATTTGTGAATAATAATCACAGAAAAGTGATGATTTTACAGTGTCATTCTCGTAAGACTAGCACTTTAAATACCCGTAAAACGGAGCAATGATGGATAGAGGGGGTAAAATGAACGCACGGTCGGCGACAAGTTTATTAGTCACGCACGGTCGGCGACAAGTTTATTAGTCACGCACTATTACAATTTTTGCATGAAATTTTCGCGAGACGTTGATTTCTCGATTCTGGAGGTCGCATATTTTTCACGAGATATTTTGAAGAAAAAATATATTCTAGTTCCTTGGTTTTGACTTTAGCATATTGAATACTTGTTCCAATCATTCATTGTTGATCAGGATCAATAGGTGCTAGTACTTGGTCCTCAGTAACAACCTCTTTTATCCCTGCTTTTGAATGGTCATTAAATTATTTAATTTCTCAAAAATGGAGGGTCACTTAATTTTCGCGTTATTATATTTTCGCAACACTTTAATTTCGCGAAAATCGCAAAATTAAAGTGTCGCAAAAAAGTCATGTGATAAGGAAGTTTATTTACTAATAGTTGATTGTTCCCTCATCTTCCTCTCTCCCTTCAATTTTCTTCCTTCTCTCCTTCCTTATGCTTATATTTATCTCTGTTTCAGTTGAAATGTGTTACGATGTCGACTACGATTATTGTCAAGCGAATAAGAACGAATGTAACAAGTACGACAGAGTCACGAAACGCTGCCCAAATACTTGCGGAAAGTGTAGTAAGCGATTATATCTTATTCTCTATCAGAGTAGGACTGGGGTTAGGGGCAAGGAACTCAGAGTCCTCCGGCTTTGTGGTCAGCGGGATGCCGCCGGTAAGAAGTATCTCTGGGTGCTGACGACAAGGAAGGAGTTGCATCAAAGATGGTTTCAGGGCTATCCCATCATGCATTGCGACTGAGATATAACATTTTCCCATTTAAATAGCTGAAATGAATATTTTCGCAATTGAAAAATCAATTGTACTTAAGTAGAGCGTTGTGTGGATAAAATATTGAATGCAGTGGTAGTGTTTGTGAGTAAAACTATCAACATGTGAGTGAGCGATGTGTGGATAAAATATTGAATGTAGTGGTAGTGTAAAATTAAAAAAACTTTGTGTAAAATTAAGTGAATCTTTTTCTCTTTATTCTTCCTCAATTAAGCTTCCTCTTAAGAAAACCTTCGTTTATTCATGCATTCATTTATGATCATATTCTATTGATAATCATATTTATATTAGCTTAACTGGACATCTTCTTAAGATCAGTGTTTTTTTTTTAATACTGATAGAATGTCCTGTTTAAATAAAGCATTTATTATTGTTATTATTCATTCATTCATTTTATCCAGAGAAACACGCCAATCCAAAATTGGAATGTGAAAAGAAAAATCCTTACTCCCCCTATGGATGCTGTTGGAACGGCGTACCGGCAACTGGCCCAAATGACCAGGGCTGCTTGCGTAAGTGATTTTTTTCTAACATTTGATTTAATTTCCTTCCGTACACTTGATGAAAACTATATTTTAAAGTCTGAATAATTCAAATATTTGATGATAATATGATTCAATTATACATCATTATGAAAACCAGATTGGCAAAAATTCTAGCTTGGGAGCCACTTGCAGTTGAGAAATTTTGGTTTAAAATCTAAGAGAACAATAGGGTTAATTAAGTAAATGACGTCATTTATTCACAATTTAGATGCTAAAATAATTAATATTTTTTATCTGCAACCATTGGACTGTGAAGAAAAATATGTTGCTTGTCGGCCAGATAGACACTCTTAACCAAGTTTCAATTCATTTTCAAGTTTCATCAATCGATTTTATCCAAGTGCCCCTTTAACTTATTATCTGCTCTCTTAATAGGACAATAACAGGACTTTTGAAGGGCATATTGTTTATTTGTGGCCCGAGTAGCATCAATTTTGCGCCCGAGCGCAGCGAGTAAAATAAACAATAAACAATATGTACGACAAAAGTCATGTTATTATCATTATCATTAATATACAAAACCAAATTATACAAAGTCCTTCAATATCAAAAGTTAGAATTTTAATAAAACATTTTCGTTCAAAAATAAAGTTTTTATGATACAAAACAAGAAAACATCAAACGCATGTGCTTTGAAATGGTTTCCTTAAGATCTGATTGGCTGAAAGCAGTAGTGGTAAGACATTGTCTCAACCAATCAGATCGAAGCAGGGCGGTAAATGCATTTGCAGCCAGCGCTTGGCGTTTGGCCCGCTCGAACGTTAAGTTTTAGTGAGGGCAGTTTAATATTGGCCTTGTATATTGATAATAATATATATTAGTACTAATCTCGTTGACTGTATATCCCTTCAGCATGCCGAAATCTGAGGTCTCGGAAGTTATGTCAGAAGATGAAGTACGATGAATCGTGCCAAACTGCAAGATACGGAACTTCTAAGTTCTTGGTGGAAAACTGCGCCGAATTCTGCGGCCTTTGCTAAACAGTCTCAATTCGTTTACTCGATCCAATATGGACATGACAATACGATGCGAGAAAACACAAATAAATTAAGATAAGATTAAACGTTAATAACTGTAAAGGTATCCAGGCCTGGCATGAGAAAGAGGTAGGGACGTGTCACGTGACATCTTCCAAAGTTCCTCTTTGTCAACCACTAGGAAACTTAATAATGTATATCAAGTAATGTATTAAGAAAATTAAACTTACATGAAGTCAAAATGGATTCTCTTCGCTTCTTTTCCTTTTTAAGGTGACTGTTAGATAAGAATTTAGTATTTACACATTTTCGCTTAGTGTCCTTTTGTTCAGTTTTCAATTATATTAGTTATTGTTCTATTCGTCACATTCTTTAGTATTTTTCGTCATTGTTAGTTGTCCCTCAGGAGTTCGTACCGCTTTATATACGCCCCATATGTTAATCTTTAGCTAGTTGGTGCTCGTCGTTCATCCCGTCCTACACAAATGTAAGTTCTTCGTTTTTCCTTTTAGATCGTTTTTTGTAGTCCTGTGTTTCTTGTTATTTCGCTTTATTTACTCCTTTATTTATTTACTATTTGTAGTCTATACCTTACTTGTAAGAGTATCGAATGAATTGAAAGGAATTTGGGGATGTAGTATCGACAGTGATGACTACTTTAGCAAGGAGTAATTAGAAACGTTTCTTGACAAGACTACTTTATACGGAATTTAACGCTGATCCCAAAAACGAAAAAAAATATGGGGTGTCCAGAGCTCGTTTTCGAGATAATAAATTTTAAATAATACCATCTTGACAAGTTTTCGGAAGAAAAATGGCGTAAATCAACCGTTACACGAAGAAATTCGTAACTCGAAAACTAAAAAAGCTATGGAAGTAATCTTCTCAGGACATCTACTTTAAATATTGTTTTCGAAGATTAACTAAAAGCATATTGTTAGCTTAATTCCCAACCGGGAATTTACATGGCGCGCGCATGGTATTAAGAAGTTTCTCTCTCTTACTAATGCTCTCTTGTTGAAAGTCATTAGTAATAGTCCCCTTTCAGCACGCCGGAATGCAGTTCATTGAAACTAAATGTTTGTTTTTTTTGAAACTAACACTTTTTGGGGCTTATTTTGAGCACTTTTCTTGGATTTTACCAGCGCAATCGGGACAGGCCTAATCAGAGTTCCAAAATGGTAATCGTTCAAGCCCGGTGTTTTCTGACGTCTTACATACGCCTCTGACAAATGTATTTTGGATAAATTAAGAAAGAGTTCCGCTAGTTTTAAAATAGAACAATGCTGAATCGTGACTTCTAATCGTGTCAGCTCTTCTCAAATATCTTCATAGCTTAAACCTCAAAAAAAAAAAACTTCGTTTTTTTTATTCGTTTCTGCCTCTATCATGGTTCATTCATTTGCATTGTTATCCAACCATCAAACCATTATACTTATTCCTGTACTGCGCTGTCACAAAATTTGCATTAGTTTGCAGCGATTTTTTCGAATATCTGAAAATTTAAATTTTTTTCTCATTGAAGCTTGCTGATTAAATAAAATCAATTTAATAAAATAAAAAACTTTTTCGAGTTTCAAATGAACCTCTTCATATAGCTTAGGTGGAATGTTTTCCCATTTCAGACCACGTGTCATTCTCTTGAGAATAAGATTCTTTGTTTGAGTTGTACCCATATTCATGTATCTTCTTATGTGCAACCGTTAAACAAAGAAACGATACTCTAGGGAATGACACGTGGTCTGAAATTGGGAAACATTACGCCCAAGGTAAAGAAGTCTATTACTGCTGTTTTCCTTGATCAGTTTATTTCGGTTAGCCACATTTCAGTGTCAAAATATTCACAAATATTAACAAATGCCCACCTTTATTAGGAATACCAGAAGAACTTTGAAATTCCACGGCCGGACCTTCACTGGAACACATGAATCAAGGCTAACCTTGAGCAATAGAGAATCCAAAATATAGCCGTGAAATCGCGTGTCATTTTTTACTAAAAAAATCCCTTGTCCAGATATTGCATGCCCGAATTTCACAACAACGTGACAGCTGAAGAAATACACGCATCAAGCATTCCGCGCTACTGCTCTAAGCGCATGCTCAGGGGATTAAAAAGTGAGATAATATTTTGTAAAACATGTTATATTTTAGTTGTATTTTTCTTGTCAAACACAATTTTCATTAAATATTCAAGATCACGTACCGTTAAGCGAATTTTGAGTCAAATATATCAAAAAATTGCATATTTTACAAAATATTATCCCACTTTTTAATCCCCTGAGCATGCGCTTAGAGCAGTAGCGCGGAATGCTTGATGCGTGTATACAGAATATCAGGAAGGCTATAAATAGAAATGACAAAATATAATGACGAAAGGTCACGTGAACAGGAAGCCCAAACAGGTTTCTTAAATACTTGCTCGAAAGATAAGTAATGTTTTCCCATTTCAGACCGCGTGTCATTCTCTTGAGAATAAGATTCTTTGTTTGAGTTGTATCCATATTCACGTGTCTTCTCATGCGCAACCGTTAAACAAAGAAATGATACTCTAGGGAATGACATGTGGTCTGAAATGGGGAAAAAATTTTATTTTTTTTTTGTACCACGGGTCCCTAAAGGTGTATTGGGTAAACAACAAATCCTGCTATACTGTAAAAATCCTCGAAAAAATCATCCTTAACTGGGCCGTTGTTTCAGGGTTCGATCGAGAAATTAAATTAATTGAAGTTTTATCAATGTTTTTTGGTAAATAATGAGGGTATATTTATCATTTTATCGCATATTCTGATGTGTTTGGTAATTATCTTCCTGATATCGTGGGAAATTCTATTTGTAAGTTTCCCGTGACCATCGGTCGTTATCTATATGGTTAAGCTCACTTACACATTTATTGTTGTTATACAGTCTTAATCAGCGAGATTGCTATCATATTCTCAAGACCCTTAGAACCTCTCCCTTTTTCCTGTCTCTCCTCTGAAACATGTTGTCCTTGTTATTCATCTGTTTGCTATATTTTTTAGCTGCTCAATTAAGGTTGTGTAGCATGTGAATTGAGTTTGTTTGATGTGTTGTTCTCTCCCTTGCCAAGAGGGTTTTTCTCCAGGCTCGCTGGTTTTCCTCCCTCCATAAAAATCAACATGCATGTGAGTTGAGTTTGTTTGATGTGTTGTTCTCTCCCTTGCAACGAGGAATTTTTCTCCAGGTTCTCTGGTTTTTCTCCCTCCATAAAAATCAACATGTGAGTTGAGTTTGTTTGATGTGTTGTTCTCTCCCTTGCCACGAGGGTTTTTCTCCAGGTTTAACTGATTTCTCCAGTTTTCCTCGCAAAAAAATCCATATGTGAGTTGAGAGTTGTACGCATGGAACTATATATTTTTTATATATCAATGCTTGAGAATAACAATAGTATGGCGTGGCTAGGCTAAGAATGTTGGCTTAACGGATTGGAGTACAGAAACACAACCAGCAAACAACTCTACTCGGGTATGATGGCGGGGGAATTAGTCAAACCGGCCACAACAGGCGGGGTGCCATTAGCAACGCATACCATCTGTCCTTCCCTCCGGCTCATAAATCAAACCATATACTAGCAAGGGAAGTGGATATTTCATAACAATGAAAAGACAAAGAACGCAATTAAAAAAAACACCACTAAAATCAACCTTGAGCTTGAAAATTGTATAACAAATGGAGCAATGCAAGAGTGGTTTTGGTTTTATAAATTTAAAAGGAAGACTTAAAAAAGTAAAATGGTTTGAAAAATTCGTTTATATTAACAACAAAAAACACGCATATGTCATGTATTGTAGAGTGGCTTTTAAATGCTTAGAGGAATTAAAAATATAAGAATTAGTTTGTACTCGAGAAATATCACGTATTGTTTATGTCACGCGAGAGCGCTAGGGTTCAATATGTCAGATAGATAGCGTAGAATATAATGTAACTCAAGATAGAAGTCAACAAAATAAAACAAAATAAAGCAAAATAAAATTAATTGAAAATAAGTAAAAATGAGAAATGAAAAAATACATAAATAAAATACAGTGAATGTAATTGCAAGGTATGACTTGTAATCATGAAACGAAATGATAATAATAATAATAATAATAATAATAATAATAATAATAATGGATGATTATGTTGATAATATAAGAATATCAAAAAGAAAGCTATATATATATATATATATGCGTAAAAAATCTAATATTAATCAAATATACTTAAAAAAAAACTTCCAATATACTTTAAGTAGTTATAAAAACTAGAAACCGAAAAAAAAAAAAAAAATATATATATATAATGAATAATGATAATAGTGAATAATAAAAATAATAATAATGATGATGATGATGATGATAATAATAATAATAATAATAATAATGAATAATAATAATAATAATAATAATAATGATGATAATAATAATAATAATAATAATAATAATGATGATGATGATAATAATAATAATGATGATGATGATGATGATGATGATGATGATGATGATGATAATAATAATGATGATGATGATGATGATGATAATAATAATAATAATAATAATGAATTTATTACAGCATTTCCACAGAAGAAAGCTTTTATCTGTCAAAATTACGCTATAAATAATGGCATAAGATTATTATCACTCTAGAGAAATATTTACATAATGAAATGAAACGAGATACAAATAACATAAAATAAAATAAAATATGAAATAGAATAAAATAAAGCAAGTGAAATGAAATGAAATAAGTGAATCGAAATAAAAAATGAGAGGAAACAAGATATTGAAAATAATACGATTAAAAAATAAAATAAAATAAAATAAGATGAGAATATCGAAAGAAAATGGCTCAAGAGATATTATAGAATAAAACGAAATAAATATAAAATAGAATAGAATAGCATAAAATAGATTTAAATAGAATCAATCAACAGAATAGTATTTGTTATGAGATGGAACAATTGAATAAATGACGAGTGAATAAATATAAATATATAAATAAATAAATAATATACGTATACTCCGTGTTATTTTCTGGCAAGTATCATTCAATCATACGTATTTCAGTTAAATTTAGACTGTATTTGCAGTGAAGTCTTAAACTATTTGGTATTACAGGAAAAAACAAGCGAATTAAATATTCTTATGCAGTTCAACAAGATCGAATTTTCTCTTAGTTTTACACAATATTTAATGGCATACCTGTAAATGATTATCTTACAACAAATTTGTCGTAAACACAGAACATTTTCACACTTTTTTGCACGAAACTACAATCTTTAAATTCAAAATTCTTTGAACTGATAATGAATGACCCAAATAGATGGGAAGCCAAATATGATTTTTTTTCTTCTAAAAGCTAAGCTTAATGTCTTACGATTTTCTTGATCATGAACGACTAATTGAACTACTAAAATCCTCGCTATAGAAAGGCCATTGTTCTAAAAAACAACGCAATCATCGAGTGACTTGCTAACAATTAAATACACTGTGAAGATTGTACAAGCGTTTCGGCCTTAAAATACTCAAGCGTTTTGCTTTTTGACTCAATTAAACTTACAATAACAATAATAGTAAGGAAACTAGATTTGTAAAATTCTACAACACGTTTCTTCGGCAGCAAAGTCTATTTCTAACAACTCGTCGATATGATTGACAGTTTTTTCGTATATTTACATGTCCCCGAGTTAAGAATGCTCGTTGTTGATTGGACAATTGGCTGTTTGGTTGGAATAGTACTTTGTGATTGGTCAGTTTGGGAATGCATTTACATGTCGGGATGGAATCTGTCATTAAAGTCGAAATCAACACGAACCCCGCGTTAAGCAAGGATTTTCAGCTCCAAAACTTCTCCAAATGTAGTGTTTATTCTTAGTTCTAGTTCCATATCTCGATGAATGTGATTGTTATATTACTCGTAGTTGGATTCTGCAGCGTTTTTGGTAAGTTTTAACGACCAAATCGTTGTTTTTTAAACGTTTTTTTGTCGGTGTTGTACGTTTCTCAAACCCCCCAACTATCACCGAAGACCCCTGCATTTATTCGCTCTTTGGGTCGGTCTACCTTGACGTTTTAAGACTAGACACTAGAATTACCCCAAGATGAGGTCGTTAGGGTTTGTTTTAGCTTTATAGAGACAGTAAAATCTTGATTCCAGCTGCCTTGCTACACAAGCTTTGCTGTGCTTGCTAATTTGATCGCCGAACAGAGGCTCACTGTAGTTTGGACCTCAAACTTAACTTTTACTCCTAGTAGCTCCACGTTTACACGGCTTAGAGCCCCAACACTAGACCTACGAGTTGAAAACCTATTTTGTTTTGACTATAATTTAACTGTTTATTAAGTTGTCTGTGAAAAAAAATCTTGAAATGTAGACCGTAGATAGTAGATCCTTATACAAGGAACGCTTACTGTATGACAATACAATATCTATTGGTCAGTCGGGACATTTCAATTTGGGGGAGCGATTGGCCTTTTGAATTAGAAATATTTTCCCGTATTTATGTGGTTAAAAAACATGTAAAATGACACAGGTTTTAAGGTCAAACTTCTTTCATGTGCCAAGGATCGTAGTATTTAACTTGCTAACATATTCACAACGACACCATCTTTAACCTCGTCCTCATCACGTAGCCTCTTTCTTACTCCAAAAATATATATAATAAAAACGTCGAATTTTTGGTCCCTGGAAGTCTTAATAACAAGTCTTAGGAGTTGATTTAGATTATTTCTCGTAAAAGAATCAATGAATTGGGAATTTTTTAACGATTTTACGCATTTATTTTCAGGGTCCTCGGGTTCGAAGCTGCCACTTCGCTTCGTAGCGGAACCCGATTCCACGATAGCTTCTAAAAATAAAGAAGTTGTTATCAATTGTAGTGCAACAGGATCATCAAGAACTACAATATATTGGAAAAAGGATGGAATTCGGCTTCAAAATACCACAGCGAGAGTCTTTTTATCATCTGGTCATCTTGTGATTCGACGATTTCGTAGTAAGAAAGAAAGCGAGAGTGATGAAGGAGTTTATCAATGCTTTGCTTCAAATAACGAAGGAACAATTGCAAGTAGAAAGGCCAAGATCGAGATTGCTGGTGAGTTAGTGCAGAGCACTTTTTAAATATCATAGTACTGAACAAGAATATAGCGTGATGGCTTAGCCTCCTTAACATCAGTAGCTGTCGTTTGTACTCGATTATAATGTTGAGTTCACCAAACCTTCCCCCAAAAAACATCAAAAAAACCCTCAAAAAAACTCAAAATACCTCCGATCTCTCAGTATACCTCCATTCCAACCTTATAATCACGAAAATATCGTAATATTTGAAGAAATACCTCGTGTAAGGCCAAAAGAAAACAAACTGTGTTGCTACTATTGTTTATGCAAATTTGAGTTGAACGTTTTGAGAGTATTTGGTTGTAAGGGCTTTGAATTCATCACGCGATATTCGTCTAAATATTCTGTTTTCTTAAAAAATACTTCTGCTAGAGCGTTAAGTTTGATGAAATTGTTATTTTCTGGGAACAAACCTTGGAATTGCACAACAAGTTTTAATTTTCTTCGAATAATAAAAGGAGCTAAAAACAACGTGAAAATATACTTAAGTCCAAGCGTGGTGTAAGATAATAACCTCTTATTTGCCCTTAACATTCAGCGCTTTTTCTCTCTCCGATTATCGTTGATTTATACCGATCTTTTTGCATTGTTAACTGGTGTTATGCTTCACGAAATACAGCTATTCATAGTTGTTTATTACAAATTTGTTGAGCAAGAATTGTGAAGATGAAGGAACGTTGTACTGTACGCATTCTCGTTCTCCGTGCTGCCCGTATACTTCGATTCGTCGCGACATACAGTTCAATGAATCACTTAAACTTGTTCTTTTGTATCTTTAATGGGCCTCATATGAAAGCTTGCCGTGTTTAGCGGTTTATCGGGGGTAAAGTTCATCCCTTCCGAATATGTTAGCCGTGAAAAAAAAAAATGTTTTGTTCGGTCGAGCGCGCGGGTGTAATTTCAATTGCCTCTTGTGTTGTTGTGCCGTTCCACGTTTTGAAGACGGGAGTTGTGAACTCGTGGCTAAAAAAAACCGGCTAAAAAACTCGTATTTACTCTTGGAGAAGTCTATTTTTCTTCTCCATAGTTCTAGGTATTAATTGGATTGTCGTTTTAGAGGACTTTTGGTCATATTTTGTCTTTGTTAACCCAAGAACAAGATACATGCTGAGCCAAGACATAACTACTGCTCTATATCGCACCATGGACGTTAAAAAAGCTCTTCTTCTACTAGTATTATTGTAGTGTTGTCGTGTCATTTTTAAGTGTGCATTTGACCCCGATGACTTGTCACATTATAGAATCTTTCGTGATATTCTAATTTATATATCGACGATTGTATAAGAAAATGCCATCGCTTCTTAAATATTAAACGCGGCAAGCACACAAAGGGTTTCCCTGTCCACGCCCGAAACCTTGATTAACACTATATGGGCTTTTCTGCCAATCATCGTCAACGGAAGCCATTATAATAAGAATCGACCCAACATCAATCTTCTGTGTGGACAATTTTCAGATATTCCTTAAATTTACTTAAAAACTAATACTTGTAGTAATAGATCAGTTTAAGTATGAGTGGGAAAGGTAATGACTTATGTACTACATACATGGTTCAACATGCCGTAACATTAAATTCACTACCATTGTCTTCCAGTAATAAATCCAATCACCACGCTTAGTTACGACTACGTTAAAACAAACTATAAAATACAGTTACACATATTACAGCTACCCATTTGCCTTATCATTTCCAGTTCAAAGGATAACTGCTGTATAAGAAAATCCAAATATTTCAATTGCTAGCTGGTACAGCCCAAACAAAAGCACCAGAAGTAGCAGTATTTAAGGAATGTCAAATCCTGATTCCTTTGTTCTTTTAACAACACGAACAAAAGAATTTTGATAACAATACTTTGTTAGTGGCTAACCAATTAGTTTTGAACATTATACAAATGCTTTCAAAGTCAATATCTGTATCAAAAATATTTGATGATTGTACATATTCTTGATCACACAAAACAATCGAATCACCAGTAAACAAACACATCAATATATACATGGAAAAAACATGAAATTAAAAAATGGATATATCAAGAACATGTTACAGCGATACCTCTATTTAGTGGACATCTTCAGGACCTTGTCTGGTGCCTGCTTAATAAAGGAAGTCTGCTGGTTAGACGTTTGTTTTTTAGTAAATAAGGCAAGAACATTTTTAGATCATGCAACTAGCTGTGCAACTAGCTGAAGGGTATCTGGTTAATAGAAATATAAAAATAGATAGATTATATATATTATATATTAATTGCTTAAAAAATATGTAAGGATAAAGTCTGTTGTTAGCCTGAGTGCAAGCTTAGCTCATAGTTTGAACATTAGTTGATGAATATGAGTTATGACAAATACTTATTTGCTGTTACGTTGCTAAAGCTAGCAGTAATTTTGATATTCATTCATTTTCCATATATTGCTCACTCGCTTGTTTGTTATAAATATCATATGATATTGAAATATTCATATTGAATAAGACGATACTTAACTTTTTAAAAATAACATAAATAATATAATATAAATGCTAATTTTAAAATAATTAATACCTACATGTATTCTATTTGGGAGGAGGGTGGGAAGGGCAGATTAATAGATAAATTGAGTTTGCAAATTTGTTGCGCCCTCAAGACATTCTTTGCATGAAATCTAGCTAATTTAAATAAAAATGAAATCAAAATAGAATGTTCATTATGAAAATATTTTTGGTCACATTTAAGTCAGCATCACATTTTGTACATAGTGAACTAGCCTGCATAGAGCATTTCTAAGTTATCAAGGATTGAAGTATTAGCTTTTTACACTTGTTTACATTGAATTTACTTGATTTGCCAGACTAATTTAGAAACAAACCTGATTGCTCATTATCTGGTCTTGGAATTAATATCAACACCTTTTGCAGTATATTTTTGCATTTAATGCTATGTTTATCTATCTTTTAATGCTATATAAAATACTATGCTAAAGTAGGTTATGATGGCCAATGTTACCAGGTGATTTCGCTTTTCTTGGGCTGAAGGAATTTGCCAATCAGCGAACATTTTGTTTGCAGTTCAATGTTTCCTAGTTTCAGGTTTTCGGCTCGATTTACAACAGCTTTTGCTCGAAAATAAAGAAAATAAAACTCATCCGTGCAAAGATTTACCAAATATCTTTTAGAAAAAGCATATTTTGTCGTCTTGGTGCAAAATATTTCATTTTGACAAGAGATAATAGGAAACATTTGGAGATTTTCGCTGTGAAAATTAAACTATTTTTAGCAGAGGAAATTTCTATTGTTCTAGACGATTCTGTCTCCCTCATAAACAAGCCATGACATCATAATGAAATAGACAAGTCCAATTCTATCATGAAACAAAGACCAAAGGTTTGTTAGCTAAGTGCTACCCTCACAAAAACAACGACCATTTCTTTATCCCAGTATAAGTGAATAAGGCACGCATATTTCACTCTACAGTATATATTATATATATAAGGACAGAGCTCTATATTGTTTTTAAGCTCTATATTGTTTTTAAGCTCAATATTTTGTAAGCGCTCTTTACCAAAATTTAGTGAATGCAGTTTAGAGATATAACGCCTTGTACTTTGGGAGAGGTGATATTTTGATCATAAAAACTGACATTTCCATAAATATCTCCACTTAGCTTTACTCTAATTCAACAGAATTTTATCACAAGTTTGAAGCAAGCTAAGAGTGATAAAAATGAGCGCTTATAGTTTTGGCGTATCACTGTGAGCTAAATTAAAAAAATATGAAAGTACTAGCAGCCTTGTGCTCAGCCATATGCTTTTTATATCATGATAAAATTAATTGCCTTCAAGATATTTTGAATTTTATCTCCTTTGCTATGATCTAACAAGTAGCACATCCTTGAAACATGTTAATAACACGTTAATGAAATGATAGAATTGATACTTAGCCAGAAGCCATTTTTAACTCGTAGAGTGTTGAAACGAGCTATTGTGATGGTTTTGAATATGTAATTCTAGATTCCTCTTATTATACTTTATACCTCAACTACCAGAATCCTTTTTGTAGTTCCTTTTATTGGCCTAAGTAAACACCATTATCTTGACTACCCAAGAAATTCAAACATTTGAGTAAGAAAAAGAATTGGAAGAGGGTTCTGGTGGTAGTAATATACACGCATAGACGTTATATACACGCATCAAGCATTCCATGCTAGTCTGCTCTAAGCGCATGCTCATCAGGGGATTAAAAAGTGAGATAATATTTTGTAAAACATGTTATATTTTAGTTGTATTTTTCTTGTCAAACACAATTTTCATTAAATATTCAAGATCACGTACCGTTAAGCGAATTTTGAGTCAAATATACCAAAAAATTGCATATTTTACAAAATATCATCTCACTTTTTAATCCCCTGAGCATGCGCTTAGAGCAGTAGCGCGGAATGCTTGATGTGTGTATCAAGATGATAAGGGGAATGCTAAATTGTGTCACTTGCTGTGATTCACTTGTTCACTAATTTATATTTTCTAAGAAATTCTCCTTTTCCACAAACTAAAAATGAATTGGTCTGGGAATACTAGATCTCTAGGCTGATATACTATAATACAAGTTAAAACTTAGATTTATCATTTAATTTATTTTCTAAAGTTGAGTGTATAATTTATGTCGTATTAATTATTGGTTACTATAAATATAACATAACATTAATAAGTTAATTTAGGTCTTAAAGGCACTTTGAATGTTGGAACTATCATTAGACCTATTAGTCTTGAAGACAGGCCTAAATCTATGCTTCTTTCTAAGGTTATGACTACATGAATTAGACACTGGCAACAACTTATATTTATATCTATTGTCTGTAAACTCTAAGATGGCAGTAAATTAAGCTCCTGTAAGCAATCTGACAGCATGCTAAGGTTTGAACTGATAGAACATGGAGCTTAACATTCAGATATTCCTTGTGGTTTATAGTTGACAAAAGCATTTTAAGTGCTTCAATAGTTCATGTCCAGTTGTATGTACAATTTCCGACTTGAAATAAGCTATCCTCTATCCTCTGTGTTTGCTACAACAACCTTTTTTGAATTGAAATAAGTTTGTATGAAACGTTCCAGCCATGCTGAGCTCACTCACACTTGCAATAGTTCCACATGTTCGGCATCACTAAATCACGGAACCAACGGAACCGGCAGAACCGGCGGAACCAACGGAACCTACGGAACCACCAGAAAATTTCCAATCTATAAAATACATGCATGAAAAACTTTTTTTTGTCTTACTTGATGTCATTAAGCTTATCAATCAACAGAATAATCAACACACTCGCTGAATAGATGCGATTGTCGGACTCCTACTGCTGAAGTTCACGTCAAGATTACTCTTTTAGACTTGTAAAATTATGTGTGGTTTAACATATCTCATCGATTAATTAGAAAAAATATTAAATCAGGTTTGTCTTAGCACGATTAGCGAAAGATTTGAAGTCATAACATCCATGTATAGTCATCAATGTATGGCAGCCATTTTGAAACACAGGAAACCAAATATGATGGTGGTTCCGTAGGTTCCGTAGGTTCCGTGATTTAGTGATGCCGAACATGTTTTTTTTTTATTATTCAATATTTTTTCTTAAAGCAGTAAAAAAAGACAAAAGACAATGTCTTCCTGTTTCATTCAAGTGACTTCCGCTGAAAATTTTTTTTTTCTGAGTGTTATCCATTATTGTCTAAAAAATCACTGCATGGCTGTATACTTTCAGTGTTATGATACATGGTCAGAAATGGGAAAACTCATCCCAAACAAAATGTGTGTTAGCAAGTTCAATTAACCTGTCCATTTATGTTTTTGATATGAATTATGAGACCAGAACTTTGTTATTAGCTTTTACAATTTGTCACTCAAGTTGACAGGTTCATTCCAAAAAAGTGAACACGGGTCATTATCACCGAACAGCGTTAGTACCAGCTCATTATAGGTGTTTATACAAACAGTGGGTGGAGTTCATTGTGTTGAGAACCTTGTGTTCGCCATGTGATTGTATATATACCTGTATTTATACACATGTTTAACATCATCATATACTGCAGTATTAAGAACATGTGGATCACTAAGCCATTCATTGTTCTATTTCATTAAACAAAATATGTATATATAAAACCATCACTCTATGTTACAAGGCTCCACACACACTTCCACAGCATTCCATATTTACATTCAGGGGATGATGAGAAAATAGTTTGTAAAAAATTATCTTAAATTCATATTAAGGTACTATTAAAAAGATCGTATAACTATCAAGTGCTACTGCCCAAAAACATGTGAAAATCCTGTGAAATTTCAAATACAGATATTTTTCATGGGTTTTTCAAAAGATGTTTACATGCTTCTCTCCTCATATATCAAATTATTATAGTAAGCACATGTACATGAATACAGCTGATGTCAATATTACTGTATTTAATTTTTATCTAAGTTTTCCTTTATTATCAACATTTCAGTGCTTTCTCGCAAGTTCAAAGAATGGCCTAAAAATATAACAGTTTGGGAAGGATCAACAGCAAGGTTTGCATGTCAAACAAAGCGTGCCTTACCAGAGCCTACGATTAGATGGGAAAGGAATGAACAACCCTTGATTCCTGGAGGACGATACATGGTTCTACCAAATGGTGCTTTGCAGATATTAAATGTGAAGAAATCGGATCAAGGGGGTTATAAATGTATTGCCCAAAATATTGCAAAGAAAAGAAGAAGTAGTACCGGATGGCTAACCGTCAAGTCAGGTATTTAGACATTTTTTAAAATAATATTTTTTCATAAAGTTAGGGCATGCCTAACTCACAGATCAAACCCTTAAACTGAACCTCTGTGCTGATCTAGCTAAGTCAGGGCACAGCTAACTTACAGATTGAGCCCTGAAACAACCTCTGGGCTGATCTAAACTTGTCAGGACATGACTAACTCACAGAATCAAACCCTGAAACATCCTCTGGGCTGATCTAAGTCAGGGCATGGCTTACTCACAAGTCAAACCCTGAAACATCCTCTGGACTGATCTAAGTCAGGGCATGGCTAACTCACAGATCAAACCCTGAAACATCCTCTGGGCTGATCTAAGCCAGGGCATGGCTTACTCACAGATCAAACCCTGAAACATCCTCTGGGCTGATCTAAGCCAGGGCATGGCTTACTCACAGATCAAACCCTGAAACATCCTCTGGGCTGATCTAAGTCAGGGCATGGCTAACTCACAGATAGAACTCTGAAACAAACTCTGGGCTGATCTAAGCCTGAGGGCATGGCTAACTCACAGATTGAACCCTGAAACAACCTCTAGGCTGATCTAAGTCAGGGTATGGCTAACTCACAGATCAAATTGGAATTTATGGAGGCGCGGAGGCTATGATTTCACTACAATGAGAGTGTCTTATGAGTATGGCTTTGTACCTATAAAAAATGAAAATATCTAGTAGACATAGAGATTTATTTCAACTTTTAAAACTGTTAATTTTTTTGGTTTGCTTTAGTCGTCCCCCCAATAAAGGACACTCCTCATTTCGCTATCATGCCGAGAAATACATCAGTTGTGTCTGGTCATCAAGTTATAATGGAATGTATTGCCACTGGTGTACCGGTGCCGAGTGTACAGTGGAAAAAGGTGGTTGGTTTGCATCGGGCATTTGATGCCACATCTGCAAACAAGGGAAGCAGTAATCTGAAAATACCATCAGTCAGGGCGCAAGATGGAGGAGAATACCTGTGTATTGTCTCAGGTGGAGGAAAAACGATTGAGCAATCAGCCTTCTTATTTGTCAGAGGTAAGTTTAGCAAAATTTGGAATCGATACTTTGAAACAACCTTTGGGCTGATCTAAGTCAGGGCATGGCTTAAACTCACAGATAGAACCCTGAAACAACCTCTGGGCTGATCTAAGTCAGGGTTTAACCTTAGTTAATCTTTTATTAACAGAACCTCCACATTTTATCATCAAACCTCAACCACAAGGGATAGCAGATGCCGGGAGGACGATGAGACTACGCTGCTCTGCTACTGGGTCACCCCCACCAAGGATCACATGGTTGAAAGATGGACAAGTCTTGAATAGGAATAGTCGAATCATGTTGATCCATAGAGGACAGAACAGAGACTTGACTATTTCAAGAATATCAGAGCGAGATGCTGGAGTTTATCAGTGCTTTGCTGAAAATGATTTGGGGAGTACACAGTCTAGTACTAGAGTTATCGTAAGAAGAGCAGGTAAATTAATTAATATAATAACAGCAAACTAATATTAAAAAAATATCCTTATTTTGTGAGGGTAGTGCTAGTTGCTCACATTGATGTTGCCTTTTCCATGATTGAATTGGAATGTATGTGAGTAGATTTCCTTCTTGTGCTTTGATCATGAGGGTTTTTTCTCCAGGTTCTCTAGCTTTCCTTGCTCCTTAAAAATCATCTTCTAAATCCCAATTAAATCCTGAGCTTCACAGTAATTGGAGCTTAGCTCTGTTGTGAGTGTCCTCCGCTGTGATACAACATCCCAATTACTTGTTGATAGGCATGTGCATCAAGGCTCACAAAGCACTCTGGGAAACTGAGTCCTGCAAGAATGGAACAGGGATTTTTCAATCAAAGGAAATATCAGAAGCAAATTCTCTGTTTTTTTTTCTGTTGAAATACTTTCATGTAAAAATGTTGAAGGAAAAATTGTCAGATGAATTTTTAGAGAAGCCAGAAAAGCATATATATAAGGACTCCATTTCCCATCATACTTTTTGCTAGAAATTCGAGCTTGTGTGTACTTTAGCTATTCCAGTTTTTAAAGCCCTAGAAGTGTCAGTCACTGGCAAACAATTTTTATATTAATTTTTTAGTTACGAATCCTTGGCCACCCAGAAATGTAACAGCTGTAGCACAATCAGATTCAGAGATCATAGTGTCCTGGCTTCCTCCTCTTGGAGACACGCATGTTCTTGCATACTCTATCAATTACCAACCAGTTGACAAGAGCGTGAGAGAGTTCCAAGTGGTTCGGCAAGGTATCAGCTGTAGCGTTAAAGACCTACAAGGATATACAGAGTATACTGTATATGTGAAGCCTTTTTTCCGTAACGGTAGTGGAGTAAAGTCTACAACTATCACAATTAAGACCCTAGAAGGAAGTAAGTGAAAACTTTACATTTTCAAGTAATATTTACAAAAGACAGCTTGCAGCTTAGTTACACTTCCAGTCATACTTAGAGATTTTTATTAGTACATATTAGTGATATGGGGAGCTGTTGCCTTAATGTTTAATTTACAACACGCTCAACTCTCTCATAAATATTCTATGTATACAACTCTCAACTTGTATGCTGATAAAGATCCCTTTCACATGATGTCAAAGCAGCTCAATTTAGAGGACAAAACAAAAGAATTTCAATCACCTGAGAATTGGAACCTATTGTTTTGCCCTCCAAATTGAGCTGCATTCTGACGTGCTGCAAGGGGTTTATATATTCAAGCTATGTGATGTTTATCTGATGTTCCCTGGATAACATATGTAAACATCACAATCACAGTCATGGTTTAAATTGGGCAATTTACATACCAAGATGATTAGGTCTATTATACATTTTTATGTTTGGACTAAATCAAATCAGAAATAATATTTCATGAAATAAAATTTTAAGATAATGTTTAAAACAAATTTAATTTTGAAGCCTTGCTTGAGATGCATGAGTGGGTTTAAAAGTAATTCTGCATAAACAATATCTCTGCTATTGTCTTCTTTGTTCTTTGCTTGCTTGAGTAATTTTTCTAGCAAAATTGTTTTTTTCTTATGTAAATTCTAATTATGGTTGCAAACCAATATTCAATAATACTTACATAAAGGAAACTTATACTTCAACTCATACTGTCTGTTGGTTTACCAAAGCCAATTAAATAACTTTGAATTGTAAAAAAGAAAATTAGTTGCAATGGACCTTTCTGCTTTAAAACTATTTTCGACTTTTTGCACCTTGAAAACAATAGGTGAGATAAAAGAAGGAATGGAATTTGAACATCTTTAGAATTTGAACAAAAGATGCTTGTATTGGACAGGATAAATTTATCTTGTGCATTGAGCAGCTACAAGATAAATGGCTTAAATGCAAACACAAAGAGTTTGTCTGCATATAATTATTTTTTTTCTAAAAAGAGAACTAGCTAGAAAATGTGAGTTTATTTTCTTTTCACTCAATATTTGTAATTTTCAACTCGCATTTAGCCAATTATCTTGTGGAAATTTTGAACCCTGAAGCAAAAAGGCTTAATGCTTTTGAAATTATATGCAAGAATTGTAAAAATTAAAAAAATAATGAATAGGAATTAATGATTTTTGCAACACAAAGAATATCTTGTTGGGATATGCTAAAACATTTATTGTCATCAATCTAGGGGACTTTAGAATCAAAATAAACAAATATATTTTCTAATTAATTCCTATTTGTAATTTTTTTATTTTTATATGACAAAATTCTTGCAATTAGGTGTAGCTTTGTTTCATGGGCTAATCAAAGTCACTCTGATTATTTAGTTTTAAACCACAGCTACATGGCTGATTTTTTGCTTGTACAAGCGATGCATTTTTTTTTAGATCTTGCCAACACACAGTGAAAATCTTACATGTAGCCAGTTCAGTCCCTTGCACAGGCAACATGACAGCTGAAAAAATCGCAAAGAAAAGATGCGAGGAAGTGCTTCAATTTAATTTAACAAATTTCTATGCTTATTCATTGCTTTTGTCTTTAGAGCCAACAAGTCCACCTTTAAATGTTGTTCTCTCAAGTAATACTCCAGATGTAAGTTGTCATGACCATTTCTTGAATATTTGATGTTCGGATGGTATGTGCACTCTGATTGATTTGTTGGGTGGATGGGTAGATGCATGGATGGATGGATGGATCACTGTATGCATGAATGAATAATAAAATAATTTATAATCTCCATGTATCTAACAACACTCTGATTTCCTTCATAGAGCATTGATGTCAAATGGAGCGATCCACCAAAAAAATACCACAATGGTAAGATAACCAGTTACATCATTCGCTACTCTTTAAACTCTGGCCAAGCAGTTCCGCAGAGCATACAAGTACTTGGCAGTATATTACAGAAAACTATCAGTGGGCTCAAAAGTGGCCAGGTGTACAAAGTACAAGTAGCAGCAGCAACCACGAAGGGTGTTGGGCCTTTCAGCCAAGCCAAGGTTTTTGCTGTTGCAACTCAGCCAAAAAATGGTAAGCTTAAGCTGTGTGAGGGAAATCATATGGGTGTCAAGGGTCGTGTAGCCATATTGCATTTGCTTCTCACCACTGTGGTCTTGGGTTCGATTTCTGGATTCCGTTTCTATCACATGTGAGAAGGGTTTGTTACTATTTATATTCCTTGATTCGAGGGTTTTCTCTAGGTTCTCCAGTTTCAAAAAAAACCTAACCACTTAATTCCAATTCGATCTGTGAGTTAGCCATGCCCTGACTTAGATCAGCCCAGAGGTTGTTTCAGGGTTCAATAAAATTTTAAGCATCCCATCTAATTTGGGCTCCCTGTGTTTTTTTCCACAGTCATTAGTTCACCTACAATGACAATCAACTCACTAAACAGCAGCACACTTGAGGTCACGTGGCTTCCACCAGCTTTTGGGGCCAAAAGAGTCAAAGAATACAGACTTTTGTATAGAAGAACTGACCAATCAGATTCTTTCACCGGCCCAGTAATCATCGCTAGAAACAGCAACAGATATCACATCACTCAATTAAGTAAGTAAACAACAGAATGGACACTAATAATCCTCTTAACCATGGCAGTAATGTTTTCCCATTTCAGACCACTTGCTTTTGAATCTCTTGAGGATCATTTCTTTGTTTAACAGTTGCACATGAGAAGACACATGAATATGAATACAACTCAAACAAATAATCTTATTCTCAGGAGAATAACACATTGTCTGTAATGGGAAAACATTATGCCCAAGCTAAAGAGGTTTATGTTTCTGATCCTGTGGCATTCCCTTGACAATAAGATTCTTTTTTAAGATACTGGAAGACCAGCTATTAGCTGAAGGAACACTGGTATTACCTTTAAACAAAGAACAAATACTAAAGAAAATGTTCATTATAATTTCAGGATCCAATACTCCATATGTGGTGAGGCTGATGGCACATGATGGTCACAAGCCTGGACAACAAGCTGAAGAAATAGGCCGTACAATGCCAGGTAAGCAGCTAATATCTTATCAGTCAGATGAATGAAAAGTCAAGCTTAGGCCACCTAAAATTGAGATGGACAGAAAGCCTAACTGGTGAAGAGCTCACTTTTTAAGGCAACCAATAAATCGAATTAGAATTTAGAACTTGATTTTTGTGGAGGCAAGAAAAACTAGAGGACCTGAAGAAAAACCCTTGAAGCACAGGAGAGAACCAACAAACAACACTAGTCACATACAACACCGGGCCTGGCAGGATTCAAACCTGTGTTGCATTGGTGAGAGGTGATGTATTAGCAGCGCATATCCCCCATACTTACAACTACAGTCATCCTCAATATAACAGGTCACGTGACTCTGCCTCCTTAAATCAAGCAGTTGTGTGTCTAAATGAACACCAGATATCCAGTTATAAGCACTCTGATTGGAAGCCCACCTGTTTAGATACCCACCACTCTGCTAACAAAAACTACCTCCCAGTTATAGCCCCATCCCCCCACCCCCACCCCCACCCCCACCCCCAAAACTTACAAAATTCTGTAAGCCCAGAGCTTATAACTGAGATTCTATGGTATATCATAACTGCACATTCATTCTCTATAATATCTTATGAAAGAAAAATGATTATTTACAATTTATTTAAATAAATGCTTATTGAATTTGTAGCTAATGCCGACAAAGTGAAAGTCCCGTCACTTAATGTCAAATGTGTTCCTGCAAGTCCAACGTCTCTCTTAGTCTCCTGGATATTTCCTGCCAAAAAGGTTGCATTTTATGCAGTCAGCTATGAAATTAAAGGAAATATAAACCACCAAACAGTGTCAAAGCTAAAGGTTTACACAGAGAGTACAAGGGTGACTGGTTTGAGGCCTGGAAGGACGTATTTGATATTAATAACACCACATGATGCTGAAAAGAATATAATATCGGGCTTCTCTGGGGTGCCTGTTGAGTGTGTGACACCAGAAGCAAGTAAGTAGTCTTTTTTGCACGCTCATCTTTGTTGACGTTATTGTTTATAGAGGCTTTGCACCATCATGTGATGGCAGCCATGACAGAAGGCACAGTAATATTCTTTCTTCCCAAGAAAACTGGTTCACCATTCTTTCTTGTGTGAATAAGATTAAACCAGATTCAGTAGACCTTTAAACTGATACAACGGCCATCTTGAATTCTATTGTTTTAAGTAAGACATTATGGAATGTTGAGGGGCAATTTTTGGAAAATTCATAGTATGCACAGCTGTCAGGGTGTCTTTTTATATAATATAACATTATCCAATGAGAAACACAGCTAAAAAGCAATTGAATTTGCTGGTAAGTTGGAGCAATATATGTGAAACACCAAGGTGTAAAATTATCTGAGAAAGTAACCCGGCTAGTCCATGCTTTATAAATATTTCCATGTTTACCCCTTGACATCCCATAATTTAAGATGGCTATAGTATTGGTAAAAAAGTCTATTGTTCCAGCCTCCTGTCATGGCTGCGATCACCTGATGGTGCATTTAAAAAAAAAATATTTTCATTGTAAGATCCCAATAAAAGTTAGAACATTTTGTAAATTGTAAAATCTTTATTCTCTTAATAATAATAATAATAATAATAATAATAATAATAATAATAATAATAATAATAATAATAATAATAATAATAATAATAATAATAATAATAATAATTTTTCTCCTCAGAACCAGACTCCCCTCCCAAAAATGTCAAGTTCGAGGTTAAGTCTTCAACAGAACTAAAATTAAGCTGGGAGCCACCCGTCAAACCAAATGGAAAAATTACAAACTATGTGATCCTATACACAAAAGATAAAGACCTACCAGAAAAGGATTGGACCTTGAAAACCGAACTTCGAACCAAGTTCTTTGCAAGATTTGAAATATTTGTAACATCTCAAATCAAGAGTTTAACTGCAAATGCAACATATTATCTTAAAATCAAAGCTGGCAATAAACAAGGTTATGGACCATTTACAAAGGTCATACAAGTATTGATGGTAAAGCCACCTGAAGCATCAGTTGTCGATGAAGCACCTGTTGTAAGTTATAGATTAACTTTGGGTACAGCCATTGAGGTTTCTTGGCGACACAAAGTCACAAGTTTAGGGAAGCCGATCAATTATAAACTTATGTACACCAAAGATTCTAAAATGGATAATTCAAGGTGGTATGAGCTTGTAGTTCCAGTTACATGGGCTCTGAGATCTGAAAGAAAGGTTGTTGTGCAGTTACCAAGTATTTCAGCCAATCAGACTTATTATGTTAAAGTGCAGGCCAGATATCCCAATCAGGATGGAGCGTGGTCAAAACTTTTGAAAATTCAATTAAAAGGTTAGTAATGCATAGTTGTATTGGAGAAGAAAGGTTGTAGTTAAGGAATAGGGATAGAAAATTGACCTGGATCTAGTGAATTTAATCTAACCCTGAAACAACCTCTGGGCTGATCTAAGTCAGGGCATGGCTAAGAAGATTTGCTGGCTGGAAAAACCTGCAGACAAAATTTGTGGTAATACCGCATTGTTGTGAACTTTCGCTGATTGAATTCACATCACCCATACTGTATTTTGGGATTGGTATACTCCCAATCAAAATATGGCGACCAATTTGAATAACTGTTCTGGACTGACTATCCTCTCATACATGTGAAAAAAGGTTTTATGTTTCCACGTGAACACGAGGCTAGTCAGTCCAGGACAATAGTGATTCATATTGGTCGCCATATTTCGCTTCGGTGTATGCAACATGAAGCAAGCAAAAATATCTTCACCAACCTGTTTTGAAATAGCTGTATCACATTGCTGTTGCAGACGACTATAATGGTGGCATTGGAGCCTCAGCAATCAATGGCTCCACCAACACCAAACCTGGTGCTACAAGTTCTGATGCACGGGCCTCTCAAGAAAAAGAGGACTTTGAAATCAAACTCGGAATCATCATCGGTTGTGTCATCAGTGCATTCTTTATTGTCTTGCTTATTCTGTTCATCATCTGGAGATGCCCTTGCAGGTACCTAAAGAGCATCAATATCATGACCATAATTATCATCATGTAACCACTATCATCATCATGTATCAATATCATCATCATCATTATTATCATTATCATTATCATAATAACCATTTTCATCATGTATCATCGTTATCAACATCACTGTCATCATCATCAGAAGCAATATCATAACTACAATCATTATCATCAGCAGCAGCATGCACACACTGATTGGCCAAGAACATTCTTTCAAGAACATTCTTTCTTGTGTTTACTCATTAATTGTTCATATTTTTTACCAGATTTAACCACGCGAAAAACAAGACTCCAATAGACCTGATTAATGGCAAAACACATAATGGTATCCCTAATGGTTTACCCAAAGGTTATATGCCACCACTTGCGCTCAGTCATCAGTCATTAGCATCTAATAGAACAGGCCAGGGAATGGGTTATGAGGAGTCATCAGGAGGATCAAGTATCAGCTCAAGTGTGTGTCAGTGTAGATGCACGTGTAGTGGTAAGTCAGATATGGCTTAATTTTTTCACTTAAGTCAGGGCACTGCTCACTCACAGATTGAACCATGAAACAACTTCTGGGCTGATCTAAGTCAGGGCATGGCTAACTCACAGATTGAACCATGAAACAACTTCTGGGCTGATCTAAGTCAGGGCATGGCTAACTCACAGATTGAATTCTAAAACAACCTCTGGGCTGATCTAAGTCAGGGCATGGCTAACTCACAGATTGAATTCTGAAACAACCTCTGGGCTGATCTACGTCAGGGCATGGCTAACTCACAGATAGAACCCTGAAACAACCTCTGGGCTGATCTACGTCAGGGCATGGCTAACTCACAGATTGAATTCTGAAACAACCTCTGGGCTGATCTAAGTCAGGGCATGGCTAACTCACATATTTAATTCTGAAACGTCTTCTGGGCTGATCTAAGTCAGGGCATGCTTAATTCACAGATGAAACCCTGAAACAACCTCTTGGCTGATCTAAGTCAGGGCATGCTTAATTCACAGATGAAACCCTGAAACTACCTCTTGGCTGATCTAAGTCAGTGCACGGGTAACTGGGGAACCCAAAGAAAAACCCTAGAATAAAAGGGGAGATGTAGAGTAGTCTACGTTTAATTTTTGTATTCATTTCAAATGTTGAGAGATTTTTTTTATTTGCAGCGAGAAGATTTCTGCCTCCAATTCCTTCCATGGTAAGGCTAAGCTATTTTACTCTTATTAACTCCTTATTAACTCTTCACTTCAGTAAGCTGATAAATGTGTTTTGATATCATTATCTGCTCCAAATGGTGGCCAAACACTGACCACCATGTGCTGTCAGCCAGAAAGAATTCTATTGAAAACTTGTGATTCAGCTGATGAACATTTTGCACGAGACAGGAAATTATGTTATAAGTGAAACCAAGCAATACACCCTTTGCAGCACTTCGGAATGCAGCTCAATTTTGATGACAAAACAATAGTTTCCAATTCTCAGGAGATTGAAATTCTTTTGTTTTATCCTCGAAATTGAGTAGCGAATGAAAAAACTCTTTTATGAACACATAAATCTTTACTTTTCTCATTTGTGATGACTAACAATGTGGGTTTCTTTTGATCACCATAGCAACCAAAGCCACCCCAAAATCAGCTTGCTGGAAATGGACATATTGTAACTGATAATGGTCACGTGGTCACTGCTGGACAGGTCATTCCACCAAGGTATTTATGAAGATGACACTATCAGCAAAAGTCTAATAGGAATTATAATAAATCTGTGAATTTGGGCGCAATATTTTTCCATTTCAGACCACATGTCATTCTCTTTAGAATAAGATTCTTTGTGCGAGTTGTATCCATATTCATGTGTCTTCTCATGTGCAACCGTTAAACAAAGAAATGATACTCTAGGGAATGACACATGTTCTGAAATGGGAAAACTTTACTCCCAAGGTAAACAGGATTGCTCATGAAGAAGTGCTCAAATCTTACTTAAACTTTTTCAAAATTGCTCTAATATTTTTGTTCTAATTGTTTCATTCTATGTTTTAAATATCAAAAGATGTATTTTCAACATTGCCTGACCAGTTTTTAGCTTAACATGCCATTGGGTGATTTTTTTCTCTTCAAACTTATTTGGTTCATGATGTGAGAGAACAGTAGTGATCTTTTTATAAAGTCTACTATTTCTGTGTTACCTTACAGTAAATCTTGTGCAGCAACATTAAACAATGAAAAAGGTTTGTAATTATCATATTACTACATATGATTTATCTGCTTAATACTAGGTTTATTGAAATTTCAAATTTCATTGTCAAAAATATTCACAAATACCAATAACGTAACAGTAAAGTACAGAATGCATAACTTCAACAATACAAACACTTTGAAATTCAACGGACACATGAATATTCTACAGAGAATTTGAAACTCGAGTACGTACTAATAAGGTTAAGGTTATTGTATGTTAATATCTTTTCTGTCTTAGTGTTGAATGATACTTTGCCATCAGACGTCCAAGTCCCATTACAAGTAATAGCAGAACAACAGAATGGGGAAGTTGTGGTACGTAGTTTCTTAAATAGAACTTTAATTTTACCTTGGGTATAATGTTGTCTCATTTACTGGACTGGCAGGCTATAATAGACCTCATCGGCTTGGGTGTAATGTTGTCTCATTTCAAACCACGTGTTATTGTGATTGTGATTATGATTGTAATGATTGTGACAATTGCTACGATAATTATGTGATGATGATGGTGGTGGTGATGTTGATGATCATAATGGTTATGGTGATGATGGTGGTAATGATGATGATGATGACAAAGATTATGATGATGATAATGGTGATGATGATGGTATTGATGATGAAGACAATGATTATGGTGATGGTGATGATGGTGATGGTGATGGTGATGACAATGATTATGATGTTGATAATGCTAATTATAGACTAATGATGGAATTAAACATGATGATTATGATTGTTATGATTGTGACAATTGCTACGATAATTATGTGATGATGATGGTGGTGGTGATGGTGATGGTGATGGTGATGGTGATGGTGATGGTGATGGTGATGGTGATGGTGATGGTGATGGTGCTGACAATAATTATGATGGTGTTGATAGTGATGATGACAATGATTAAGATGATGTTGATAATGCTAATTATATACTAATAATAATGATTAATTTTGCAGGTTGGAAAAAGAGGTTCAACCAGCCACAGCATATCCGTGGATGTCTAAGGACCATTCATCATTACTACATATCTTGTGGTATTCATACATACGATTATTATTCATAAAGAATTTATATATTATGATATAACACTATTGACAACGATATTACTATTATATACATATATATATATATCCATATACCAAGACAAACTTATTCTAACAATTCCTAATGAATATTATTTTTTATGAACAGAACTTTTAAAAATTAATTTTTCTTTATATTTTAAATGTACAGTTATATCGTAAAGACGATTCGTTATTGGAGGGAAAGGTATTTGGTTGAAATAGTAGACCTCTTTACCTTGTGCGTAATGTTTTCCCATTTCAGACCATGTGTCATTCTCTAAGGAATAAGATTCTTTGTTTGAGTTGTATCTATATTCATGTGTTCTCTCATGCGCAACCGTTAAACAAAGAAATGATGCTCAAGGGAATGACACGTGGTCTGAAATTGGAAAACATTACGCCAGAGATAAAGGTCTATTCAACTTCTATTTCCTAGCTTTCCAATAAGTAATAGAACTTAGGTCCTTTACTACTTACGGAATGATTATTATTCTTAAGTCGAGGATCTTATTATGAACTCTAATTATCTTTTGTGTGACTGAGAAAATATTTGAGTGTATTTTATCCCACACCATTGAAAATACACTCCCTAATCTGAAATGCCCAATGGGAAGGAACAGTTGAATACCGCTGAATATACAACAGCTTTCCTGCATTCTAATTAGCTATATTTTCAATGGCGTTTGATAAAGTATATTGCTGTGCATTTTTTGTATTGTTGTTCAAAGTTTCCCAGTTTTGTTTCGTCAATCATGAGTATTATAATTCGATTCAGCACTAAGCATCATAATGTCATAAAAACTATCGGTCAGATCTTTTATAGATCTTAATTTGGAAAAACAGGTTTCGTTTCTATTAACACAATATTATATTTAATTATCTGGCGAGATTTCGAATATTTCTATCCTTACTATAATTTCTAATTTTGTAAAGTATAACCAATTCTTACAAATTAACTATATCCAGTCATTGTTAAATACTTATTGCGTTTGGAGAAGACAAGATTTTTAGGAGCAAGTTGGTTAATGCGCCGGTAACTCAGCCAAAGGTCCTTAGTTCGATTACTAGTGGACTCGCTAACTTGTTTCAACTTTCTTCTTTTCGTTTGCTTTAGAAATACAATCACAGTGAAATGGAATCCAACCAATGACACTCAAATAGCTATTCAAGTTATCCAATCATAGGCGAGTATTCTAAATAACCAATCATAATCATTGAATACTCTGAACAGATCATCGAATCACAATCAAGTATTCTTAATAACTAACCAATCACAATCGAGTAATCACATCAAGTCATCCAATCATCGAGTATTCTGAAAAAATCATCCAATCATAATCGAGTATTCTCAACAATCATCCATCATTACAGTGCTGGACAATGAAATTTCCTTAGTTTTTAATGAAATGGTTTATTTTTACAACTAACTTTGAGAAAACTTGTAGAAATACTAGAATAACCTTTTTTGTGCATTGATGTTTCGTGCATTAAGATTTTGTAAGATCCTAGTATATTTTAGATACAGTAATAACGTATGATAAAGGTTCAATTCACTTTGGCTCAATGCTTTCCCATTTCAGGCCAGGTGTATTTTTTTGACTTTCTTTATCTGAGTTTTAACCAGATCTTTTGAAGGCAAATGGTGAATAAAGAAATAATACTCAAGGACATATTAACATGTGATGTGAAATGGGAAAATATTATGCCCAAGCGAATTGGGTTTCAATCGATCAGCTGATATTGAATTTCATTATCTGCACCAAATTGTGGTCAAACATTGAGCACCATGGGCTACCAGCCAGAAAGAAATTATAGCAGATATCAGAATTACGTTCCATTGCCTTCAAACAATTGATTCAAGTTGAGGCATTTTGGTCAACAATGCAGTAAATGTATAGAAACTGACCCAAATGCCTCGACTTAAAGCAATTGTTTGAAGGCAATGTAGTGTAACTCTCTGATATCATCTATTGTATTGAAAACTTGTGATTCAACTAATGAACATTCCATACGAGACAGAAACGATGTCAAGTAAGACCCAGCAGTACTCAGAGTAGCCTTGATAGTAGATTTTCGCAAATCAATTAATTGAAATCTGAAATCTTATAGTGTTGGGTGACTCCAACCAATTTCTCGTTAAACAATACAATTTTACAAAATCATTTTTATGCAATATATTTATTATATATACTACCTTGAAATTTATTTATGAAATCTTACAGTTCTTTGATATTTAACATTTCTGCCTACCGTTTCTGACTTTGTATACTGATTGTCTACTTGTTAGATGAAATTTAGGTTATATTCTCAGTGATAGGATTCTTGAAAGTGGATTAATTTAAGTTATCTTAGACAAGTTTATGGTATATTAGCTTCTTATGGAGGTTAATCAAGTGTTTTTTCATCTGTTTTTCCTAAACGATTCTAAAAATATAATAGTTTGTTTATATCATTACAAGAAATCTAAGTTCCCAAGTAATAGACTTTTTCCAAATTCGCTTGACTGACCTCAACACAATAGATTCAAGTCGAGGCTAGAGTTTTCAAATTCAGACATTTATTGCATTTGTCTACCCCAGCCTCGTCTTGATTCTATTGTTCTGTGGTCAGTCAAGCGTATTCGGGAAAGGTCTAGTGGTCTAATAAGTTCAAATAGGTTTGCTTTAGGAATCATTACTGAGTGTTTTAGACTGCCCTGCAGGATATAAGCTAGCTGACTGTACCAATTTTTTTTATAATCACAAGGCCTTACATACGTACTGTTATTTCCATAGTTTTTAATGCTTATCATTATTGTTGCACGGTTGGAACCCATCACCTCGTAAAAGTTTTTTTCTCTAAGCCTTTCATTTTCATCATTGTGCCAGATCCTCGACGCGACGAGTATATTTTGGTAGCCGTCAATCGAAGTTTTTTCATGGCATTGTCGAAAACACCAAAGCCTGGTTCATACTAGCGATGCAAGTACAGCATAGCGACATACACAAGCGCAGATAGTCTTTCGTGGTTAGTTAACCCTTCATGTTTGGACAAAACAAAACATTCAGTCATCCTTAAAGTACTATCTGCGCTTGAGTATGTCGCTATGCTTATACTTGCATCGCTAGTGTGAACCAGGTTCAAGTGTTCAAGAGCATGTACCGATGAAATGTCATGGAACAGCTTGATTGACGATCACTAAAATTTCTTTGTCGCGAAGGCAAATTGTACAATTTCTTACATAGCAGTAGAAATTAGTGAAACTCCTCTCTTTTATTGTACTCTCAGAAAGAATGAAAATCCAACACTTCTATTATGTAATTTGAATGATTTTCGGATATTTATATAAGCAAGTTTTTATCTGCAGTTATATCGTTAACCATATTCTTACTAATATTAATCAAGACAATATTTCAGATTCTGTACATAAGCACATTTTATAAAGAAAGGAATTCAGTTTATATTGCATCATTAACTTGACCTAAAAACATTTATTGATGAAGAATATATGTTAAGGTTTGAGAACAACAGAAAATTTATTTTATTTCTTGGCATTCAAATAATGTACATAGTTTTTGCAAAGATTATTATTCATTATTATAATCATTTTATAAATTAACGTCAATCTACTACTTGGATTGATAAAGACGCCATTACACCGAGGAATTTTCTCTACAACTTGCCTCGTAACATTTTTCAAATTGCACTGTAGGTTACACTTCGCAACGCTTCGTGTAACGGAGTTGAGAGACAAGTTGCAGCAAAAAAATTGCTCAACGTAATCGCGCCATTAGATGCAAAAGTCTAGTTGCTTTGGTTGCTATTAATGCCCTATTTACCTATTTGACGTAGTATTGAACATATAAGATATGCTACATAACAGTTCATCGTTTCAAGAATAAGGAATTCAAACGAAGGGTAGTTAATTTCATATAACTATATAGCCACACTACCATTCAATGATACGAATAAATACCTTGTAGATATTCACTTAATACTCGTCTACATAATATTATTACATTTGGTAAATTGATCAATAATTCTCACTTAGTAAGACATCGATGTCTATCACTTATTCTTGGGTATAAGCAGATTGGAAACAATATTTTAAATGCAATTCATATTGCACGAGGCAGTTTTTCTAACATTTCATGGCGAGTGACCAGTGCAACATTTTCATCGATTTACTTTCGTAGAAACTTTTTAAATAGGACGTTTTCGGAATCTGCTTGAGTGACCACGAAACAATGGTTCCAAGTCAAGGTTGGAGTTCATGTTTTCATACATTTACTGTATTTATGAAGTTCAACCTCGACTTGGAACCATTGGTGGTTACTCAAACGAATTCGAGAAAGGTCTATTACGAGTTGCAAAATGAGAAATGTCTGGCACATGGCTTTTTCTGCAACTTGCTTCGCAATGGTGTTCGTTGTAAATGCGATCAATTTCCTCGTGTAATACGGCCATCATTAGCAACATAGAATAGATTTCCTCTATGTAAACAGACATTTAGATGGAACACTTACCGGTGCGGGTTGAAGTAGTGAAAAAATAGTCGATGAATCAAATGGTCATAGCTACATTGTACGTACAGCAATGGTCCATTTTGATCGAGGGGAGCTTAGCTGAAGAGTAAGAAGAATCACTGAATTGACCCCTTCACAGTTCATTACGCCATATTGAAAGGTAGTCGTGCCTTTACAGGTAAGCGAGACATGGGATGACCTTGCAATGATGGATAACTTTTTTCTAACACGGACAATCATTCATATATCTGTATCAGTGCAAGCTCACCTGTCGCTTCGATGCAAAGGCACAGCTACCTTCCAAGATGGCGCAAGGAACTGTGAAGGGGACTATTGTACTCATGATGAGCTCTAAACCTTATTAGACAACTATTAGGGATTGGATTAGCCGATAGACTCAAAAGTGTTTCATTGTACCAGATTTGCCAGTAGCCTATTGATATCATTAGGGAAATAAAGTAGCTATAGTTCACCAATGTAAAGACCCAACGTTTTGTAAGCTAATATGCATTCAAGTTCGTGGGTCTTCTACGATTAAGTATAAGGCTCCAAAAAGAGAACTTGAAAAACCTTTTATAACAGCAACTTATGCTTGTTGCACTTAAGTTTGAGATGAAGGTAAAGAATATATAAAAAGTCAAAGACATGGCCGCCATGTTGGTGGACATTACAAAAGAAACCAAGACCAAATCTTTTGTTCAAGTCATCCAACATGGCGGCTATGACGTCACATGCACATGGACAAAAAAATGGCCGCAGGGTAGTAAGACATTCTGATATCTTCGTTTTTGGAGCCTTAAACCTTAGTGTTTAACATTATTTAATAACCATGTAGTCGTAAATATATTAGCAATGTAGCCACACTTGAAATATTAGCATTATTATCGTCGTAGTTATCATTAATTGTGGAACTGGTGGTTATAAATTCGGGTGATTATAGATTGCAGAAATTAGTGATTACCTTCGAGTTTTAGTTATTCTTATTGGCTCGTTAAGAATATCAAGCATAATACATAGTAGTAGACTCTTAGTCTAATAGGCAATCAAAGCTCACAAAGCATTCTGGGAAACTGAGTCCTGCAAAAATGAAAAAGGAAAATCAAAGAAAATATCAGAAACAAATACTGATATTTTCGTCTGTTGAAATCCTTTTATTTCCATAGAAAATGTCGAAGGGATCAATACTTAGATGAGCCACAAACGCATAAGGACTGACTTTCCCATCATGCTTTGTGCCAGAATTTAGACTACTATTTCAGGGGTTAAGTAAACCCACTCTAAGATCCCATAACGTCTATTAGTCTAGTTACTATGTCACGGGTTAAATGATATCTCCTGAACTAGAAAGTTAGCCGACTCTGTAATCGGTTAACGTCCAAATACCACTGCACTAGGAGACGTTTTCATAAGATTGTAATGATAGCGTCGCTGTCTTGTAAGTCGGCAATTGATCAATTGTTACTCCATATATTTATGCTACTAACTTTGTACAAATGGAATTTTTCCAATTATATCAACTCTAATATATAAATACATATCAGGATATATTTTTTACCAAGATTGTCTGTTTTTCGTGCATTTCTTACATCCATCCACCAGCCACTATTCAACAATTTCACATCGCCATAATATTTTGCGTTTTTGTTTGTTGTTGTTGTTGTTGTTGTTTGGGGGGGGGGGGGAGGTTAGCAACGAAACAAAATCGTTGGGGTCTCGGGTTCGATTCCTGGACATCGCATACATTAGGGAATCAAGGGGTGGTGTAGTGGTAGTACACTCGTCCCTCCCCTCTTTGGGTCTCGGGTTCGATTCCGGGGCTCGACATCACATGTGATGTAGAGTTTACTGGGTCAGAGCGTTTTCACCAAAAACGCATACATAATTGAGTGGACAAGATTGAAAACGGAGGCTATGCTATTAGTGAAGACGAGAATCTTTTGATCTATTTTCGGAAGACGAAAACTCATTTGAAAATCTCTTGAATTTTAGATATAGAAATTCTGCTCAAACTCCTTTGAATTTAAACTAAAATTGAGCACGACTTGGCGAGTCGACCAAGTGTTTTCAAAGCATGTTCACATTTTGCGACAAAATACAGGTAAGGTACCTCCAGGTTTAGATGAAGACTTAGAGCCTCGTGAAGGTCAGTCTCACGTACGATCACCGACGACCCACGAGATCTGCTCGACTAGGAATCCTGTCGAGACTGGCATGCCATCTTTAAAATGTGGGAGCCTTTTTGAGGCTGACTGAACATGACAGTGACGTATAAACCTCGACTGCGCATGAAAGTTCATACAATCGTCTATCGATGTATAAAAGTCCATGTTCGTGACGCGTATGGTCGCTCTAATTCGACCAAAGGTTTGTGGATTATTCATGCGTTTTTGAAGCTGTTCATTAAACTCGCAGATCGTGTTTTATCAGGTCTAAAACCACTCGGCTATGCCTTCTACGCCTCTTGGTTTCAAACCAGATAAAACACTCCTGCTCGTTTATTAAACAGTACTTAATATGACAAGAAACAAAAAATGGTTTCACAAACGAGTTTATTTTCTTGATTATTACATTCAAAGGTTTCAGTTCTTGGCTATTTCTCTCTTTATCCAAGGAAGGAGATACTTGACCTTGGCATAGACACCATATCTACCAGCAGACGCGCAGCCATAACCCCAGCTAGTGGCTCCGTGAATGTAGAAACGGCCTCCATTTTCACAGACCATTGGTCCACCAGAGTCTCCTTGACATGTATCAATACCACCCTGGTCAACACCAGCACAGATCATAGAATCATCGATTTTATTTGGATATGCCCTATCACAACGAGCACGGCTAGCGATAGGGACAGACACGTGTTGAAGGTAGTCTGGTGTTGCTCCTCCTGATGAAAGACGTCCCCATCCTGTAACCCAGCAGAGCTTGCCGTCAGTTGGAGCCGGGTCAGTCTCGGGAAGGCAAATTATGTTTACGTGTCTACAAGATGAATTACCGAGAAATCAAGGTATTGAATCTCACAGAAGATTGTATATTCACACTACATCGGTTCACTGGTCAAACACAAAGCATTCAGTCGAAGATGGAAGGTTTAAATATTTGAATAATCCTTTAAAAGTACCTTGCAATCTCGATTGAATGCTTTGTCTGTGACCAGTGAACCGAGGTATGGAGAGTTGTGAATTGAAGATATGGAAAAAGTGCGCGCGCTGATTGCAGTGATGAATATGGTGAGGATTGGCAAAACATACACGTGAGAAGTGTTAGAAAAATAAAGCTCGATCGACGCGAAAGACCTCTTTACCTTGGGCAAAAAATGTTTTCTCATTTTAGACCACATGTCATTCCGGCCTGAGTATCGTATCATTTCTTTGTTTAACGGTTGCGCATGAGAAGACACGTGAATATGGATACAACTCGAACAAAGAATCTTATTCTCAAGACCACGTGTCATTCCCTAGAGTATCATTTCTTTGTTTAACGGTTGCGCATGAGAAGACACGTGAATATGGATACAACTCGAACAAAGAATCTTATTCTCAAGACCACGTGTCATTCCCTAGAGTATCATTTCTTTGTTTAACGGTTGCGCATGAGAAGACACATGAATATGGATACAACTCAAACAAAGAATCTTATTCTCAAGAGAATGATATTGGAAAACATAACGCCCAAGGTAAAGAGGTCTATTGCTCGAAATTACCTCGTTAGGAAATTCCAAAAATTAAATATACTATTTATTTAGTATTATTATATTCTTGATTGTCTTCAAACATTTTAAAAAGAAAGATTACTAATAAAAGTAACTAAAAGAAAGATTACTAATAAAAGTAACTCACCGATTGAGGTTTGCAGGTTTCTGCAACTTCAACAATGCTATGTCATAAGAATTCCTCTTTGGGTATTTATAAGAAGGATGTTTGATGATTTTGGACACCCTTATGTCCTGTTCTGTTCCAACTGTATGCACGCGTCGGTGGGCTCCAAGCCTTGGGAAAAAAAGTAATTTTGAAATTTAAAGCCCACGTTTTCCAGATGCGGGAGTCCTGTGGAATTTTGAACATGACAGCGAGGCTGTGGTTGGGTTTAGCTTACTTGTTTCTACCGATGAATGTATTTGATGATGTACGTGTTTGTACTATACATGTGCGTGTACGTGTGATGTACGGTGATGTACGTGTTTGTACTATACATGTGCGTGTACGTGTGATGTACGTGTGATGTACGTGTTTGTACTATACATGGAGTAACATACGACTAAAGCTTCACAATCAAGTCTGAATTTTAAGATTTCCAGCATGACCCATTCGGAACTGGAAAACTCTGTAACTCTTGTTCTTTTTAACGAAACTAAGCTGCAAATACACGTTGCGACACCATCGGCAAGGAATCGTGAGTGTAGTTTAGAGCCCGATTCAAGCCCGATTCAAGCCCGATTCGAAAAAATTGAATGGGCCCGATTCACAAAATCTGTAGCACCAGTCCCTTGCTTGTTTTTAAAGTAACCATAGTTACCTGATATAGAAGCTGCTCGCAGATCTCTGAAGACAGTGAGCAGCCGTGAGAATCCATTGAGGATGAATCAGAGATCCACCACAGAATGGGAACCCTGAATTAGATGCTAACTGAACCTGCCAAGGCCATTCACCATGTTTAGCGGCCGTTCCTCCGACGACTCTTTTAAAAGGACGGACACCACATGAACCTAAAACAAATATCAAACTTATGTTGTCGTTCACATATATGTAAGGCGTGGCGTGGCGTGGCGTGGCGTGGCGTGGCGTGGCGTGGCGTGGCGTGGCGTGGCGTGGCGTGGCGTGGCTTGGCTTGGCGTGGCGTGGCGTGGCGTGGCGTGGCGTGGCGTGGCGTGGCGTGGCATGGCGTGGCGTGGCGTCGTATTCCATTTCATTGCATTGTATGAAACAATGGGTCTGTGCTATGAAAACGTACCTGACCATACTATTGGAGGAGAAGTTGTCGGGGGTGGAGGACGTGTTGCTGTAAAAATGTTTAAATCGTGTTAAAATTAGAGGAAAAGTATTTTGTTGTGTTGTACTCAATGTTTCAGACCATTTCACACCAAATGTCATTCTCTTGAGAATAAAATTCTTTGAGTTTTATTCATATTTTGAAAATACTTGTAGTAGTTACAAACGCTATACCTTTGATGCCGCGTTCTGAACACGTTGTAGCTTACCATTTGGTAGTGCACGTGAAATTAATAAAATCACTGCTGTGTTCCTTGACTACAGATTCATTTACGCAGGGTTAGCCTGGATTTTGTGAGAATATTCATGTGTTCCAGTAAAGTTCCGTGGAATTTCAAAGTGTTTGTATTGTTAAATTGAAGATGTGCTGAATTTTTACTCTACCGTTGGTATTGGTGAATTTTGTCATTGAAATGAGGCTAAACACAGCAGTTTTTACCAATTAGAAAAAGGTCTTTCTTACACTTTAACATATCTAGTGTGTTTACCTTGACCGCACATCCCAATTGATATATCATCTATAGCAATGTCTCCCAGGTAAGACATTCCACGAACACCTTCAAATCGAATCTGAAAAGAAAATAAGCAATGATAAATGTTGTTATAAATGTTAAAGACTCTAGACTCAAGAAAATGTAGGCTTCATTTTGAGAAAAGTTTTCGTGGTGAAGACTTTGTTGCATGTTACATACCAAGCCTGAATTCCCTATATATGAGCGATGTCAATTCAATCAGTCTAGTCAATGGTGTTTACATCCAATCATTAAGAATTGTTTTTATGGCCTTAAAGGGAATAGCCAGCTTTCCTCAGATTACGGACGTCTGTTTAGCCTCGTTTTCACCTCCTCGACTCAGGAAAACTGCGTGTTATATTTCTTTCATAATGATTCTGTATTTTTGAGTGCATTGGTGGTGTAGTGGTAGTAGACTTGAATGTTATTTCTAGAATTTGTTTAGTAATGAATTCTATATATCCAATGGCACTTTTTTTGTTTTGTTTTGCACACCAGTATATTCAATGAACATTTATTGTAATTTACACTTGTAAAAATCACGTCTGTTGAGTTTGTCTATTCTAATAAAGACTATTATTATCATCATTATTATTAATCAATGTAGCTTTAGTCTCGAGCTCTTAGAGCACAGACTCATTCAATAGCTTCCATCCTCAGAATAAACTTATAGTTATTCTTATAAGAATGTTCAAAGAACAAGCAAGCTTTACCTTTTGTGATCCACGTTGAGTCAAGTGCACTTCAGCAGCCTTCCATACTATCCCTTGACTACCAGACTTGGTAAACACCTTGGTGTTGCCAACATACACGTTCAGAGTACCAACACTTCTTCCAATCATCTGATAGAAGAACTTGAGGCAGTCATTACCAGTGAGAGTCACTTGCTTCTCAAGAACAGCAGTATCGCCCTGGGCTCTTGGATAAGATGTTTCAATGTACATGTAGTAACCTGCAATGACATCAGAGTAGTGACTGTACTTTCAAGTCTAGGTTTACATTCACCCATAACTCTGAATGTTATCGATAGCCTGAAACAACCACTGGGTTAGTTGATTACCGCAGGCTTAAATTCACGACTTTTTAGATCTTCGCCAATTTTCTTTGATATGAACACTGGACAAAGCTCTATATTGATCGATTTACCAAGGTGTGAAATAAGGACGTATTTTCTATGTCGCATATTGCCTATCGCCTATGACAACCTTAAAGATATATAAAAAAGAAACTAATAAGAACAGAGCTCTAGTAAGTACAGCCAACGTAACTTATATTATATTTCATACAGCTGTCATCTTGCACATTGCTTTTCAGATCATAACCTACCGCTTCCAGTAGTGTGGTCTCCATTTGGTCCAGTACCACGTGATGGGGTGGTTCCCTTTTTCTTTGTCCAGTCAAACTTGTCACTCTTGCTCTGAGTGAATCCACAGGTATCCCGTTCAAAATCACAAACATAATCTAAACGATGAAATAAAAAGGTTAGCTTGGACGTAGTGTTTACCCATTTCAGACCATGTGTCATTTTCTTGAGAATAAGATTCTTTATTTGAGTTGTATCCATATTCATGTGTCTTCTCATGAGCAACCGTTGAACAAAGAAATGATTCTCTAGGGAATGACACGTGGTCTTGAGAATAAGATTCTTTGTTTGAGTTGTATTCATATACATGTGTCTTCTCATGTGCAACCGTTAAACAAAGAAATGATACTCTAGGAATGACACATGGTCTGTATCGCCTTCTTATAACCCAAACGTTGGTTGAAATACATTATTTTGACCTCTCTTTCAGATGCAAGATCTTTTATTCAATCATCTTCAATATAAGGCCCAGAATATTTTACAGCGACGTCAGTGAAATCGATCTATACGCCTTTCTGGAATTAGCAAAAAACCCGCTGTGTTCCTTGACTACAGATTCATATTTACACAAGGTTAGCCTCGATTTCGTGAGAATATTCATGTGTTCCAGTGAAGGTCCGTGGAATTTCAAAGTGTCTGTATTGTTGAAGTTGTGCATTCTTTGTTTTACCGTTGGTATTTGTGAATATATTGACATTGAACTGAGGCTATCCCTGTGTAAATGAGCCTGTAGTCAAGGAACACAGCGGTTTTTAACTTAATATATTTACTGTTGTAATTGCATAGATTGTGAATACCTGGCCTGCACGCATGAAATGAAACATCATCAATAGCGATATCTCCCGGCCAAGAACTTCCACGAACACCTTCAAATCGAATCTGAAAAGAAATAAGGAATCATACGTGATTTTAATGCCATCATAACAAAAGACACTTTGGTTAAAAAATCTTTTAAAAAAGCACATATTTCAGCGCGTTTTTCAAGAATTCACAAGCGTTTTAATGAGAAAATATAGGCTTCATTTTGATAAAGCTATTTAAAAAAAAAGGTTTCGTGGTGAATGTTTTGTTGCATGTTGCATACCAAGCTTGAATCCAGAGACTGTTCAATAATTAGCAGGGGGGAGGGGGTGGGTGTTTCTAAAATGGATATAATAAAGATATATTAATTAGTTATTCTTATAAGAATGTTTAAAGTCAGTACAAGCAAGCCTTACCTTTTGTGATCCACGTTGAGTCGATCGCACTTCAGCAGCCTTCCATGGTTGTCCTTGACTACCAGACTTGGTAAACACCTTGGTGTTGCCAACATACACGTTCAGAGTACCAACATATCCTCCATTCATCTGATAGAAGAACTTGAGGCAGTCATTACCAGTGAGAGTCACTTGTTTCTCAAGAACAGCATTATCGTCCTGGGCTCTTGGATAAGATGCTTCAATGTACATGTAGTAACCTATGATATTAGGAGCAGAATTGTACACTCAAATATTGGGAGCAAGTGTTATCAAGGTGATGATTAATGCGCTGTCGGCAAAGCACAAGAGGTCTGAAGTATGATTTGGAAATCTAGTGGTGGCGTAGCGGTAGTGCACTTAAAAGCCATATGATCCTTCTCTAAATCTCCTGACCCCTCCCCCCATGTAATTGTATATTGTTTTGTAATACGAGAAATCAAGGGTGGTCCCTAAAATGTAGCCTAAATTTTAGGAGCAACGCCTCCCAAACACTGGTCTTCTTCAAGATAGAACTGACTCAATAATCTATATTTGTAGATTATTCGTAGATTTTTAGTACATTTAACTACACTTTAAAGAAGACACCTACCGCTTCCAGTAGTGTGGTCGCCAGTTGGTCCAGTACCACTTGATGGGGTGGTTCCCTTTCTCTTTGTCCAGTTAAACTTGTCACTCTTGCTCTGAGTGAATCCACAGGTATCCCGTTCAAAATCACAAACAGGATCTAAACGATGAAATTAAAAGGTTAGCTTGAGCGTAGTGTTTACCCATTTCAGGCCACGTGTCATTCTCTTAAGAATAAGATTCTTTGTTTGAGTTGTATCCATATTCTTGTGTCTTCTCATGCGCAACCGTTAAGCAAAGAAATGATACTCTAGGGAATGACACGTGGTCTTTAGAATAAGAATTTTTGTTTGAGTTGTATCCATATTCATGTGTCTTCTCATGCGCAACCGTTAAACAAAGAAATGATACTCTAGGGAATGACACGTGGTTTAGCAACGAAGCAACGAAGCAACGAAGCAACGAAGCAACGAAGCAACGAAGCAACGAAGCAACGAAGCAACGAAGCAACGAAGCAACGAAGCAACGAAGCAACGAAGCAACGAAGCAACGAAGCAACGAAGCAACGAAGCAACGAAGCAACGATGTAGTAATAAGGTACTCGTAGTCATAAAAGGCAATAATTAGTAATAACAATGACTAGTAACTGTTCTAGTAGTAATAGTAGCTAGTTAATGAAACTATACTAGCAGTTATAAATGGTAATCATAATACTAATTTATAATGGGAAATCAACAGCTCGGAAGTGTTCACACTTTGTCGTATACTAATGAAGCCCATGGGACACTGGTTGTCATAGAGACGACCTTAGAAGGTAGTTCGTGTACTGAACCGTATCTCTAGATATAACATCAAATTGAAAATTTACCATTTATTAATAACTATATGTGTAATTATACTGTTTCTTTGATCGCTTAAGACGTTCATCTTGTTAGTCTCACTTATTTGCCAAGCATTGGAGAAATGAAGGTTCATATTTCTAAATAATGGTCACCTCTGAAGAGTCTGTTCAAACTATCAAGGGAATCTGAGCATTTTCATATTCGTAAATTCACAAATTTTGTTGCAACAATTTTCGGGACAACTAAATGCGCAATTTTGGCAGAATTAAGAACGACTCTACAAATACGCAGTGTTAAATCTAGCACTTTTTTCCGTCACCCAGAGAAAGATTTGCTGTTAAAGTTGTTTAAATTGTGTCATTAGAATTGTCGAAATACGCGTTAGATACACTTTAAATTTGGCTTAAAACCATCAACCTTCTTTCTAATAAGAAAGCCAAATTAATCATGCATGGTACGTGGGACTCAAATGATCTAATGACTAATGATCTAGAATATCATATTCTAATAGAAATACACAGATATTCGGTTGTAAACGCCCATTTACACTGGCGATTATTGCTGCAATTTTTTTCTGCAATTCCAGCGGCGATTTTTGAAAATGTAATATATTTTGTCTTATGTTTCTAAAAAGATTTTTCCCCGGGTAATCTTGGTGTCCTGAATAAAACTTTACTGGTTAACTCTTACCATTTAATTTTTGACTATGACCAAAATCGTAGCCCAAATCGCATCTAAAATCGTCACAAAGACCGCAAGTGTAAACGGGCCTTAAGAAAATATCGAACAAAAAACACCAAATGCGAATACTGAAGATCTAAAAAAAGTTTTAAAATGACTGTTTAAAGTTTCGGAATTAAATGCTCAAAAAAAATACTGTAAAATAAAATTTGTGACATACCATCAGAACCCGCAAAAGCAGTAGCCGCAACAATCATCAGCAGGATAAAGGTCCTCATCTTGCATCTGAAGTTGAATGAAATCTCGTACGAAATCCTCTGTATTTAAGCCCCAAAATTGATATTTAATCCGGGCGATGCAAGCCGGTATGGCGATGTTAATGCTAATTAATTTAGCAATGTAATGTAATACTACATTCAGAACGTTCGCGGGCATTGTTTGAGTCCATCTGTTCTCTAGATGAGAAGAGTTACGTAACTGCCATTGTTCACATGATAGGGTTATGTAATCATATTTTCGTGCAACATTTTGGAGTTTTTCTTTAGATGTAAATTTAGTACTATAAGCTTCCAGTAAGTAATATGCTCTTAACCCTCTCCCCTAACACACACACACCAACCCCCCCTGATCTCATAATACTCGATTCCCATTGGCTGACGCTCGAATTGAATGTAATATGTGAAAAGAGTTTTACATTGCCTTCTGGTAGATGATTGAACAATATTGAAAGGATTAAGTCTAATCATTTGTATATTTGATATCAGATCAGTAACAGATAGTATAGTTTAACATTTATATACACCTAATTTCAAAAACGTTAATTATCGAGTCATATAAAATTAGAAAAAAAGGGATAAATTATTTTTTCAAAAAAAGATGTAATTATTTCACTGTTTTGAAGCCTGATAGACTGGTATTTTAGAGATTATCTTGTGGTACTAACCTACTTAAAGGGGCACTTGGATGAAAACGCCCCCATTTTCGAAAGTCCGAATAATTCAAATATTTGAGGATAATATTACTCAATTATGATCAGGAAAACCAGATTTGCGAAAATCTTAGCCTGGGAGCCACTTGCAGTTGAGAAATTTTGGTTCAAAAGGTAAAAGAACAATAGGGTTGAGTAAATGACGTCATTTATTCACAATTTAGATGCTGAAAAAAGTAAACAATTTTTATCCACCACTTTTAACTGTGAAGAAAATATGTTGCTTGGATACTATTAGAGCCATATAGATAGGTTTAACCAAGTTTCAAGTCATTCCCAATTTTCATCGATTTTCGTCCAAGTGCCCCTTTAACGTTTTTGAAATTAGGTGTATATAAATGTTAAACGATACTATCTGTTACTGATCTGATATCAAATATACAAATGGTTAGACTTAATCCCTTCAACATTGTTCAATCATCTACCAGAAGGCAATGTAAGACTCTTTTCACATATTATATTCAAATCAAGCGTCACCCAATGGGAATCGAGTATTATGGGATCAGACTAAACAGAACTTTTGTGCTTTTATGTTTTCTGGCTAAAATACGAAAAATGACCTACCTAACTCAAAGTTCATGCTTCATATTCCAATCTAAAAACACAAAACACAAAACAATTTCAGTAGCTGCAGATTTCCTGATCATCTTATGTCCGGAGATCTTTGGGCGGAGGAATGGGGAGAGAACCAAATTCGACCTCACTACTCTCCCGCTTGGGAATTTTGTCACGTGTACAGAACCCACCACCAACCACCCCACAGGGCTAGTTTTGTTGTTGAAATTTTTTTTCGGCAAAGTTAGACATTTTTACCCTTTGCTGGTTATTTTTACTTAAACGAAACTGAGATAACTAGTGATAATCCAAGCTGTGAAGCTCTGTTTGAGAACGTTCGAATACAGTGCGACGCTTAATATATTCGAATTACGAGCTTATACGAGCCTTATTTAGTAACACAAGACTAGCCTGGGTGCATCTGCACAAATACCTCGGTAAAGAAGCGAAGCAAGGTGCGAAACAAGGGACGAAATTTGGATCGAAATAAAACGCAAAACATGAACCAAAATAAGGTGCGAAAAAAGAAGCGAAAATGAATAAAAATATAGGGTACGAAACAAGATGCGAAACAGGGACAAAAATACGATGCAAGAAAAGGTGCGAACACTGAAACAACCTCTTGGCTGATCTAAGTCAGGGCATGGCTAACTCACAGATAGAACCCTGAAACAACCTCTGGGCTGATCTAAGTCAGGGCATGGCTAACTCACAGATTGAACCCTGAAACAACCTCTGGGCTGATCTAAGTCAGGGCATGGCTAACTCACAGATAGAACCCTGAAACAACCTCTGGGCTGATCTAAGTCAGGGCATGGCTAACTCACAGATTGAACCCTGAAACAACCTCTGGGCTGATCTAAGTCAGGGCATGGTTAACTCACAGATTGAACCCTGCAACAACCTCTGGGCTGATCTACGTCAGGGCATGGCTAACTCACAGATAGAACCCTGAAACAACCACTGGGCTGATCTAAGTCAGGGCATGGCTAACTCACAGATAGAACCCTGAAACAACCTCTGGGCTGATCTAAGTCAGGGCATGGCTAACTCACAGACGGAATTGAAATTTAGCGTGGTAGGTTTGTGTAGGGAAGAGAACCTGGAGAAAAATAAAACTCTGTAATCAAGGGATCTCTTGTGTAATGACTGATTATGGTATAATTAAGAGCATGTCGTATCAGGGGAATTGCAGTATAAAGTCACGAGAAAGCGAGTGCAATAATGTTAACTATACTCGTGGTATCATAGTTAAAGGAGTGGAATGGTTTGGAAACCTATTGTTCCAGGGTTTTGTTCGACTTTTTCCATTGTCATATGACGTTGACCGTGTAGAGAGAAGGCGGGAAAAATGCAGCGTTTGTTCATAATAACTCAGGGAATATAGAAATTTTTTTTCTGCTCAAAAATATTCTAGAATTGGTGGTATTAATTAATCAATCATATATGATAGAGATTGTATGGATAAAAAGTTAAATTTTACGCCGTAAAAAATAAGAGAGATCACTTACTGACGTTTCGGACGCTAGTCCTTCGTCGGAGTAAAAGAAAAATTTTAAAAATTTTACTCTGACGAAGGACTAGCGTCCGAAACGTCAGTAAATGATCTCTCTTATTTTTTACGGTGTAAAATTTAACTTTTTATCCATACTGTTTCATTAGAAACACCGACGCAGCCCACACTAGCTTACCGCTAGTTATCATCTCTTTATGATAGAGATTATTTGTTTATTGAAAAGGAAATCACCCTTTTAAACGTTTCTTACTTATCATCTAGTAATTTAACTGTATCTGCGCAGAATCATTTATCCTCTTCTTTGTAATCTTAGAATGAAAATTTATACGCTTTCACAATGTTCGTACATGAAATCAGTAGGGAAACTTACTAGTATTTTCAGCCATACTTGTTTTGGTTCATTGTGCACGGTCAATATCACTAGATGGTACGCTTCAACATCGCTCGCCAAAAAAAACCTAGAAGAATAGGTTTCCAAACCATTCTACTTCATAATTATGGTGGAATAGATCTTTGATTAATTAAACTTGACCTTCCTTTGCAATACTGAAGTTTCATTTGTTTTTTTCTTTCTTTTCAAAACAACCTGAACATACAAAACTATAAGTTCTCTTACTTTCATGGTTCCTACTCAAACAATAACCAACCAGTCACCGTTGCAGCAGTTTCCCTAGTGGAATTCAAATATATTGTCCCACAAACAAATACACAATATCTGTTTTAAAGAATACTACAAAGATTACGAGGCAACTTTATCTTATTTTCACAGGACAGTAAACAATTGAAACAATTCTTAACCAGTTTTCCGGGCTCAAAGTTTTAAATTCTGAGATATTCCAGCTAATTTGTTGAGCCTTTGGGACGTAGCAAGGTAAGTAAGGGGTGTCGGGTCCAAGAATACTGGTAATTGATTGTCAATAAAAGATATAACCTTTTCAAAAAGTTCAATTAAATGTATACAAATACTTTCTATGATATTGATTCAGGCTACACACAAATGATTAGTTCTAAATAAACTTCATATAATGCTTTTAATAATCTTGAACTGTGGTTTCCAATCTTTATTTATTCAGCTTCCAGGAGGTAATTTCAGATATTATGTTCGTTTAAGCCAATCGAAAACGCGCATTTTGGTGTTTGGGGGGAGTAATTCGACTCCGCGTAAAGGGGGGGATGAATCAAAAACCTTGTTATCGACTTAATTTATATAGTCCTACAGTGCTTAAGGGTGTACAGCACCATACCGGTCGGCCTCCCCCGGTTTTTATGTAAACATTTTGGGCTTAAATACTGAAGTTCCGCTACCAGTTTTCACAATCAACTTCACGAAGATGAGGACATTTATAATATTGTCGCTGTTCGCTGCTGCTGTTTTAGCAGGCTTTGAAGGTATGTTTTCAATTTTACATCAGTTATACATTTTGTTTCTAAATCGAAAGAAATTCTTAAACGTTTTAAGAAAAATTAAAAAATGTAGAAGTTTAGAAATATTTTAAATCGAGAAATATTTTTAGGGTCAGATTCTCAAAATTCTTCGAACTCGATAGTTGCTAGTTTCTCGTTGGAATTTTTTTATTTTTTTTTTTCACTGCGCCAGTCAAAAATACATTAGGTACCAACTGATTAGTTTTGATTGACGGCAGCGAAAAAAAAAATCACAACAAGCAGTCGATATTTTGAAAAGAGCTGCACGCTTTCTTTAGCGCCAAATTCTTGACGAAACTTCGGAGTAGAAACCTGTGAATGACGTCACAAAACCAAAAACGAAACTAGTATGAAGCAAAACAATAGACAATGGATAATTCAATTCAATTCAATCAATCTTTATTATATATTTATAATGGAGGTTTTTACACCGAGGTGAACCCAAATTCTTTCAATAAAAATTTCGAAACTGATAATTGTAAATATTCCAATTGTTAGAAAACCGAGAAATCGAAGATCCTGACCTGTTTGAAGGAGATATCAAACTAACTGAAGATCAACGAACAGAACTGGATACAAGAGGAGAAAGAGCTTCTATCAATTCCAGACTATGGCCTAACGCAGAGATTGTATACGATGTCGAAGCATCCATTGGTGAGTAGGTGTTTTGTAATATATACAATATGAGTGGCCGTGTTGTATCGAGCCGAAGGCGAGTGATTGTATATCTGATACAACACGGACACGAATATTGTATATTACTTATAAAACGTCTAGGTGTATACATTCATGTTCTACTAAAATTTTAAAGATAAAATTGAATTTGGCTGAGAAAATTGGAGTTAAAGTTTATGCAAATCAGGACGATTTTGTATCAGATATACAACCTCCTCCACGGACAATGACTTCTATTGTGTTTTCCTCATTAATTATTCATGAGTTTTATAATATAATAGAAAGAACACTACGTTCCACTTAATTGATTGCATGGTTGATGATGATATTGATACACCGGTTAAGTAATGTTCACTGAACGAGCAGGAGTGTTGTACAAGGTTTAAGGTGACTGACTATTTCATACAGAATTTGAAGTTGACTCCAAAAATGAAAAGAAAAATGGGGTGTCCCGAGCTCGTTTTCAAGATAATGAATTTTGAATATTACATTCTTGACAAATTTAGTTTTTGAAAAAACAATGGCGTAAACCAAGTTTTGTACAAAAAAAAAAAAAAACAACAAAAAAAAAAAAATAAATAAAAAAAAACAAAAATCATAATTCGGAAGCTAAAAAAGTTATGGAAGTAATTTTCTCAGGACATCTACTTTAAATAATATTTTCGAAGACGTTTTAGAAATCAGCTCAGAATTATGCATTTTGTTGGCTTAATGAACCTAAAATCGTTCGTAAATGATGACAACAAAAGCGCACAGAACGCTTTTTCTATAAGTTCTAATAAATACGTTTTTTACAGTAAAAATGTCTCAAAAGATTGTGTTTTATCTGTTGTTTTCGGAATTTTGAAGAAAAATATAGAGTCCCGTGCAAAACTTTAGAGTTTTGCCCTGTTAAAGTTCAAAACGTGTATGGTTCTTCAATAACATTTTGATGGTTATAATGCGGTTTTGAACGGTTTTCATGCGCGCGCATAACGTTCAATAATCAGTCACGTAGCCGAGTGGTTTTAGAGCTAATAAAACATTTTTTAAGAGTTTATTGAACAGCTTCAAAACTAATGAATAATTCACAATATGTATGAAATCTTTAACAAAGATCTCATTTATTTGAATTATTTATATAAAGAAGACTTTATCGGGTATAAAGGTCCATGCACGTGATGGGCGCTCCAATAGGATCAAAGGCTTATGAATTATTTATTTTTTGAGTGTAAATATTAACAAACTGATGGTCTCTTGGTCGATATAGCATTTTGATCTCTTTTTTCCTTTCCCCAGCTAACGAACCTCGAGCTATGGCGAGGCTGAACGAAGCCATCGCTGAGTATCACCAGAAGACATGTATTCGCTTTAAGAAGAGAACAAACGAGGCTGCTTATGTCTCTGTTTTCAAAGGAAGCGGGTAAGATTTGCAGATAACAAACAAAAATAAGCAAAGTACGGGTAATGATTGCACTTCTCTGTGTCTCCTTCAACCTGTGTGGTCGTGTGTGCATGGCAATCAATGGAAGGGTGGCGTAGTGACCTTTTACCTCTGGGGTCTCAGATTCGATTCCTCGACTTAGCATCACATGTGAGTAGAATCTGTTAGGTCTCTTCCTTGATTTGAGGGTTTTTCTTCGTATTCTCCGTTTTTCCACCCCCTCCCCAAATTAACATAACATTTAGCACGCTAAATTCAAATCTGTAAGTTAGCCTGCCCTGACTTAGATCAGCCGCAGAGGTTTTTCAGGGTTCGATAAAAAATTAGAGGCTTTTTGAATTTTTTTTCTGGGTTCGATCCTAGCACCGCCCATCACATATGACTGTTTGTTTTACTGCGGTTGCTCAACGGTCAGTTGAACCAGGGAGGTGGTTGAACAAAGCAGTTATAATTAAAGTTCAATATCGTTGTTTACCTTTGGGTTGTTTGCTAACAGATGTTGGTCATACGTTGGTCGTACTGGACGCAAGCAACAGTTGTCCCTGGCTGGGGGTTGTTGGCACAAAGGAATCGTCATACACGAGTTTGGTAAGTCCATGGTAAATTCCAACTCGCAACTACCAAGTTCGCAGAATATCGAAATTCGCAATAAAGGTTAAATTCATCCAGAGGCACTTTTCAAAGCACAATGACATAAACGATTTCCACATATCTTATTCTTGATCATGTGCTCAATTTATGAAAGTACCTTTCTTTCTTTTAAAGTTTAGTTTAGTTAAATCGGAATAACTTTAGTATATATAGGGATGGCCAGCAAATACAGCGAGAGGCTCATTGCCTGTATACATTTATAATCGATCCTCCAACGTTTTTTCTTCAATTTTTTTACTTCAATTCGGAAACTAATACTATGTCTTGATTCTTGAACATTTCTTCAGGTCATGCTCTTGGTTTCTTCCATGAACAGTCTCGTCCAGATCGTGATAACTACGTGGTAATCAAGTTTGAAAACATCCAGTCAGGTAAGACCTCTACAAAGTTTGTCAAATAGATGTAGTGATCTAACTTCCTCAAACATTTATGTACAACTGCGGGGTATTGCAGAAACTGCTACCCAATGCTAGGTTGCTATGGTAATTGAAAATACAGCCAATCAAAATGCAGGAAAGCCGTCAAAGCCGTCGTACCACTTGCGACTTGTGTTTTCTGGTCTACGACTCACTCGCCTGAAGGCTTGTGTAGACTAGAAAATACGTGTCTCATGGGATATTTCATAGTATACCACTCAAAACCATTGTATAACTAGTATATACTGGGCTCGTGTGCCGACTAGAAAATACATGTGTCTCGTGGGATATTCTATGGTATACCACTCAAAACCATAATTGTATAACTAGTATATACTGGGCTCGTGTGCAGAATAGAAAATACATGTGTCTCGTGGGATATTCTATGGTATACCACTCAAAACCATAATTGTATAACTAGTATGTACTGGGCTCGTGTGCAGAATAGAAAATACATGTGTCTCGTGGGATATTCTATGGTATACCACTCAAAACCATAATTGTATAACTAGTATATACTGGGCTCGTGTGCAGAATAGAAAATACATGTGTCTCGTGGGATATTCCATGGTATACCACTCAAAACCATTGTATAACTAGTATACATACATACATATTTATCAGAGGTTTTCTGTTTGTGATACTAAAGGCAGAGAAGGGAACTTCAAGAAGCACTCTTCAGGCATCAACTCCCAGGGTACCACATACGATTATGGTAGCGTAATGCATTATGGGTCAAGAGCGTTCTCCAAGAATGGACAGCCGACAATTGTATCCAAGAAACAAGGGGTGATTACATTTGAACCATAATCGAGAACTTTTCAAATTGTTAACGACTTTTCTAAGTTGAGTTTGGCATATCAAAATATCCCTAACCCATGTCTTATACTTTGACGTCTTCACCCCAATGTTTCCAAGGCAACCAGGGTACCCGTGAGAATGCTTTTTTCTATATATATTTTAAAATATTGATATCAACGCAAGTTCAAACTTAAATGTGTTTTAATTGTTTAAGGTAACTCTTGGACAAAGACGTGGTTTAAGTGCTATTGACACCCTTCAGCTTAACAGATTGTACAAATGTGGAAATGGTGAGGATTCCAAAAAATATATATTCATTTTTGGTGCACTAATGGATTGATTGGTAATTAATGTATTACTAATTTATTGGTAATAATTTTTCCTTGCAGTTCCCACGCCAACTCCACCAGTGACGTCAACACCAGGAGGAGGTTCGTAAAGCTAATAATAGATATTTTAGTATATCCAGCTTGAAGAATAAATAATGTGTTTTTTGGATATTCAGCTTTCTCCTGTGATTTTGAACGGGATACCTGTGGATTCACTCAGAGCACAAGTGACAAGTTTGACTGGACAAAGAGAAAGGGAACCACCCCATCAGGTGGTACTGGACCAACTGGTGACCACACTACTGGAAGCGGTAGGTCTTTTCTTTAAAGTGCAGTCAAATGTACTAAAAATCTACGAATATTCTACAAATGTAGATTATTGAGTCGGTTCTATCTTGAAGAAGGCCAGTGTTTGGGAGGCGTTGCTCCGAAAATTTAGGTTACATTTTAGGGACCACTCTTGACTTAACTTCTTATATTACAATTACATGGGGGAGGAGTCAGGAGATTTAGAGAGGGATCATATGGTTTTTAAGTGCACTACCGCTACGCCACCACTAGATTTCCAAATCATACTTCAGACCTCTTGTGTTTTGCAGATCAATAATCACCTTGATAAAACTTGCTCCCAATATTTGAGGTTACAATTCTGCTTATAATATCACAGGTTACTACATGTACATTGAAACATCTTCTCCAAGAGTCAAGGGTGATAATGCTGTTCTTGAGAAACAAGTGACTCTCACTGGTAATGACTGCCTCAAGTTCTTCTATCAGATGATTGGAGGTTCGGTTGGTACTCTGAACGTGTATGTTGGCAACGCCAAGGTGTTTACCAAGTCTGGTAGTCAAGGACAACCATGGAAGGCAGCTGAAGTACGATTGGCTCAACGTGGAACACAAAAGGTAAGGCCTTTTCGTACTTTGAGTGTTTTATAAGAATATTTAAGTCTGTTCTGAGAACGGAAGCGATTGAATGAGTCTCTGTGCTCTAAGAGACTAAAGCTACATGGTTCAATGTGACATCGAATATATAGAACTCATTACCAATAACAACCTTAGAGATGAGAGGCGAGTGACCAAAAACAAAGAATCATGCAAAAAAAAAAAAAAAAAAAAAAAAAAAAGAAAAAATATCAAGATTAATGATTTGTTAATGTCCTATAAGACCCCTTGCACGTGACATCAAGACAGCTCGATCCTTGAAAATTGAAAACTATTGTTTTGTCCTCTAAATTGCGCTGCATTCCGACGTGCTGCAAGGGATCTATATGGTACTGTTGCATGTTGCTTAGCAAGCTTGAAATGTCAGCGCAGCAGAAAATATCCCCCAAAAACGCGTAAACAGACAAAGTTTGGTAGAAAAGTTCCATATTGACCTTTCGCTAAGTACATGTATTCAAATCGCCCACAGTGCCGATTGTTGGGCTTGATGAGCAACATGCAACAAACAACATACTACAAAACCTTCGCATTGATAAAGTTTGACAACCGATTTGAATGTCTTCCTACATGCATTCATATTGTCCACGGTGTTGATTGTTGGGCTTGATGAGCAACATGCAACAAACAACATACTACAAAACCTTCGCATTGATAAAGTTTGACAACCGATTTCCATGTCGGTCATAATGACACTAAAATCACTTATGATTTCTCTTTCCTTTTCAGATTCGATTTGAAGGTACACGTGGGTCTTCTTGGCAGGGAGATATCGCCATTGATGATATTTCAGTCGCTAAATGCAGTGGAGGTAATCATATTCAACAGAAACTATTTTACATTATGGGGTTTCACTTGACGTCATTTCCTGTCTCGTGCGGAATGTTCATCAGCTGAATCACAAGTTTTTAATAGAATTCTTTCTGGCTGACAGCACATGGTGGTCAGTGTTTGACCACCATTTGGAGCAGATAATGAGATTCGAAGTCTTTTATCAACTGAAACTAGCAATAGCATGACTTGGAAGCTTGCTTTTTAACCTTGTTCTTGTCCTTGTCCTTGTTAGATAGAGAGTGAATAGATAGCTTTATCATTTACCCTAAATCGCAGTTACAACTGAATCCTTGTCCTTGTCCTTGTCCTTGTCCTTGTCCTTGTCCTTGTCCTTGTCCTTGTCCTTGTCCTTGTCCTTGTCCTTGTCCTTGTCCTTGTCCTTGTCCTTGTCCTTGTCCTTGTCCTTGTCCTTGTCCTTGTCCTTGTCCTTCTTCAGTTAATGATCATGATCTTACTTTATATTGCCTTCTTTTCTAACTATATAACTGACTGGCGCATTAATTATTACTAGGAATTCTACCACCAAAACCAACTCTACCACCAACAACTCCTCCTCGTCCAAGTAAGCATCTCGCGATTTCTTTCTTTTTTTTTTTCACAAACAGGTTGTTTTAGGGTTCTATCTGTAATTTCTGATATTTCTGATATTTCTTATAGAGCTCAACTGCAACTTCGATGCCAATATGTGCGGGTTTAGCCAACGCAGTGGAGATAAATTTGATTGGTCCAGAAGATCTAGTAGCACGCCATCCTCAGGCACAGGTCCAAGTGGTGACCATACTTCAGGAAAGGGTAAAGGAAGTTTGAACGAAATGCTTCAGGATTTGATCCATTACTTAGCCGTGCCCTGACTTACATTACCCCAGAGGTTGTTTCAGGGTTGACTTCTATCTGTGAGTTAGCCGTGCCCTGACTTAGATCAGCCCAGACATTGTTTCAGGGTTCAATCTGTGAGTTAGCCATGCCCTGACTTAGATCAGCCCAGAGGGTGTTTCAGGGTTCTATCTGTGAGTTAGCCATGCCCTGACTTAGATCAGCCCAGGGGTTGTTTCAGGGTTCCATTTTGTTCTGTGAAGCCAAAAACCTTTCAGATATCGAGTCCTTGAAATAAATTAATTTTGAAATAAAACGTCTTAGGTTTCTACATGTACATCGAGACATCTTCTCCAAGAGTCCAGGGTGATAACGCTTTCCTAGACAGATCAGTGACTCTCACTGGTAATGACTGCCTCAAGTTCTTCTATCAGATGCTTGGAGGTTCGGTTGGTACTCTGAACGTGTATGTTGGCAACGCCAAGGTGTTTACCAAGTCTGGTAGTCAAGGACAACCATGGAAGGCTGCTGAAGTGCGCTTAAGTCAACGTGGATCACAGAGGGTAAATAAAACATTTAAGTATTAAAGGCCCTATTATATTGTGCAATTTCCTCAGTAACTTGACTCGCAACGACATTACAACACAAGTTGACGGAGATTTGCATAGTCTAACGGGGGTTGTCTCGCATTTTTTTGTAAAACTCAGTCCAACTTTTCGCAACGGATTGCAGCAACTGGCAACGCCATTGCACATTGTATCACCCCTACAGGAACTTGTCTCGCAATTTTAAGGCATATTTTTCGAGGCGCTGCAAGATGTTGAGATCACGTTGCAGTGTGACACCTCACTTCGCCAACATGCAAAGCTGCCTTTTCAAGCATTGCAAGACAAGTTGCTGAGAATATTGCACAGTGTAGAAGGGTCTTAAGAAATTGGTTTGTCATCATAACTGCTGGGTTTGATTTCACTTCATGACATTTACTGTCTCCTTCGTAGGCAGGAGGTTTTCAATAGAATTCTAATCCATATCTCTTTTGCATACATGATAGTTATCATTTGAAGGTGTCCGTGGAAGGTCATGGCAGGGTGATATTGCTATTGATGATGTCTCAATCAATGCTTGTGGTTCAGGTACGGTTAAGTGTGGGCAGTCAAACCATGAACACTTCAAGATTTTTTTTGGACATTTTCTCATAACTATTCAATCAGTACTTTCCTTAGACACAAAAGAACCAAACGTCATCCAATCACAACAAACAACGGGACATCTTTAGAAGTTTTATCTTAAACTTTCTCATGTCAACTTATGTACTGCTAAATCACATATTATGCCATGTCTTTTGTTGTGATTGGATGGAGACTAAAAAATATTTGATCCCTTTTTCTACGGAGAGCACTGATTGGATAGTTAATATGAAAAAATGTCAAAAAGCCCTCGAAGTGTTCATGGTTTGAGTGTCCGTACTGTAATAACTTATCCTTTATTCTTATTATATTCAACTCCAAGGGGGGAGGGGGGGTGACTAGTGCTAGCTAGCCATTTAATTCACCCCCTGGATCTGCCCTTGACTTATTGTCTTGTTTTTCTAAGAACATACAAATTGTTTTCCAGGAACACCACCTCCACCTCAGACACCCCCTCCTGCAACAGGGTCACCAGGTATTTATAGCAAAAACTTCTTGTTTTTACAGCCGACATCTTGGTTTTATTCAGCGTTCAACCAACATGTTTAAATCAAACATTTTGCTGGGTGTAATGTTTTCCTATTAGACAACGTGTCATTCCCTAGGGTATCATTTCTTTGTTTAACGGTTGAGCATGAGAAGACACATGAATATAGATACAACTCAAACTAGGAATCTTATTCTCAAGACCACGTGTCATTCCCTAGAGTATCATTTCTTTGTTTAACGGTTGAGCATGAGAAGACACATGAATATAGATACAACTCAAACAAAGAATCTTATTCTCAAGACCACGTGTCATTCCCTAGAGTATCATTTCTTTGTTTAACGGTTGAGCATGAGAAGACACATGAATATGGATACAACTCAAACAAAGAATCTTATTCTCAAGATATTGACACGTGGTCTGAAATGGGAAAACATTACACCCAATGTAAAGATATATAATGAAAATAAGAATAGCTAATAGTAACAGCTATTCAAAGACACCATTAGAAGTCCGTGAGAATGGTATTATTCAACTTGCACATTCTTTACGTTACAGTTGACTTTTGCAAATTATTAACAACAGCAAACTGTAATGTAAAGAATGTGCAAGTTGAATAATACCAATACAAAATGTGCATCAAAGCTCGCAAAGCATTCTGGGAGACTAGCGGTCCTGCAAAAATGAAACAGGGAAATCAAAGGAACTATCAGAAAAAAATTACTCTGTTATTATTGTCTGTTAAAGTTCTTAAATTTCCATAGAAATCTTGAAGGAAAAATTGTCACATGATGTTTTAGAGGAGCCAAGAAAGCGCAAGGACTCAGTTTCCCATCATGCTTTGCTCTTGGAATTTGAGCTTATGCTTGGTTATTCTACGGACTTTTAATGGTGTCTTTGAATATCTGACTTATAAACGAGGCTTACCCTATACAAATTATTCTGTGCACTTAGAGAAGTATCAAATAAATTTACTGGATAACTATTTTAGGTTCATGCGGTACACGTCCACACACAAGAATCGTAGGAGGCACGGCCGCTAAACATGGCGATTGGCCTTGGCAGGTTCAGTTAAGAACAACATCCGGGTTCCCATACTGTGGGGGATCTCTGATCCATCCTCAATGGATTCTAACCGCTACTCACTGTGTCAGTGGTAAATCTGCAAGCTCTATCGTCATCAGGTAATATTCGAGAATATGTGACCCCTAAATGTTACATTCGCCCCGTTTATCAAACACATGTGTGTTGACAAAGAAATCAATGCACAGTAGAATTCTCTTTCTTATTTGCTGGCACTTTTTAATACTGACCTTTCTACACCTTTTGGATACGCGAAACGAAGAGAAAAGTTATCGTGAGGGGTCTGTATATGCAAATGTGTCACTCACTCGCTCACTAAGATATCAGCAGATTGATAATATTTAAATCATTATCAATCGCCTTACTTACTTCATCTGCTTACGAACGTTAGATGCTTATAAACGTTACACGAAACTTAGTTTCGGACGCTTGAGTTCTTAGCTTACTGCGATCAAATTCAGTTTCTCTATTTTACTCTTTTACACCTTTGTTTCTTTCTATTTCCCCAATTCATAAATAATTTTGTCGAAATGATCCTTGATTTCAATCCGTTTATTCTTTCGGTATGGTATTTATCAGGCTTGGAGCTCACAGACGTGTCAACACTGTTGGTACAGAACAAGACATCAAGGTTTCCAAGGTCATCACTCATCCTAGTTACCACAAACCAAAGAGATATTCTCACGACATTGCCTTGTTGAAGCTGGAGAAACCTGCACTACTCAACCGGTCAGTTATTATGGGTAGCAATCCTTGAGACCTGGGTATACTATTTATGGTACATACAGTATTTTCATTGGTAGTTTTTACTCGATCCGCAGTATCCTGTACTGACTAAGCCCGCGGAGTATTAGGAAAAGTAGGAGTCTCAAATTGCAATATAAAACAGACTAAAATATAACAGGTTATAAGACTGAGTTCTTGGTAATTTCTCTTGCAGAAACGTAAACTTGGTTTGCCTTCCCGAGACTGACCCGGCTCCAACTGACGGCAAGCACTGCTGGATCACAGGATGGGGACGTCTTTCATCAGGAGGAGCAACACCAGACTACCTTCAACAAGTGTCTGTCCCTATCGCTAGCCGTGCTCGTTGTGATAAGGCATATCCAAATAAGATCCATGATTCTATGATCTGTGCTGGTGTTGACCAGGGTGGTATTGATTCATGTCAAGGAGACTCTGGTGGACCAATGGTCTGTGAAAATGGAGGCCGTTTCTACATTCATGGAGCCACTAGCTGGGGTTATGGCTGCGCGTCTGCTGGTAAATTTGGTGTCTATGCCAAGGTCAAGTACCTCCTTCCTTGGATAAAAGGAGAAATGGCCAAGAACTGAAACCTTTGGGTGTAATTATCAAAATATTAAACTCATATCTATCAAACTATTTTTTGTTTCTTGTCATATTATTTGATGGTCCTGGCAACAACGATGTGCGACTTTAGATGTAAATAGTTAAAAATCGTCTATCATGAGGCTATACACTTTCAAGTGATGGGAGAAATGACATTCGAAAAGAGGGATTAATAAGGTAAAAAAAAGGAACGAAAAAAGGGATTAATAAGGAACAAAAAAAGGAACGAAAAGAGGGATTAATAAGGAACAAAAAAAGGAACGAAAAGAGGGATTAATAAGGAACAAAAAAAGGAACGAAAAGAGGGATTAATAAGGAACAAAAAAAGAAACGAAAAGAGGGATTAATAAGAAACAAAAAAAGGAACGAAAAGAGGGATTAATAAGAAACAAAAAAAAGAACGAAAAGAGGGATTAATAAGAAACAAAAAAAAGAACGAAAAGAGGGATTAATAAGAAACAAAAAAAAGAACGAAAAGAGGGATTAATAAGGAACAAAAAAAGGAACGAAAAGAGGGATTAATAAGGAACAAAAAAAAGAACGAAAAGAGGGATTAATAAGGAACAAAAAAAGGAACGAAAAGAGAGATTAATAAGGAACAAAAAAAAGAACGAAAAGAGGGATTAATAAGGAACAAAAAAAGGAACGAAAAGAGGGATTAATAAGGAACAAAAAAAGAACGAAAAGAGGGATTAATAAGGAACAAAAAAAGGAACGAAAAGAGGGATTAATAAGGAACAAAATAAGGAACAAAAAAAGGAACGAAAAGAGGGATTAATAAGGAACAAAAAAAAGAACGAAAAGAGGGATTAATAAGGAACAAAAAAAGGAACGAAAAGAGGGATTAATAAGGAACAAAAAAAAGAACGAAAAGAGGGATTAATAAGGAACAAAAAAAGGAACGAAAAGAGGGATTAATAAGAAACAAAAAAAAGAACGAAAAGAGGGATTAATAAGAAACAAAAAAAAGAACGAAAAGAGGGATTAATAAGAAACAAAAAAAAGAACGAAAAGAGGGATTAATAAGGAACAAAAAAAGGAACGAAAAGAGGGATTAATAAGGAACAAAAAAAAGAACGAAAAGAGGGATTAATAAGGAACAAAAAAAGGAACGAAAAGAGAGATTAATAAGGAACAAAAAAAAGAACGAAAAGAGGGATTAATAAGGAACAAAAAAAGGAACGAAAAGAGGGATTAATAAGAAACAAAAAAAAGAACGAAAAGAGGGATTAATAAGGAACAAAAAAAGGAACGAAAAGAGGGATTAATAAGGAACAAAATAAGGAACAAAAAAAGGAACGAAAAGAGGGATTAATAAGGAACAAAAAAAAGAACGAAAAGAGGGATTAATAAGAAACAAAAAAAGGAACGAAAAGAGGGATTAATAAGGAACAAAAAAAAGAACGAAAAGAGGGATTAATAAGGAACAAAAAAAGGAACGAAAAGAGGGATTAATAAGGAACAAAAAAAGGAACGAAAAGAGGGATTAATAAGGAACAAAAAAAGAACGAAAAAAGGGATTAATAAGGAACAAAAAAAGATATTAAAAAGGAACGAAAAAATTGTTTTTTTTAGTACCTTTTTAATTTATTTTTGGTTTCTTTTTTCATTTTGTTTTTAATCACTTTTTTCCTTCCTTTTTAATCCTTTTTTTCTTTTTTAAATCCCTTTTTCGTTTTGTTTTTTGTTCAAGGAAAAAAAAGATGACAAACAAATATTGATATGTTTAAATTTAATTTTATATCCTGGTGAACACTGATTTCTTTGCGAAAAACTTTAACTTTGCACAAACAAATTTACAATTTACATAACTGTTTACGAACATCGACGTCAGGAATCTTTTCTCATTCAATTTTCCCAATCACAAAACAAAAGATCTCTTTGTTTTAGCAGCCACTAGAACCCAGTCTGATCGATCTTCTCATAAGCCGAACCTTATCACATCAAAGCCAGCTGAGTTGATCGCCTTCCCCGAAAGGAATTATGGGTCACTATTTTTGGTTAGCATTTTTCGAGCATTTTCCGAGTATACAATGTAGACTTTTCTTGTTGATTGAAATATAATTCCGCCATGAGTTCGACTAGCGTTTACGATTAATTTAAAGAAAGAAAAACTCGTATTTCATAAATTCTCTTGGCAGACTAAAGGGAAATGCTAATCAAAATACGATGTCGAATCCTCTATTCTGATTGGTTTTCCTTGAATTTGTTCTGATGGTCAACTCAGCTGAAGAAGACCGCATTATTATCCATTGTTTTCAATGCGTTAGGCTCATGTGAAGTCCGACATTTGAACTGGTCCTTAAAGATGATTTTGTAGATAAGCTTTTTTTCTTCTTGCAAGGTACAGCTATTCCAATAAATAAAAATAAAAATAAATAAAATAAATAAATGAGAATTAACAGTGGAATCCACAGTGTGGCTCTTCCTCCACTGCATTCCAATTAGAATTTAGAAGTTGATTTTTGTGGAGGGAGAAAAATCGGAGAACCCAGAAAAACCCTCGAAGCACAGGAGAGAACCAACAAACAACTCTACTCACATACGACACCGAGCCCAGCGGGGCTCGAACTCGGGTCGCCTTGGTGAGAGGCAAGCGCTCTCACCGCTACGCCACCCGTGCTTCCCTTTTCCAAGAGAAGTTGAAGGGGTGAACGGCGATTGGTAATCGATGATTGGTGATTGGTGAGTTAAACGAACCAAAAATATCGAGACCTTGTCAATGGATAATAATAATAATAATAATAATAATAATTTTATTAACGTGTCTAGGTATTTAGTTTATACAACTAATTGGGGACACTAAAAAAAAAATATAAAAATGAATATATATAAACATAAAATAATAAGTAGTAAAATTAAAAATCTATATCTAATATTAAATCTATTTATATCTAAATATTAAATTAAACTAGGTTAAGAATATCTAATAAAATATGTCAATAAATATAGTAAAAGATTGATTAATTGATTAAGAATAAATAACTATCGAGTCACGAGCTGCACAATTTGCAACAATTGGTATTGTTTTCTAAAAGCTTGGAAAAATTCCCAAGATGAACAAGCCATACTACTGCCCATCTAAGGTATTTGCTGAATGATGCATTGTTTAGGTGTGAATATGAAGAAATTATTACTGAACACAGTTCTTTTGTCGTTCAGTCGCCAAACGCCATTCACTGATCGCCTCTTGCCCCTTTTTGAAATAGCTGTTTGTCCTTAACCCTTTTGGCGCCATAGGCGACTGTAGTCGACATGTAGGAAGAGCGCCATTGTCGACTATAGTCGACAACACGTCACTTCCGATTTAAATATCTTTTCATTCTAAAAATTGCTATTTTTTATCACAGAAGGACTTAGCCGTTAATAACAATCGTTTTCCGAAAATTTTGTATCTGTGGCTTTGTTTGTTTTTGAGAAATGATTTTTTTTAAAGTTTTACTTTAAAATTCCAAAATATATATGGCGGTGATATGTAACATTGAAATAACTTTTGGCGCCGAAAGGGTTAATATCCTTTGTGATATTTAGTGAATCAAGCTCCTACTGTCTCACGGACAACAACAGCAACATCATATGTTACTGCTACACCGATATCATCCACAAAACCAGTCAGTAGCACGACTCAATCGACTTCACCTCAAATATCCACAACCACTCTACCTCCAACTATTCCCAGCACTCCCCCACATCCTGGTACGTATTAATAATTCTTAGATATTACAGCTTTTTGCTGTCAAACCAGCTTTTACACGCCTTGTTTGGTAAAATCAGCCAGCATGGCATCGAAATGTGTGGGTTCGGGACACACGGGTGGCGTAGCGGCAGCGACCCGGATTCGAGCCCCGCCGGTTCTCTCCTGTGCTTCGAGAAGTTTTCATCGGATTCTCTGGTTTTCCTCCTCCCACGAAAACCAACTTCTATATTTTACTGACAGGAATATCAGTGGACGAATTGCTACTTCATACAACTATTTACTTCATGTAGAATCAATACTGAAAACTGAATGGACTAAATCATCTTCATATGTAAATTGCTCAATTCAAATCACGTGATGTTTACGTGGTGTTCCCTGGAGAATTGTTCTTTAATTTATCTTTCTGAAATTTATTCGTTCATATTTATGTAGATATGAAACATTACAAAACAAACAATTCTCCAGGGAACATTATTTAAACATCACGTGATTTGAATTGGCCTTAACGTGGCCTTAACGACCACGTAAAATGGCTGTCCTGTCTCTCCACACTTCCTCGCCCTGCACCCTGCATCGGAGGGCTCTCAGGACGTAAAGAAACTGGCAGTGACCGCACGGCTCAGTGTCTTGTCTCTTCTAACAGACCTGCCCTTTTAAGCGATTGAATTCTGTTAATATCTATGCAATGTTATTAGCATGACAATTTATGGCACTTTGGAGACGGGTGGATAACAAAGGAGTTTCGATTGCTTCTGACTCCTACCGATGAGCTAAGAAATGTTCCCGAAGTGTTACCATCTTGTGCTCGCTTCCCAAGAACTTTAAGCACAGCATTACGTACTTCTCGTAGCCTACAACAATACACTACAGGGTTGATAGATGAGTTGATGTAGATTATTGACGTGGTGATATTGAGAGCCATTTTGTATTCTTTCGTGAGGCCAATGATAACTCGAGTTGCCAAAGTTGCCAAGTATGGGAAATAGCACACCAACAATAGTAGGTATACATATTTCATTGTCAGGACAGATTTCCAAAATCTCGGTATGTTTATGCCGCGAAGCGAGGAAGGGTTTTGGCTCAAGGCATTGGAAGATTGTCCTGTAAGGTCATTTATTCTTCTTCGATGTTTTTGAACGATGGCATGTATCTTGCAAAACGTAAACGTAGCAATAAAAAGACACATTACGATGATAAGAATTCCATAGGCCAAGGCAACCGAGGTTCTCCAAGGATAAAACGTTACAAATATAATATTTATTGTCCATATCACGACGAAGACCTTGACAACTCGTTGTGTGGTTACTACGGCAACGTATCTTAAGTGTAGATACAAAGCCAGGTATCTATCGATACTGATACACGTGACTGTTATGAAGGACATGCCCGAGAAGAGATTAGCCAACATGTTGACGACAACACCAGAGTAACAGGACATCGTAACAAGTCCGTTCATCTCTGCTACTTTGTAGATGACGTAGAGCGGTTGAACAAGCAGCCCAACTGCGAGGTCGTTTGCAGCGAGATTGCAGATTAGGAATATAGATGGCTTGTGCAATGATGGAGTTTTTATGATTGCTAGAAGTACAAGAAAGTTGCCGACTACAGCAATAATGGCAAACACAAAGTTGAAAATGCAGTTTATGATGTAGACTGTTGTTAGTTCTTCAACATACCACATATTGCTCCTCACTAACTGACAGTTAACGATGTTGTGCTCTGTGAAATTATTTACCAGGATCTTACTTCTGTTGCTTGGAAAAAACCCATCCATTCTGTAATAGAAGAAAAGGCGTTATAGTAACAGTGGTTTGGCTGGGCAGGGATGTAGAATGAAATGGGGAGCACGGGTGGCGAAGTGGTTTGATCGCTTGCCTCTCACCAATCCGACCAATGCGACCCGGGTTCGAGTCCTGCTTTGTTAGTTCTCTCTTAGCTCTGTGCTTCCAGGATTTTTCTCCGAGTCCTCCGGTTTTCCTCCCTCTGCACAATTCAACCTCTAAATTCTAATTTGATTTTTGGGGTTTCACCTGATATGGACCTTAGTGTTCTGTGTGATTGTCCCACGCTGTGACATAACAGCTGAAGTTAATAGGGGAAAAAATACATAAATCCCTTCGCTAAAATTATGTACACAGCCTTTGATAAGAGAAGAAGGATTCAGTTGCACGAAGAAGAAGAAGAAAAAGAAAAGGAAGAACAAGAACTGAAAAAAAAAAAAAAAAAAAAGGAAACTAGATGCAAATCTTCATACATATATATATATATATATATATATATATATATATATAAAGAATACTAATAATTAAAAAAAAAACTTTATTGTGGTTTACAGAAGAGTCCTCGAGATCCTGAAATCCCCTTGCATAAATTATGTACTAACAGCGTTTATGTAACTGATAGTTTATGAAAAATATCTTATCCATTTCTCTCAAGGACTCAAAGTTTTAAATGGAGTAGCCTCAAAGGATTTTATCAAGAATATAATGAAGTACTTAGAAGATCTTCATAGTGTCTGTCATATTAAGGGCTTAATGTTCACCTTTGGTTTACTGATAAGAATAGCCAGCGGCAAGCTGGATGCACGCGTCATTAGAATTGCGAAACCAAATCACTCACCAAACTCATAGTTATTAAACATTAATGCTGCCACACCTACTACGTTTGTTCTTCTAGGAAAACTACATGTGATGAAAGATTTTTTGGCTCAAATGACAATGGCGTACTGCTCAAATGAAAGCGCAACAATGATAAGCAATGATAAACAGCAATGAAACTGTTTCCTTACAGTTTTTTAAAAATCAATTTGCCAATGGCAGGTGATTACAAAATAGAATATTAAGTCCCCTACAAGGCGTATCACCCTAGTAAAAAAGCGTATCCAAAATGAAAGTGTAGCCTTTAAATTTGAATGAAATATGATGGTTGAAAGCAAGTGGCCGGTATAGACAACAATATTTTGGGCTCAAAAATATATCCTTTATTCCTACTGGCAAGAATATAGCTATTTTGGCTACTGAAAAAAGCCGGTTAGGTGGCAAAAAGACGTATTGGTGTATCGAAATGGCATGGCGTATAAAGTGTAGTCAAAGCAATTACAATGACGTTGCCACATACTACAAAAAGTCAACCTTTTTTTCTGGCAGTATTACAATACATCCAAGTTATCCGGTTTTCCTCTCTCTGCAAAACTCAACACACTAAATTCCATTTCGATATGTGATTTAGCCATGCCCTGACTTAGATCAGCCCAGAGGTTGTTTCAGGGTTCTATCTGTGAGTTAGCCATGCCCTGACTTAGATCAGCCCAGAGGTTGTTTCAGGGTTCTATCTGTGAGTTAGCCATGCCCTGACTTAGATCAGCCCAGAGGTTAAATTGTTTCAGGGTTCAATCTGTGACTGAGATAGCCGTGCCCTGACTTAAATCAGCCTAGAGGTTGTTTCAGGGTCCATTAAAATTAAAGAAAAATTTAAGGCTACTTCTTACTGCAACTTAACTTTTCTTCTTTAATTTGCAAGTCTTTTATTCTATGAGTGAAAATGAATTTAAAATTTGAGGGGATGAGAAGAAAGCCTTATTCAAGAGATGAAATTTCTTCCCAACCTTTCCAGTTTTTCAAGCGAAAAAGAAGCATATGAATATAAAAAATAGAATACCTTTCAATCTCGCTCACTTTCCTTCGCTCTGCAGCGGTCGTTTGTCGTCACTCTTAGCTTCTAAACCCCAGCAGCGCGGACCAAAATTATTACTTTAAGGTACGCATCGTATGCCCGCACCGCTTGCTTTTAACTTTGTGTTTGTCGTGTAGTTCTAAGTGAACACAGACTTTTATAAACAAGTAGAAACCACTTGAGCTAAATCTACTTCTATTAGCAAGACAGCGCCAATCATAAGATAAGATACCTTCTTTCAAAACAAAATAGGTTTTTTTAATTAAATTAGTTGATAAAAGCGTTCGTATTCACGAGACCTCCTAAGTTTGGCTAAAGGTTGACTAAATGATTTGATTTTAAACAAATAACTTAATTACTTGAAAATAATTTCCTCTCGATTTCATTAAAGTTATGAAAAGAAACATAAAAGTGAAGTGGCTTAATATGAAGGCTCTTACTACATTAATATTAGAATGAAGTCTCGAAACAGGTGGTTGGGAATAGATGTACAGTGATACTAGACGTCATTTCCGGAGACGTGCAGGGTTTTTTATCGCCTTATTTGGGTTAAGTTATCAATACGAATCATGGCATATGGATGATTGAGGATGGAAGGAAGTGTTTGCCTGTCATTGTAGGCTGGTAATGAGATTCATGAGATTCATTCAGCTGATTGATACCAAGCAATAGAATACTCTCTGGTTGATAGCACATGACGGGCAGTGTTTGCCTGCCATTGTAGGCTGGTAATGAGATTCATGAGATTTATTGATACCAAGCAATAGAATACTCTCTGGTTGATAGCACATGACGGGCAGTGTTTGCCTGTCATTGTAGGCTGGTAATGAGATTCATGAGATTTATTGATACCAAGCAGTAGAATACTCTCTGGTTGATAGCACATGACGGGCAGTGTTTGCCTGTCATTGTAGGCTGGTAATGAGATTCATGAGATTTATTGATACCAAGCAGTAGAATGTTCTCTGGTTGATAGCATAAGATAGAACGGTTTTTTTTAATCTTCACAATAACCCCCGCTTTGGTTGTTGACGTTAAGCTAGATATCCATAAAATTGAACAGAACAGAACAGAACAGAACAGAACAGAACAGAACAGAACAGAACAGAACAGAACAGAACAGAACAGAACAGAACAGAACAGAACAGAACAGAACAGAACAGAACAGAACAGAACAGAACAGAACAGAACAGAACAGAACAGAACAGAACAGAACAGAACAGTTCTTACTTTTTCTTTGTTGTCTAAAATTCTAATTGTTTCAGATGGAGGTTAAAGTCTTTGAGAACATTTTCGCTTAATTTATGTGATCAGTTGGACAGCGGAAATACGTCATATCTTAAAAGCTCTAGTTCTTTATGCATCCTTGTCTCCTAGCAACGTGAAATATTTTTAGTTTGGAATAAACAGTATTTTTTTAAGTAACGTAATATGATTGGAACCACGCGTTGTAAAAAAAAACTTTACAAAATGAGTAATTCTTCTGAGAGTTTAAGGTACATATGCTTTACAAGTTAAATAAAAGAGCTTCAAAAAAAAAAGACAAATTTCGAATAGTCCCTTTCACAGTTCCCTGCGCCATCTTGAAAGGTAGCCGTGCCTTTGCATCGAAGCAAGACGAACGGTGAGCTTGTAATGATAGAGACTTGTGAATAATTGTCCAAGGTGTTAAAAAAAGCTATCATTGTAAGGTCACCATTCGTCTCGCTTCGATGTAAAGGCACGGCTACCTTGTCAATGTTGACTACTGTTGGAAATATAAAGCAGAGAAAATTATAAAAAGATGATACAGAGAGAGAGAGAGAGAGAGAGAGAGAGAGAGAGAGAGAGAGAGAGAGAGAGAGAGAGAGAGAGAGACCCCAAAAAGCTTACCTTTTATTGAAAGAGGTTTTCGCAAGTGCCTTGAAGACCTTGAACTGCTTTTATCTCTCTGACATCTGTTTTGTTTTTATCGATCGCTCGATACCAACTTTGTATATAATCCCCACTAAGCAATGGACCAAGGAATTGTTCATTTGTCAACACAAAAAAATTAATTAAAATTTGACAAAAGCTCGGATTTTATCTTATAACTTTCTTTCTTACTTTTTTGTGTACTTTTCTTTACAAACAGCTGAAAACTATTTTTTATAAATCATTCATAAAATGGAAGTAATGACATCGATGTAACTCTTATTTTGAATCTAGTAAGGAAGGTTGTTTCAGGGTATAGATAAAAGCTGAACCTTTAACAATAGCAGGATAAACTTCTCCAACGATACTAAAATCAAGGGTAAGGGTATCAAACTCTACTCACATGTGATGCCGAGTCCAGGAATCAAAGGTAAGACGTCATATAGGTGAGAGGTAAGTGTACTGTCACTATACGCCTACCTTGATTCGAAAACGATCGATTGGCAATCTTTTTGAATCGGTTTTAAATACAACCAAGTTAGCATCTATGATTTTGTATCCTCTATCGAAGATTTGCCTTATTGTATATCGTATTTTTGTCGTTTTCTTAGCAGGATATCAATCTGTACAACCTCATTTGTTTGTTTTCGATGTTACTTTAATCTTAATTTTAATTTTGGAGTGAGCACTATGTAACGTTTGTAGCAATAAGCCTTATTGACTTAATGAAATTCGGTCATTTGAGTGATGGATCTAGCCTTTTAAGTTCACGCTGTGGAGGTTAATGAAAATGAATGTGTTTTAAGTTTATACACTTAATTGCAACAACGTTATGATATTTAAAAAAAATTACAAAAAAACAAATAGGAGTTAATTAGAAATATTTTTCTTTATTTTGATTCTAAAGCCGCCTAGATTGACGAGGATATAACTGTTTAGTAATATAACAACAATATTATCTCAAAAATATCAGTCTATACCTTCAAAACAGTGAAATAATTACATCTGTTTTGCAAAAAATAATTCATTGCTATTTGTTATTTTTTCACTAGTTTTATTACTTGCAATTAGGTGTATCTTGGGGAATAGACCATTTTAGCATGGACGTAATGTTTCTCCATTTCAGACCACCCGTGTGTTTCTCTTGATAATAAGATTCTTTGTTTGAGTTGTATCCATATTCATGTGTCTTCTCGTACACAACCGTTAAACAAAGAAATGATACTCTAGGGAATGACACGTGGTCTGAAATTGGATTCGATAATATTGCTTGGAAGAGAAGCAGGAGTATATGTATTTTTTTTTGCTTGTCACTGACACAACTTTGCAATTACAAAAACTAGAAATCTTGATTTTATTTTCGTAAACACAATATATTTTCGCCATTAGCCTTGTTTACGTCTTCTGCGGAAATAGGTATATAAAATGCTACATTTTTATAATTGCGCACAGCAGGAGCTTTAACATTTGTCAGTATAGTAGTACTTTATCATATCCCACGCGATAGAATCGTTAGTCCAATCAATGTACGTTCTCCTACTTTCCAGCCTTCAACAGCCAGAAGGCATATCGTCTATTACAACGTTTAATGTTCGCTCTCATGACTGCCGGCTTGTGATACTTTGACTGCGATTATCACAGCTTAAAATCCGACAAACTATTGCTGGGTTTAAATCAGCTGATAAAAGTCTTTGAATCGTATTATCTGCTCCAAATGGTGGTCAAACACTGACCACTATGTGTTGTCAGTCAGAAAGAATTCTATTGAAAACTTGTGATTCAGCTGTTGAACAGGAAATGACGTCAAGTGAAACCCAGCAATTGATTTGAAAAGTTTGCTTACTGCAGCTGTCCTCCTATCTTCTAACCTCCTAATAGCTGGGGGCATATTTCAGGCTGGTTTCAAATTTTATCGATACCCTGAAACAACCAACCTCCTCAGTTGGCTAATCAAAGTCAGGGCACGCGACTAACTCACAAATCGAATTGGAAATTTTGCTTAAATATTTGGAAGTAAAACCGAAGAAAAACCCTCAAATCAAGGGAGAAACTAACAAACTCTACTCACATGTGATGCCAAGGAATCAAACCCGAGACCACAGAGGCGAGAGGCGAGTGCACTACCACTACGCCACCCTTTATTCTTATTATGGTATCCCCGTCGTAGTACTATGACTGCAAAATCTGATACAATACTTTCAGTATTGATTCTACATGAAGTGAATATTTGAATGGTGAAATATTTCTTCATTTGAGTGTTGCGTATTTAAGTTATAAAGGTTTATGCTTCCAATATGATGACGATGTGACGTCATCCCAGGCTTTTGGATATATTAGTTTTACCATTCAACCACAGGCAGCCCAAGCTCTTTTTCTGTAGTGTTGTGATGAATATTTACGGTAATATTTTGTAATATCTAAAATTGGTACTTTTATGAATAAAAATGACTTACCTTGATAGCTTGGTAAATGTTTTGATGTCTGGTCGATTTTGAAGCCATTTGAGAGCGTTTTTACGAAGTCATCGTCATTTTGGTTCCCCTACTAAAGAAAATCCAAAGGCTGCACACTCACGTCGACAACGACCTCTACTCGGAGCTCAATAAATCCAAGAAACATTAAGCTACGGCCATAATTTCACGACAGAATCAAAGTACACATGCCATTGCTTCTCTCCAGTTCGCTCAAAGTAACATTCTTTCTAAAACGTGAAAGCTAGAAGGTATTTTCTTCCATAATAAATTCCCTTCTGACTCTGTAGTTTGGCTTGTGATGGTCGCTCGAATTGTATGCTGGTTAGCTGTCTAAAACCCTAACGGGGGTAGACAGCGTCAATTTTATGCAAACAAACCCTAACCTACCAGGGTCCCCTAGTGTCCATTTGGCTAATGGCTCATTGTTTTCTCTCAACCAATCAAAACTCATGAGGGTACACGTGGGGTCAATTTATATATTCGAATAGTTTTTCCTGGGGAAGCCATTCAGCTACTATTCACTTCATGTAGAATCAATAGAGCTGTTAAGTTGTGACGTATTTCCGGGTCTAACTCATAAAAACGCTAAGATAAAGCGAAAAATGTTCTCAATGATTTAACCTCCACCTGAAATAATTAGGACTTTGGACAACAAATCCTTTCATGAAAAAAAAGTAAGAAAAATCTTTAGAAAAACGCTGAAATAAAGCGAAAAAATGTTCGCAATTATCTAACCTCCACCTGAAATAATTAGGACTTTGGACAATGAATTCTGTCACGAAGAAAAAGTAAGAAAAATCTTAATAAAACTGGTTTTCTTTTTGGACCCGGAAGTCGTTTTTTCATTCAATTGATGTCACATTTAAAAGCCCTATACTGAAGTATTGTATCCGGGGTTAGGTGCACTTTAAACAATGTGTAAAATTATCTCGAGTTGATGAATTGTGTGATATCTTATATTTTTATTTGGCTACTTTTTCCTACCAAATACATGATCAAACTTTGTTTATCTCAGAATAAATCCAGTCAAGTTCATATTTGACCTTAGCATAGACGCCAAACTTGCCAGGTCTCCCACAACCACTGCCCCAACTAGTTGCACCTTGAACATAGAACCGCCCACCATTTTCACACACCATAGGCCCCCCGGAATCCCCCTGACAGGAGTCAATACCGCCCCGATCAAGTCCCGCACAAATCATAGAGTCGTGTATTCGTCCCATGTATGCGAATCTACAGCGTCGTTCGCTAACGATTGGGATAGAGGCTTGTTGGAGGTAGTCAGGGGAGGGGCCATGTGTGCGACCCCATCCTGTGATCCAACATTTGGTACCATCACTGGGAAGTGGCACACTGTCTGGTAAACAAACCAAGTTCACAAATCTAAAAGAATAATAAATCGATTTTTAGATAGTTAATCAAATTTGTTGTCACTGATTTAAAAAAATTGTCTAAAAGACAGACGTTTTAGTCCAACACCGGCCTTCCTCATTGTGAAGAAAAGCGTTTGCAAGTGCAAGACTTAAAACTAGCGCTTTCCTAGAGTTTGTGATTGTTCGATAATATTGATGGAATTTGGATGATTGTTCCATAAGTTGTCATCTAGCTTAGAACAGCATGCCTCTAAAAAAAACGACGATAGAAATTGCTCTCTTTATCAACCACTTTCTTGTTTCCAAAGTGAAACTCATGATTCATTACAGGATTTTTATGAGAAATATAATGTGTTGAATGAAATTATAAAGCTTTTTTAATGAAATGGTTTACTTATCTCTATGATAAAAGAAACCCCGGAGGGGGGGTACTTTGGGTCGTTTCATACGGGGATGCTCCGCCCGGACTCTCGACCTCTTACCCTTTTCTATACCAAATTTCAGCAAAAAGGTACCCCTTTTTTATACCTTTTTTCCTGAAAAGGTACCCCTTTCGTAAACCTTTGAAGAAAATCTACCCTTTTTATACCAAAACTCACAAATTTCCACCCCTTTTCTATACGTGCGGCCTGAGAAAAGTACCCCTTTCGGGCGGAGCATCCCCGTATAGTCCATTATAGGGATTACCCCCCCCCCCCCCCCCGGGAAAGAAACCCTAAAATTTCATTCACCTACCTATTGAGCTTTGCAGGTCTTTCAAGTTTCAGAAGGGCAATATCATTTGAATAGCTGATGGGTTTGTGGTAACTAGGATGAGTGATCACTTTGACAATCTTGAAATCCTGCTCACTACCGACCTTGATACTGCGACGATGAGCTCCCAACCTACACAAATGAGAACAATACACATCATCGCGGCCATGCTGGTGGTATTTAACAAAAGATTTCTCATTAGCAGCTTTGGTTAATCATTGGGTTTCAATCAGCTGATAAAAGTCTTTGAATCTCATTATCTGCTCCAAATGGTGGTCAAACACTGACCACCATGTGCTGTCAGCCAGAAAGAATTCTATTGAAAACTTATGATTCAGCTGATGAACATTCCACACGAGACAGGAAATGACGTCAAGTGAAACCCAGCTATACCGCAACGATCATTTCATTACTTAATAACGGTTGCGCATGAGAAGACACATGAATTTTCAAGACCACGTGATATTCCCTAGAGTATTATTTCTTTGTTTAACGATTGCGCATGAGAAGACACATGAATATGCATACAACTCAAACAAAGAATCTTATTCTCAAGACCACGTGTCATTCCCTAGAGTATCATTTCTTTGTTTAACGGTTGCACATGAGAAGACACCGGCATGAATATGGACACAAATAACTCAAACAAAAAAATCTTATTCTCAAGAAAGAATGAAATGTTTGGGGAACCCTTTTGTTGTCGCTCTCCACTTTGAATGAATAAGTGATCCTCCACAGAATGGAGAAGAACCAGGGCTTGACTTTTCTTTTTCTTCACTGAATCACATTGTAATGTACCTTATGATAGTTTTGATAGCCGTAGATCCCGATACACAATGAGAAGCAGTTAAAATCCATTGCGGGTGAATAAGTGATCCTCCACAGAATGGTGAAGAACCCGGGCTTGACTTTAGCTGAGCTTGCCACGGCCAATCTCCATGTTTGGATGACGTTCCTCCAACAATCCTTGTCTTTGGACGGATTCCACAGGATCCTGTGGAGATCAATGAATCAATGCATTCCTCAGTTTTCATTAAAAAAAAAAACATCCAACAGTTCCCTTCACAGTTCCCAGCGCCATCTTGAAAGGTAGCCGGGCTTTTGCATCAAACTCGAGACCCCTGCAGAGATACGAGGCGAACAAGCATGCACAATCACGGCCTGTGCAATCGTGCTATATCGATTTTTTCTCTCTTGATCATAGTGTCAGCCAATCAATAGTAGTTCAACCTATGTTATAAAACAGTTCATTGTTTTCTTCTTTGTTGCTACATACCTGGTGGAATCGGAGGACGTGGTCTTATGGTTGTTGGGAGCACGACTATCGGAGTCGTAGCTGGTGGAATAGGTGGAGGAATTGTACCTGGATGTCGGTGATAAAAGTTCATCGTATTATAATATGCCTTAATTTTACACGTTTCGTAAACCAACGTTGTGTTCCTTGATTACACACTCAATATTCAGGGTTAGTCTCATTTCAGTGTCGAAAGATTCACAAATACCAACGGTAAAGTAAAGAATGCACAACTTCAACGATACAAACACTTTGAAATTCCACGAACCTTCCCTGAAACATGTGAATATTATACACAAAAGCGAGGCTAACCCAGAGCAACAGAAAAATTAATAGAAAAGTAATTTACAAAGTCCTATGACTGTTGAAATAATCAAGGACAAGGACAAGGACAAGGACAAGGACAAGGACAAGGACAAGGGCAAGGGCAAGGGCAAGGACAAGGACAAGGACAAGGACAAGGACAAGGACAAGGACAAGGACAAGGACAAGGACAAGGACAAGGACAAGGACAAGGACAAGGACAAGGACAAGGACAAGGACAAGGACAAGGACAAGGACAAGGACAAGGACAAGGACAAGGACAAGGACAAGGACAAGGACAAGGACAAGGACAAGGACAAGGACAAGGACAAGGACAAGGACAAGGACAAGGACAAGGACAAGGACAAGGACAAGGACAAGGACAAGGACAAGGACAAGGACAAGGACAAGGACAAGGACAAGGACAAGGACAACATACCTTCTCCATTGCAGCTCCCAACTGACACGTCATCAATTGCAATATCACCTTGAAAACCACTCCCAACAATGCCTTCAAACTTAAGCTGCAATAATAAGCAATTGTAAATGGTCACATATACTGCACCTACAGAATTTTAGAGTGCTAAGTGTTTTTGTAGAGACGTCCTACATGAGAGTAGAGTTTTTTTCGGGTGTTCACTTCCCCTCCCTCTGCAAAACCTTACAAGCTAAATTCCGAATGGATCTGTGAGTTATCCGTGCCCTGACTTAGATCAGCCCAGAGGTTGTTTCAGGGTTCTATCTGTGAGTTAGCTGTGCCCTGACTTAGATCAGCCCAGAGGTTGTTTCAGGGTTCAATCTGTGAGCTAGCCATGCCCTGACTTAGATCAGCCCAGAGGTTGTTTCAGGGTTCTATCTGTCAGTTAGCCATGCCCTGACTTAGATCAGCCCAGATGTTGTTTCAGGGTTGTATTTGTGAGTTAGCCATGCCCTGACTCAGATCAGCCTAGATGTTGTTTCAGGGTTCTATCTGTGAGTTAGCCATGCCCTGACTTAGATCAGCCCAGATGTTGTTTCAGGGTTGTATCTGTGAGTTAGCCATGCCCTGACTCAGATCAGCCCAGATGTTGTTTCAGGGTTGTATCTGTGAGTTAGCCATGCCCTGACTCAGATCAGCCCAGAGGTTGTTTCAGGGTTGTATCTGTGAGTTAGCCATGCCCTGACTTAGATCAGCCCAGATGTTGTTTCAGGGTTCAATCTGTGAGTTAGCCATGTCCTGACTTAGATCAGCCCAGAGGTTGTTTCAGGGTATTCGTGCCAGAATCCTTACCATTTGCTCTCCTCCATTTACCGTCGTCATGGATACTTGAGCCATTTTCCATCCAGCACCTTGACTAGCAGTCATACTGAATATCTTAGTCGATCCTACGTACGCATTAAGTGTTCCAATATAATACCCATTCATGTGGTAATAGAATGTAAGACACAAGTTTCCACCACTCATATCAACGTTTCTTTCAAGTACGGCCCTGTTCCCTTTCTTCTTCCTGGATGCCTCAATGAACATGTAATATCCTGTAAAAGAATGAAAGATAAGATTGGAACGATCTTAACAAGCATTTTCCTTAGATCGCCAGCGACCGAAACTTAATTGGTAGTTTTTTTTGGTATAGACGTTGAGTACTTAACATTGACTTCGTTAGCCAAAGTGTGTAAAGATGTTATTTGAGATTAGAATAAATACCTCTTCCACTGGTATGGTCTGAATCAGGCCCAGTGCCTTGTGAAGGTGTTCCCCAGCGATGTCTTGTCCAGTTAAAGTCGTCATCAACTCTTTGGGTGAATCCACATGAATTCTTATCGAAGTTGCAGGAGAAGGCTGTGAGAAAAATATTTAGAAAGAAAGAAAAGGAGGGAAGGAAGACAAGAAGGAAGGAAGGAAGCAACGAAGCAACGAAGCAACGAAGCAACGAAGCAACGAAGCAACGAAGCAACGAAGCAACGAAGCAACGAAGCAACGAAGCAACGAAGCAACGAAGCAACGAAGCAACGAAGCAACGAAGCAACGAAGCAACGAAGCAACGAAGGAAGGCCAAAGCAAGCAAGCAAGCAACACCGTGAAACGTTCTGTAAAAATAACTTAACGCCGGCAAAGTGAAAATATTCTTGCAACCTGTGTGAAGCTTGTGTCGTGCTAAAAACTTAAGGAAGTTTCACGAAAAAGCGTGTAAACGTTCTGCTAGTAATTTAACCTTGTAACACTCCTCATCGAAAATGTGTTTAGCAATTCTTTTTCAAACAAGTTTACTGTAAAATTTTTATCGTGGAGAAAATCTATTATTACCTTCAATCCTGACACAAGCGGCAAACAGAACGAGAAGCAGTGCTTCCCTACCAAGGTATTCCATCGTTACAATCACCAGTTACGCGATTGAGCTTTAAATAACACTCGATCATTGCTTATGAAACAACAAACCATCGATCTGTTCCAAGCTATACAGCTGGGGCGATATACTGGAGGCAGAAATGCAAACATTCGTCTTAGCTTATTTGACTTGGCAAATTCAAACACCGCTGTGTACATTAAGCTGGTTAAAGACCAAATTAACCTAACTTGATAATTCTTGGCCAAAAGTGTGGAAAAAATTCTTACAACTTAAAACTCATAGAAAAGGTGTCGGCGTTTTTCCTGCTATCTCTGGCAAAGGATTTTCGTTTTTTTAAGGTAGCTCCTAGGAGATATCTTTGAGTCACGCTTCCTTTCTTTAATCTGCTTATACATACTCTTACTTTAGCTCAATGAATCCCAATTTTGCGTCGAATTCGAAGATAAAATATTTGAAACCAGGCATTTTTACAAAGAAATGTAAAGTAAGTAACGCATCGCATCCATAACATTTCTTTTGCCACAAACATTTTTAGGTTCAAAAATTCATATCTTCGTCAATTTAGGGCAATATTAACAAACTTTACAATTTTAACTAATTTTACATATTTGATAGTAAACTCCTTTTCCCGATAAATCAAATATTTCATAAGGTCACGCTAGCTAGCGTGATAAAGATGAATTATTTTTAGCTCAATTCAAAAAATATTTACATATATTCAATAAGCAGAAGAAACGAAGGAAAACAAAAAAACAGAGAGAGCTTTGAAAGGGTTTCATTTTCATTATTATTTCAGTAAAAAGCTTATTGGAAAAAAGTCCGAGAAGACAAAGAAAAAACAAATATCATTTACGGGAGACTGGGGCGAGTTTTGGAACCGGTGACGTCACACGGTTTGTTTGTCGAAGACTCACCGATATTCTCTGAGTCTTCGGCGAATAATTGTTAACTAGTAACGTGAGCAGCTGACAATATATTGACATGGACTTCAGCCAATCTGGAAACGCCGCCGGGCTCGTGCAGAAGAGCCTCCTGTGATTGTAGCATGACTCGATCACCCTTGAATTCATACGAATATCACGCGCTTTATAGACGGATCTGTGCTGACATTAATGTTTACATTTCGCTTCATTAGCATAGGAATTTCACTTTTTAGCCAAATTTACAGCAAATCCGTTCTGAATATCGAAAAAGCATGATGAAATAGGCTTATTTTTAAAATGTTAGCTTGACGCATGAGAAAGATATTGCGTGACGCGGTTTAAAAATATCTAAATTTTTCATAGCTATCCAATCAGCATTCTCGATAGGAAAAGGGATCAAAAAAATTTTAAGGCGTCATCCAATCACAACAAATGGCATAATTTATGTGATTTAGCAGTTCCTAATCAACTTCTTCTAAGATTTTCCGCTGTTTGTTGTGATTGGATCGGATGACGTCTATTTTTTTTGATTCCTTGTTTCTACGTAGGGCGCTGATTGGATAGTTATGAAAAAAAGTCAAAAAAACCTTGAAGTGTTCATGGTTCGAGTGACTGTCCGCAAATCATTTAGAACATAGTTTCAATTTTAGCGGTTTTTGTGAGCAGTTGGACCCGAAAATACGACATAACTTAACAGGTATATTCTTTTAAGGACTTTGAGGCTTATGCTAAGTCATGTGCAATTTCATAGAGGTCAAATGTGTCTCTGAAAAGAGGGAATTTCGTCACATGATATAGGAAAGCATCGTTGTATAAAACCGCCTTCCAGATGTCTCTGGAGACATCAAGCCAGTGTACTTATAGTGATAAATTTTACAGCAGCTCAAGATGAAGACGCTCGAATTTGGAGTGGCATTGTTCGTTATATTGCTTCATGCTTCAGCAAGTGAGTTTAAAGTTTTCAATTTTTCTGCATTATGTATGTGTTGCAAATATGTTGTTCCATTGAAGCGGCCTTTGAGTTAAGGAATTAGTGTGATTCAATTTTGGTTGTACCTTATTATAAGATAATTTGTCAGTTATTTGCCATCCACCCATCCATCCATTCATTCAGTGGGTTGGTTGGTTGGTTGGTTGTACAAATTCGCGGCTTTTAGACCTTTCCCGAATTCGCTTAAATGACCACAGAACAATAGATTCAAGTGAAGTTTGGGGTTTTCTATTCATAAATTCATTCAAGCGAATTCGAGAACGGTCGAGTAAGAGCAACAGAGAACTGCAGTGAAAATGTGATTCATAATCTTAGGCTGGCCTTAGGGGACGAGTTGCTAATTAACTGTCCGCCAAAAAATTGTACTTTTAGATGTTTCGTTTATATACAACATTGACAGTACTATCCAAAGAAAAATCCAAACGCCTAGCCTTGCGAACTAAAGAGAAGAACTTGATGGCATTATTTACACTGAACCGTGTCTTATGTTTAAACAGTTTACTCTGAGCTAGACACGAATTCTGTTTGCGGCAAAGCGTTTAAATTTAAATCCGGTTAGCACAGTTCTGTCTTACCGTGTGTAAGGTCATGCCTAAGTCATTGTTTATTTTCCAGTAAATGGTCACCAACAATGCTACAAATGCTCAACCACAAAGGATTGGGACAAGTGCGATGATATCAAGAAAAAGCAATCCTGCTCCTCTTTGTTTACGAAATGCCTCAAAGCTGAGATTCATATCGAGGGAAATGGAGTGTATGAAGATGCATATGTAAAGATGTGTGCTTTGCCAAATACCTGCTCTGCTAAGACGCTACCAAAATGTAATACTAAAGCTGAAGGTTGGTTTCTGCATGTAGGGGATCGCTAATTTGTCGGCAGAGTATCGGTATAATGTCGGTAGGGTATCGAGTTGTGTCGGTGAAGTATCGGTACGTTGTCGGCAGGGTATCGGTAAGATGTCGGTAGGGTATCGGAATATGTCGGTGAAGTATCGGCACGTTGTCGGTAGGGTATCGGTTTGAGTTCGGTAAACAATCGGTAGATCAGTTGTCGGTAATTTATTGTTACAGTGTCGACGTATCCGTAAGGTGTTGGTACGTGTCGGCAAGGTTTCGGTATGTGTCGGTATGACGTATAATCAGTAGGGTATCGGTACTTTGTCGGTTTTGTATCGGTACGTTGTCGGTAGAGTATCGGTAAGTTGTCGGTAGTGTATCGGTAGTGTATTCTTAGGTCGGTAGGTTGTCGGCATCGAGTTCTAATTCTTGATTTTCTTTCAACAGGAGTGAAAGTTGATTGCAAGGTCAACTGCTGTGAAGGAGATTTGTGCAACACTGGTGCAGTCACGATATTCAGCGGTATCATTGTACTGGCATGCGCAGTTCTATCTTTTTTGAATAACTTCTGATAACAAGTCAAGCGAAGCTTAGAAGCGACATATCTATGCTATTGATTTTGTTGAGCTAGCATGATTGCATGACTATAACGTTAATTAGAGCGCTTTTCAACGTTTAAGAATCATTTCCAGTGCGCATGCGATTTTATCCCAAATTTATCACCTTCGTTTGTTTAATTATGGTGACTGTCTACTTTTGAACGCTCGATTTGAGCCCACGATGTGCGCGCGCACAAAAACCGCTGAATAAAATACGAAATTTTTTTGAGGAACCATACACGCTTTGAACTTCAACAGGGCAAAGCCCTCGAATTTTGCACGGAACTCTATAAGCTTAATTGAAAGACTGAACTTTTAAAAATCTACGTTATAGCAATTTTTTAAGAAAAGTTAATTTTTCTAATGAGAGCACTGAAAGGGCGAAATATGACAAATCGATGTATTTCTTTGTATTTTATTCTAAGATATCCATGTCGTATTGTTGAATAATTCACTAGCTGGCATGTGCATGATAAGGTCTGCAAAGAACTATTATCTTATGAGTTGTAATTTTTTTTTCTGATCACTTCCGGTGGCGCAATTTTTGCTTTAAAAACTCGCGCGTAGGCATCCATTAAATGCTGCTTATCTCGAAAACGAGAGGGGACACCCTATTTTTCTTTACATATTCGGAATCAGCATTCAATTTCACCTCAAAAACAAAGAAGGTTTAAACAAAAGGTGAGAAATTCACAGTTCCCTGCGCCATCTTTAAAGGTAGCCATTCTTCTGCATCTAAGCGAGATGAACGTTGAGCTGATGATAGAGACCTCTTTTTAAAACCTTGGACAATTATTCACATGTCTCACCGTTCGTCTCGCTTCGATGCAAAGGCACGGCTACCTTTCAAGATGGCGCAGGGAAATGTGAAGAGGACTATTTGGAGGACAAAACAACAGGTTTCCAATTCTCAGGAGATTGAATTTTTTGTTTTGTCCTCCTAATTTAGTTGCTTTAACCTCACGTGCAAGGCGTATATATTTCTTATTTGGACCGTTGCTTTGCACTCTCTTCTCCATAAAATTTGGTTTTCCTAAGCACGAAAAAAGTTCACAAATTTGAAGACTAAATTTTTTTTCCAACAATAACTTACATAAGTGTTTCACAAGTAAATCTTTGCAATTACTTAAATATAATTGTAATAATGCATGTACGTAATCTACGAATGATAATAAAAACCAAGTTAAAAACCTCAAAACTTTGCTTGTCGTCCTTGGTGAATCCTTTTTTATTCTCAAGTCAAAGTATCTTACGATTCTGAGTAAGATATAAGAAACATTATCTGAATGATAATGATGAAAGCTCATAAGTGATAAACAGATTCTAGGTTGTTTTCAATATTTAGCAATAATTTTAATTAAAAGTATTCTTCAAGTCTTAGTCCATATTTATAGAGTATGTTGGTCATTGACGAGTACACAGCTATTTCAAAAAAAAGGTTGGTGAAGGTACGTTTTGTTGCTTGTTGCTTACCAAGCTTGAAATGTATTATATACATTTGTATAAAATGTCAGCACAGAAAAAAATATGCTGGAAAAACCCACAGAAAAAGTTTAGGAAAATCCCATGTTATTATACCTTTTGTTGTTTGACTTCACATCACCCATACTGCGTTTCAGGCTTGGAATGCAACATGCAACATGCAACATGCAACAAGCAACAAAACCTTCACCAACCTTTTTTGAAATAGTTGTATCCTTTTGTCAATTAAGTTAGTCACCAGAAAAGCTGCAATGCCGAGAACAGCAATGACTACGGTTACTGAACTATTTTAGGGGACATTTTCAAGATGGCGTCTATTTCGTCCACTAAAACAGTCCCACAATGCAATGCAATGCCAACTCGACCCAGCTTCTTTCTAGACCTCGGAATAGATAACTGAACTTCATCGGACTCAATGTTATTGAAAAATGTATCTTTCTATATTAAAACACCTACGAGAGATTTTTAACACCTTACGGGATGCCTGTGTTATTTTAGTGGTCCTAAGATAACAGAGGAAGCCCAAACGATTCTGCATATCGTAATGTCGAATGGGTGAAACATTTTTGTGTGTTCAAATTGACCATTGTATTCCTTGATTATAGACTCATTTACTCAGGGTTAGCCTCATTTGAACATCAAAATATTCACAAATACCAACAGTAAAGTAAAGAATGCACAAATTATAGACCCCTGTCACGTGACGCCAAAGCGTCTCAATTTGGAGGACAAAACAAAAGAATTTCAATCTCCTGAGAATTGGAAATTGGAATTACATTCCGACGTGCTGCAAGGGGTCTACACGGACTATTGGAAATTCTACAGAGCTTCACTGGAACGCGTGAATATTTTACACAAAATTGAACGGTTAACGGTAACCATGAGCAACAGATAATTTGATACTGCAAGGAGTATAATAAACTATTCACTTTGATTTAAAAGAATTTTTTAGCGGCTGCTTCTTTCTGGTTTCGGTAAGTGATATATCCAACTAACATGGCAATTTGAGCGATTATCAGAAATACAAAGTATCCTGGACCAATACATTGGGGCATCGGTGGGGGAGGGGGACAGTCCTTCTTTTTGTCACCTGCAAACTAAAGGAAAGAGTTTAAAGCTGAGGCTTCTTGTCTGTTTGTCTGTTTGTTTGTCTGTCTGTCTGTCTGTCTGTCTGTCTGTCTGTCTGTCTGTCTGTCTGTCTGTCTGTCTGTCTGTCTGTCTGTCTGTCTGTCTGTCTGTCTGTCTGTCTGTCTGTCTGTCTGTCTGTCTGTCTGTCTGTCTGTCTGTCTGTCTGTCTGTCTGTCTGTCTGTCTGTCTGTCTGTCTGTCTGTCTGTCTGTCTGTCTGTCTGTCTGTCTGTCTGTCTGTCTGTCTGTCTGTCTGTCTGTCTGTCTGTCTGTCTGTCTGTCTGTCTGTCTGTCTGTCTGTCTGTCTGTCTGTCTGTCTGTCTGTCTGTCTGTCTGTCTGTCTGTTTGTCCATCTTACCTGTTGTTTGGATGCCATGTTATTCACTGTGTGTACAAGAGTATCCATGGCACCCTGCATGTCACTTAGTTTACTTGACACGTCAGACGTGCCAACATCTCTCTTGTCTAGGCTTCCCGGTTGGATTCGACTGAGAGTATTCCTGGGTACAAAGAAATTGCAAAACAAGGTCGATTGACGTATATATCTTATGTAGCCATAATAAGTAGTTGAAAGTTGAACTCTGAAGTCTATCATTCTCATCCTCATCATCACTATCATTATCATCATCGTCATCATCATCATCATCATCAACATCATCAACATCATCATCATCATCATCATCATCATGTGCCATCTTTATCATCACCATCACCACCATTAGAGCGGTTTTCATATGAGTGGGAAACATACGGTACTGACTTACAGCACGTACACGGTACGACATGCTGTAACATTGAAATGGCTTCCCATAAGAATGGTTATCGTATGAGTGGGAAACATACGGAACTGACTTACAGCACGCACACGGTACGACATGCCTTAACATTGAAATGGCTTCCCATTGTCTTCCAGTAATTCATCCAATCACAACGTGTAGTTACGGCTACGGTAAGATACAGCACGGCTACAGTACGACTACGAATTAGCCGTATTGTTTCTCACTCATACGAAAACTGCTCTACCACCATCAATACCATCATTGCTGTCGTGAAACTTTTGTACATGCACGAATGGCCCATGCTTTACTGCCAAAACACATTCTCTTCAAGCTAAGAATAAATATTCCAACTCCCATTATCTTACTTGATCTCATCTAGTTTAGTGGCCATCTGCTGCTGGAGGCTGACGATATTGTTGACTTCCTGTCTGTTAATAGTCTTATCAACTGTCACCATGTTCGACATTCTGTTGTGGTCTGTGCTGACCAGGGTATGAAGCGTGTTGGCTTGAACAGTCAATTCTCCTGTCTTTGTATGTAGTTGACTACAAGATTTTCACATAGAATTAAAGATTTTACTCACTATCTCGCCTCTGATTGTCTGAGAGCATTCAGCCAATTTCTGACATCGTGTGAATTTGACATGATAAAAATTTTATCTGTAGGTTTGTTTGAGTTTAGCTTGTGCGTAATGTTTTTCCATTTCAGACCACGTGTCATTCTCTTGAGAATAAGATTTTTTGTTTGAGTTGTATCCATATTCATGTGTCTTCTCATGTACAACCGTTAAACAAAGAAATGATACTCTAGGAAATGACATGTGGTCTAAAATGAGAAAACATTACGCCCAAGGTAAAGAGGTCTATTGGGATAAGAAAACTTACTTCAGCATGTGGTGAATGGCATTTTGACCTTCATACACCAAGCGAATATCACGTTCATATGCTGATTCATACTGCAGGAAAGAAAACGATATATTAATTAAACCAAGAGTGGCGTGGCGGTAGTCCACTCGCCTCTCACCTGGGTCTCGTGTTCGATTCCTTGGCACAGCATCACATGTGGGTAGAGTTTGTTTGGTTTCTCCCTTGATTCGAGGGCTTTTCGCCAAGTTTTCAAGACATATACCAAACAAACTCTTCACATGTCATGGTGGGTCTCAAAACGCATATATTTGAAAACGCTTTCCAGAGTGGAGATATATGAAAACAGAGGCCTATAGTATTTGTGTTGACATCGACTAGAAAAACGGACGCTTTTGAAAACGTCGACTTCATTCTTACCGGCAAGTCTGATTTGAGCATTAGCAGATGATGATAATGTGTTATTTCAGATCGTATCTGGGTTTTTTTTATCGTTTTAGTGTGGGTAGGTGAAAACGCTATTGGAGTAGAGTTGATTGTTGGTTCTCTCCTGTGCTTCGAGGATTTTTCTTCGGGTTCTCCGGTTTTTCTCCCTCCGCAAAAATCAACTTCTAAATTCCAATTCGATCATGGAACGAGGGCCACAGGTTTGTAAGCCACTGGCTATTAAGTGCTACCCTCGTAAAACAAGGACAGTTTTTCCCAAAAAAAGCATTAGTATGAACAGGGCCTTTTATATTGTCGAGAAACACAACATATGTAATGTCATGGCAACGCCCACCTGAACGGCATTAAATTTTCTAACCAATCACAGTCCATTGTGATTTTTTATGGCCTGCCCTGTGTTCAAGCACTTTTTTTCTACCTGAAAACTATTGCCAATTGAATGCAATACATTTTAATTCTCAAAAAAGTCCAAAACTCTTAATCAGAGTGAAATTTGATCTGTAATTTATCTAAAAAATACTCGAGAAATGATTTTCAAAACAAATAGTTAAGAACCGCAGGTTATGATCAATCTAGCGAGTACCGGTTTGAACCGGTTTACGTTGGGAAAATCCAGTTTTACCTGTTCCTCGTCTTTTTTGACTTTATCTGGATGAGCTTCAGCATATCTACGAAGAAAGAAGAAAACAAGGAAGGGATTGATAAATACGGATGCCGAAAGAAACCCACATATTTGAAAAGATATTTTTTCGAAAAGACCACTTTCACGTGACGTCAAAGCAGCTCAATTTGGAGGACAAAACAAAAGAATTTCAATCTCCTGAGAATTGGAACCGATTGTTTTGTCCTCAAAATTGAACTGCATTCCGACGTGCTGCAAGGGGTCTATTCGTCAAAAGAGTGACTCTTCTGTTCCTCGATTACAGACACTTTACTCAGGGTTAGCCGTTTTTCAGTGCTAAAATATTCACTGACAAATAGTAAACAGTAAACAGTAAAAAGAGAATGTGCAACTTTAACAATACTGACCCATTAAAGCAAGTCGGAATGCAGCTCAATTTGGAGGACGAAACAATAGGTTTCCACTTCTCAGGAGATTGAAATTATTTTGTTTTGCCCTCCAAATTGAGCTGCTTTGACGTCACGTGAAAGGGGTTTATACAAACACATGAATATTCTACACGAAATCCAGGCTAACCTTGAACAACATAAAATTTCAAACTTACTCTTGTTTCTGTTTTTCCAGCTTCTGTTGATATTCTTCGTATTGTTTGGTGAGTTTTTCCTGTTCTTCCTGCGATATACCCGTACCTGGTGCACCCTTAACATAATAAAATACTCTTCAAATATATTTCTGGGTTTCAATCAGTTGATAGAAGGCTTTTAATCTCATCTGGAAAAATAACATTCCTCCCTGACTATAAATTTTAATAAAGTTTATCCATCTCGTAGAGAGTGTGGCGTGCCTCCCCCTGACCACCACTTTTTGGCACCCACCCTAAATATGTTTAGTATGCCCCAAGGAACATTTGTGCCAAGTTTGGTGCTTGTACTCAAAAGTGCACGATCTTTTCGCTAACAGACCTGACTATACTCAAAGACCGCGGTTTTCCTTGATTGCAGACTTTTTTTACTCAGGGTTAGCATCACTTGAGTTTCAAAATATTCACAAATACCAACGGTAAAGTAAAGAACGCACAACTTTAACAATACAAACACTTTGAAATTCAACAGACCTTCACTGGAACACATGATTATTCTACACAAAATCGAAGCTAACCCTGGGAAACTGAGAATTCGAAACGACAATATTCTATTGAAAACTTGTGATTCAGCTGACGAATATTTCACACGGGATGGGAAATGACGCAAAGTCAACAAAGGAATAGTTACATGTTTAACTTACCCCTTCTTTGGGAGGCGTTAGAGTCAAGGTACTGAACGACAACACGTCGTGATCATCTGGAACATAACAAAAAAAAAAATGTTATGAATCGAGAATGGTTTCTGATTGTTTGAGGATGCATACCTTAAAGACCCCTTACACGTGACGTTCCCCTTTCATAGCAGCTCAATTTTGGAGGATAAAACAAAAGAATTTCAATCTCCTGAGAATTGGAACCTATTGTTTTGTCCTCCAAATTGAGCTGCATTCCGACGTGCTGCAAGGGGTCTATGATATCACACAGCACATATGCACATTTTTTATTCGGCCATTTCTCCATTTTAGACCATGTGTCATTCCCTAGAGTATTATTTCTTTACTTCATGGTGCACATGAGAATCCTATTCTCAGGAAAATGACGTGGTCACTTCTTTACCTTCAACGTAATGTTTTCCCATTTCAGACCACATGTCATTCCCTTAAGTATCATTTCTTTGTTTAACAGTTGTGCATGAGAAGACACATAAATATGGATACAACTCTAACAAAGAATCTTATTCTCAAGACCACGTGTCATTCCCTAGAGTATCATTTCTTTGTTTAATGGTTGTGCATGAGAAGGCACATGAATATGGATACAACTGAAACAAAGAATCTTATTCTCAAGAGAATAACACATCATGGTCTAAAATGGGAAAACATTATGCCTAAGCTCAGGAGGACTATCTTAATGGCACTCACCAGCAAGCCCACCAGTTGCAGCTGATATCCCAAAGAATCCTTCTTTTGGCAAGTTAACATTCTCAATCCTTGTACATAATTCAAAATCTTCTGATTTGGTGCTCATTCCTGAATGAAACCAAACCTACAAAAAACAAAAATATGTGTTTGAAGACCCCTTTCAAAGCAGATCAATTTGGAGTACAAAACAAAAGAATTTCAATCTCCTGAGAATTAATTTTAAGCTATTGTTTTGCCCTGCAACTTGAAGCACATTCTGACGTGCTGCGGGTCTAATGGTTCCCATCAAGGTAAGAGTATTCAGCTTACCAAGGGTTATGTCGCAGTAGTTCACTTGCCTCTTACATCTGAAGTCTTGGGTTTGATTCCTGGACTCAGTATTAGTATAGGAAATCGCACGACCTCGAGTACAATTTGGAAATTAATAGGTACGAGTAATGTTTTGAAAGTTCTTGTAATTGCACGAGCCTTTAGGCGAGTGCAATTAAAGAACTTTCAAAACATTACGAGTGCCTATTAATTCCAAATTGTACGAGAAGGTCTTGCGATTTTTTATTTATAGTTCACTCGACAAAATTTTATAAAACATGCGAAGCGAAGGCATTCATTCATCTTCATTGCCTTTGCTATAACCGACCCTTCTCCAAGAACGCTAAGTGAAGAACAGCATAGAAAGTGTTAACGTTGCTGTAAAACCTTTTTAGATTAGTATTTTATGTATGATTTGAACTACAAAATACTAGAAAATAATTTTACAGCTCAAGTAAAAAGCCATTTTAATGCATGTTTACAACTATTGAATGACAGTACTGACAGCTAAACAGCGAATCAAGAAGCGACTTTTCTTTGAAAACGTACTGTGTGAAAACTAAGCGAAAGTTGAGAGTTTACAGTTCGCTAAAATATGTTTTTTTCCTCTTAGCATTTGCTAATAACTGCAAAAACACAATTTCAAAAATACTTTCTTTGAAAACAAGTTAGCTGGACAACATCAAAAGGGATAAAAGCGACAAATATGTCGTTCAAGTTAAAAGTTTTGAAGTACAGCTTGCCGTGAACGAGTCGCCAGTGATCAGACCATGTGCTTTGGATATTATTCCCTCCTGTAGCTTGAAGAATTTCGCTGCTATTTTCTTTGAATGGTGAATTATCTGAAGATTTTATTATTTCAAGACTGGATTGATAACTTAGGATCAATTAACCTGTGATAAATAGCTGAATTCGTCTCTCTACAACTACTCGAAAGTTTGCCGGTAAGATTTGATCTTAACTATTTTCAAAACAAAAAACGAGCCTCTACTCGCTGTTTTTTCGCTAAACGGAAAGAAATTTGCTTTAAAACTATTGTTAGCTGTTTTCTACATTATTCTACATTTATTGTAGCTGTGGTGTTGAATTTATTTAGGTAGTAAAACGAGAACATTCAAAACTCCAACTCAAATTGTTTGGCGAAAACTAGAAAGAAAAAAACGACTTTCTACTACAAAACATGATTTATTTCGTCTTGAATTTGTCTAGTTTGAGGCCTAATTTGAGGCCTTCCTATGTGTGTATTGAACAGTTTTCTGAAATTTTTCCATTTTAATCTATAAAACACTGATTTTTTTGGGAATTTCACTCATTTCACTGGGGAAATTTGCCGCTTTTGGCCGTGTTTCCATAGCAACCTAATTGGTACTCCCGGGGAGTACCAATTAACGCTCTAATTGTACTCCTCTAGACCAATCAGAATCGAGTAATTTTGTCGAGTGTACTATAATACTCAAAATTGTATTATATTGTACAGACACTAGACAATGTATTATATTGTACAGACACTAGACAATGTTTTACTCTGGAATGCACCACTTGTATTTTTTTACTTTACTTTAATAAGAACTACATTCAGGACCTCATTGAAATAAGAGTAAATTGAAAAAATTAAGGCGTTTTTATTTCCCAATTTTATTTCCTTTTATCACTGACACAGTGGCCATATTGGTTGAAACAATAGGTTTGGAATCGCTTGGGTCCCCTTGCCCTCGCTTTGAGGCGTTTCAGAACGTTCCAAACAAAGGTTTTTGCTCTCATGGGAATAAACATGGTCATCATGTGATTAAAGCCCATTGTCACCTTTTACTTTTATTTGAGATAAGAACTTACGGTCAAGACATTTTGGTAGTAGCGCACTTTGACTCGGATTGGATGAGGACGATTTCTGAAGTCTCTAAGACATCCACCGAGATGTTGGTTCTTGCCATCACTAAAAGAGAACAAAATAACAAAAATTGAGAGGTGCAATGGAATGTTAAAGTGACTGCCTACTACTGGACGGGCCCTGGGCCCACTAGTGTACTGACTTAGATCAGCCCCGAGGTTGTTTCAGGGTTCTATCTGTGAGTTAGCCATGCCCTGACTTAGATCAGCCCCGAGGTTGTTTCAGGATTCTATCTGTGAGTTAGCCATGCCCTGACTTAGATCAGCCGAGAGGTTGTTTCAGGGTTCTATCTGTGAGTTAGCCATGCCCTGACTTAGATCAGCCCAGAGGTTGTTTCACTCACTTGTAGTGCTCAAAGGCCTTGGTACCATCGTTCACCATGACCGACACAAAAGGATTATTTTGCTGCAAGGAAATGCAGGATAAGATAAAATTATACAGTATATGTGAATCATAAATTATAAAATTATGAATAATTTATCATTAATTTATTTATTTATTAAAAACACAATAATTGTACATAATATTAAAATAACAAATTACAAAATTATAACAAATAGGAATTTTATTATTAGAAATATATTTCATTATTTTGATTCTAAAAGCCCCTAGATTGATTAGAATATAACTGTCTTAGTAATATACCAACACGATAATCTCATAAATGTCAGTCTATTGACCGAATGCCAATATGGCTGCCATTGACTTTCAGAAATAAAAACCTAATATTAAAAAATAAGCACCACCATCAGAAAGAGCGAGCAGAAATATGTATTTTTGGAAAGTTACATTGCTATAAATTGAATTCAAGTGAAGCTATTTGGAATCAAAATTACCGAGATTTGTATGTGTTCAGTGATCTGTTTCCTTGCTAGCCTAGTTGGGGTGTTTTTCACGTTTTTAAAATTAGCTAAAATTCTCATAACTTCTCAAGAATTTATTATTTTTGTCCCAAACTTTCTTACTTTTTTGATGTCATTCTAATCTATAATTTTAATGTAGCGATCAACTAAAATATGAATTTAAAAAATTATGATAATGAAGTGGCGGCCATACTGGCATTCGGTCAATACCTTCAAAACAGTGGAATAATTACACCTGTTTTTCAAAAATAATCATTCCTATTTGTTATTTTATCTTTATATCACAACATTCTTGCAATCTCTATTGTTCTGTGGTCAGTCAAGCAAATTTGGAATAGGTCTACAGGAATGTCACCAAATTGTGTCAGGTGAGGCAATGATAAACAATTGAAGACGGGGGTATTTCTTCAAAGCCACGAAGAGTAATTGTCAATGAAGCAACAAAGCATAATAGTCCCCTGTGCCATCTTGAAAAGTAGCTGTGCATTTGCATTGAAGTGAGACGAACGGTAACCTTGCAATGATAAAGACCTTTTTTTTAACACCTTGGACAATTAATCAGATGTCTCTATCATTGCAAGCTCACTGTTTTTACTGCTTCAATGCAAAGGCATGGCTACCTTTCAAGATAATTTACTATTGTTGTAAATTGTATCATACCTCTCCATCATTATCAAACGAGTCACAGAGCACTCCTAGACCATTCCACTGATCAGAAGAACCAAAAACAGGCCCCTGTAGTCCAGCCTTCTCTGTAAACCAGATAGCCTAAGAAACAAACAATGGACAGAATTAAAAGACAAATGTTTATTCAATATACCTCTTTAGCTCCAGCTTAATGGTTTTCCATTTCAGACCCTGTGTCATTCTCTTGAGAATAAGATTCTTTGTTTGAGTCTTATCCATATTCATGTGTCTTCCAATGCACGACTGTTAATTATAAGGCCAATTTACACGGTATGACTTTTGCTTACAACACAAATTCCATCTGTAAACCAACCATACAACTTGCCACCACTTTTTTCTTGTCATACACAACAGTTGTAGCAAGTTGTAGGGTTGATTTAAATGAAGGAACTCATGTTGTAAGTGTGGGGTAAGCAGATTGCATGCAACAGTAAGTTGTAAGCAATAGTTGTACTGTGTAAATCAGCTGTTAAACAAAGATATGATATTCTAGGGAATGACATGTCGAGGTCTGAAATAGGATAAAACATTATCCTCAAGATAGAGAGTTATGTTATATTGATTAGTCTTATTTTAATATTTTACATTAACCACTACTAACTCCACATCAGGGAATCTTTTATGAAGTTTGTTTAAACCATTTTGAAATTCATAAGATACTGTGTTCCTTGATTACAGACTCATTTACTCAGGGTTAGCCTCATTTCCACATCAAAATATTCACAAATACCAACAATAAAGTAAAGAGTGTATAACTTCAACAATACAAACACTTTGAATCCCACGGACCTTCACTGGAACACATGATTGTTCTACACAAAATCGAGACTAACCCTGAGCAACAGAGTAAAATGTGATGTATAATTATCATTGTTTGGCCTTACACATGGACAAATTTTTACCAGTTCAAATATTAGAAATCTGAGTCACATGTATAGCAATTTTACAATAAACTGAATCATGGCAAACAAGGGGAGGAGCTGTTTTTATGCAACAACATAAGGAATGGGGGTCAGATTATCAAGTGAATATCACCCCCCTCCATGATAAGAAATGAACTGTCCATAAGAGCTTAAGGTGAGACTCACAAATCCATCAGCACCAATTCTTCCTCTTCCTGTCACTCTAAAATGCCCTTCAATCTCCCACCATTCATTTGTAAATTTATTTGCCGTCCACAAAAAACCTGGAGACAGACAGACAGACAGACAGACATTAATGATGATTGGAAGTGATAAAAACTAAAAATTTCCTCCCTCTGCAAAACCATTCGAATTAACATATGCTAAATTTGTTGTCTGTCTGATGGTTTCCATTTCCAGTAATTGATTCAATTTGATTTTTATATGCTAAATTCCAATACAATATATGAGTTAGCAGTGCCCTGACTTAGATCAGCCCAGAGGTTGTTTCAGGGTTCAATCTGTGAGTTAGCCATGCCCTGACTTAGATCACCCCAGAGGTTGTTTCAGGTTTCAATAACATTAATGTTTGATTTTGAAAGAGGCCAGCATTATTCTAGTTAAATTACAAGGACTATAAATTAAGAATTATAACATTAAATGATAAATTTTATTTTCAAACTAAAGAACAAACAATGTTTATTCTTTGTGCCAAACTTTAAACGTTTCAAACAAACAACAAAACGAAAAAGAAAAAAAAAATGACTCTCAATACCGGTAACAAATTTTACAAATTTTGTGTATTGTTTTTTAAATAATTACGTTTTTTTTTTTTTTATTTTAGAAGCCAATGTATATCATTTCTTTCAAGGCAAATAAAACCTTGAATTCTGAAGCGAGTTTAACAACAAGTAAATAGTACAATAACGATTGAAAATTCAATAAAAATTCTCCATTGTTCTTTTGCATTTTCAGTCGCTTAAATTTGACTTTAAGGATAAAAAAACAGAGCTTAAAAACTAATATTTTTTACCTGTTTGATCCCTTAGAGACGGAGTTATCCTAACTTGATCATTACTTGGAATAGCACCTAAAAAATAAGAGTTTTAAATAATTTCTAATTAAAATGAGAACGAATTGGACACGTGTAAATTGCGAACTTACTTCCTCCATGAGTCCAAAACGGTATTTGTCCTTGCTTATTCATAAGGTGTGGACCCTTGAAGCTATATTTATATTCATATCTAACGTGTCGTTCACCAGAATCGGCTAAAAGAAGACTAGGAATAATAAAAAATAGAAGAATTTGGAAAGAAAGGCTCATTGCGTCCGCCATCTTGGATTTGAACAAAGTGAACCCGATCGCATTGTATTGTGGTCTGTGTGTGTTTCAGTCAATAGTTGGCATCTCCTGATTGGTTGAAACCCTTATTAATGATTTATGAGCAAAAAGGAGTTTTCCCTGAGGGTAATTTTAAAGGTTTTTCTTTGCAGTTTTAAAGTATTTGTTTCTTGTGATTTATTGTATTTTGTTTTCCAAAGTAATGAGAAATTAAGGAGGGATTGACGAATTGGTTAGGATATCTTATCTTTGTGAAAATACCGCTGCTAAATCATCGTTCTTTCTTTCTTTCTTTCTCTCTCTCTCTCTTCCTCTCTTTCTTTCTTTCTCTCTTTCATTCTCTCTAACCTCCCTTAATTCTAAATTCTAAAATCCGAGAGCTCTTCAAGCGGGAGTTTGAAAACTAAGTTAGATTTAAGGAGTTAATAAATGAGTATAGCACGAACCCTGTATATTGACCCATGCACACGACACTAGTAGGTACCGTTGTTCGTGATATTTGCAGCACAATACGTGCTATAGTTACAGCGCGACGCGCCTTACCGTAGCCATCCAACAAACTTTTTTACAAGTTAGCCAATCAGAAAGCGAGAATCTGTAAATTTACATGTGAACTTGCTTTGTTGTTACCGCAAAGATTTGAACTTCGGAGCAAGAACTTGAAGAAAATGCTTAAAAATCTCTATCTCTAATACCAGTTTTGCTCTTTTGACTTGCTAACACTTAATACTTTCGTAGGCAGTCTTTTTCATGTGGAAATTCTTTGCAAGAATTGATTTATCGTACTTGTACAAAAGTTTGTTGAGTGGCTACGGTAAGGCGCGTCGCACTGTAAACATGTTGCATATATATATATGCGTCGACTGAGTGCGTCGTAAAAATCGCTGAGAGGAGAAAATGGGTAGAGCCTAGTACCCCCTGTCTATTCCCCATGTACATGATACAGTTATAACTCAAGAAAAAAGAGGATTTTATTTATTTTTAGGTTTTACATTAATTGACAGATAGTACTAAATTAACGTTACAGTCATGCAATCATGCTAGCTCAACAAAATCAATAGCATAGATATGTCGCTTCCCGGCTTCGCTTGACTCGTTATCAGAAGTTATTCAAAAAAGATAGAACTGCGCATGCCAGTACAATGATACCGCTGAACATCGTGACTGCACCAGTGTTGCACAAATCTCCTTCACAGCAGTTGATCTTGCAATCAGCTTTCACTCCTGTTGAAAGAAAATCAAGATAAGAACTCGATCGATGCCGACAACCTAACGACCTCGTACCGATAATTCACCGACAAATACCGATACCCTACCGACAACGTAGCGATACAATAACACTCAAAAAAAATTCAATTAGACGCACAAAGTGCGTTTACTGGTGCTACAGACAAAGTGTTTGTGAAAATGACTTAGATCTGTAGCCTGAGGGAAGCTAAGGAAGGAAAGCGAGCTCGGAGATGAAAGTTCTGATTTTCAAACCAACAAACAGCGTTGCGTTATGCGTGACGATACTATTTATCTTCTCATCTAGCTACGGCGCGACAAGACTGACTTGGTGTCTGACTCAAAATTCACATGAAATAACTTATTTACAGTGTGAAATGAACGAATATTCTATACAAATTGGCTTAGAAATGTTAATTAACTTGTATTCATTCAGGTCTGTAAATAACTCATCTTTTGGAGAAAATCCTCGCTAGTTGAGGCGGCATTTGTGTGATTGTCGTGTTGTGTTGATGTTGGGCGATGAAGTTTGATCAGAAGACTGGCTGATTTTTCTTCAAGTTTCCATCAGAAATGTTATTCATTTTGGTGTTCGCTAATTTTGCAATTCTTTGTCCACCATTGATTATATATTTTTCTGATGTTTTTTTTTTAACGTACAAGTATAAAAGTCAAAGAAAAATAAGCAAAATAAAGTTTTCGTGACCTACCTTCATATTGAGTTTTACAGTTTGATAGCGTCTTGGCAGAGCAGCTATCGGGGAGAGCACACATCTTAACATAGCCATCCACATAGACTCCATTCCCATCGGCATGGCTCTCAACTTTGAGGCACCTTGTATACTCAGAGGGGCAGGATTGCTCTTTCTTGATATCATCGCATTTGTCCCAATCCTTTGATGTTGAGCATTGGTAGCATTTGAGACCATTTACTGGAAAATAAAACAATGAGTTTAATACTGGCCTTACACGGTACCAGACGAATTTTTAACCGTTGAAAAAGTACTTGTACGTTTAGGCTTTCCTTTGTTAAGTTATCAATTGGAAAAAAATAGCCCATGTATTTGAAAAATTCGCTCTTTTCCACCTTCAATATCGTTTTAGGCGAACCAAAATCCTTAAACATAAAATTTATACTGAATTTGACTGAAATGGCACCAGAATATATTTAAGAACTGTTGACAAGATACCTGAACGCAACCTAAGATCATCTAACCAAAGTCTCCTCACAATACCATCACCAAACTATAAGAGCTATGGAGACAGAGCATTCATGGTTTGTGCTCCAAGACTTTGGAATTCTACTCCAATAAACATTCGCACTGCGAAAACTCTGAGTACTTTTAAAGCACATCTTAAACAATTCTTTTTTCTAAATACTGTTAGACTTTATTTCTTTTTATTTCTGTAAGAGCGCTGAGACTCAGTGTGGCGCTCCTAAAGCCATTTATTATTATTATTATTATTATTATTATTATTATTATTATTATTATAAAACTCATGAATAACTAATGAGGAAAACACAATAGAAATCATTGTCCGTGGAGGAGGTAACTACGCCGCCATGACAGGAGGCATGTAAACCATAACAAAGTTAGTAGCGAACGCGATTAGAAAAGTTTTTTGTGTTGTTGGATGTAGAAAATGCTCTGAAAGAGACACAAATGTCAGATTTTTTAACTTTCCGAAGCAGTTCAAGCATCAAGGCGAAAAAACAAGAGAGGTTTTAAAGCGCAGACGAAAAAAATGGCTTTCAAACATACGACGAGAGGCTGTTTCGAAAGGGCAAGTTAAGAACCCAATGGTTTGCTCTCTTCACTTTCACCAAGTTGTTTTCAAAGTGCAACTAGCTTATTCCTTCAAATAAATTGAGTGGTACAATTCGAGACCGATGTTTTTTTTGCTTTGTTTATCTAGATGAACCAGTAAAAGCCTACGACGAAACTCATCCAGACTGGGCTCCTAAATCGATCGCGCTGGGTCACACAACTTGTTCTGTTTCTCAATCAGCCAAAGTTTCTTTGCTAAAAAGGACAAAAAGGCACAAGCGTTCGATGGAAAGATCTTTGAAAGGGCGACTTTGAACAAGCCCTAGTTAACAGTAATACATAAAATATTCATACAAACTTTCCCAAAGAAAGAGACAGAGGTGGAGGAGTTCGGACAACTCGAATCTGCAACTGATTCAGCCCGGCAGAATTATTTGAAAACAATGAAGGCAAAAACTAAGTTGTCAACTTACTTGCTGATACATGCAGCGATACAACGAACAGCACCACACCAAATGCGATGGTCTTCATCTTGAACAAACTGATTAGAAGTGAACTTGTTCAATATATCAGTGTACTGGCTTGATGTCCCCAGAGAATGCTCAAAGTTTAATCTGGGAGTGGCTTTATACAACGATGCGCGCGTCCTATATCATGTGACAAAAGCCCGTCCTCTTTTCCGAGAAATATTTGAATTCTCTGAAATTGCACATGACTTAGGAGAAGTTTTAAGAAGAATAGAGGTCGCAGGTGACCAAAATTAATTTTGCGTTCTAAAGAAACTGAAGCACGGCAGCCATTGTTCTGTGACTTTGTTTTTGTTTGGTTTTCGAAGAATAACTTTCTCTTCTGAAGTTAAGGTATCCCGCCGTACCGTAGTCACTTACAAAAACTTTTGATGAATTTTGGACATTATTTTGACATTTGTTCATCTCAATGGACCAATCAGGTACAAGTTTATATCGACAGGCGGAGACTTTAGAAACTTTGATGTCTGTAATTATCCGCCTTTGTATTTCTGATAAAAGCCGACATGAACTTGGGAAACTGTCGTAAGTACTAGTATTTGCAAAAAATATTTGCTTTAAACTTGATTTACACAACATGCAGTAAATAATGGAGTTTCAGTTTTGATCTTTGTATTTCATTGTCAAACTATATTTCATTGTCAGACGCTCAACTTCGTCGAAACAGAAATGGCGGGATATACGATAACGGAAGAACGCTTCCTACAATGTTCCGCGAACGAATATTGGATCTTCACCATGAGGGAGCAGGACAGAGGGAAATCACTCGCGAACTAAGAGTTAGTCTTAGATATGTTCAAAACGTAATCAACTGATATAATGAAACAAATACATCTCAAAGACACCAGCGTAGTGAATACCTTACACCTAAAATCACCAACGACGCATTGGAATATATAGGAGTTCAAAAACTCATGAAACCCTCAACATATGGAGCAGAGATAAGAGACAGATTACTTTTAGACGGTGTTGTCCATCCTGGTGATTTACCTAGCGTATCGCAGATAAACAAAGTTATCCACAACAAGTTGGCTATGACGCACAAGAAAATAACTGCTGTCCCTCTGGAATCTAATACACCACAAATAGTACAAAGAAGTGACAATTTTCTGGCCGAAATTGCAAACATTGACCCAAGGCGACTTCACTTTTTTGATGAATCTAGTGTAATCAAGACTACTGGTAACAGAAAATACGGAAGCTCTCGAATAGGCGAAGCAGCCTTTGAGATGCAGCGCTATGCATCAAATGCAACCTACACGATCAATCTTCTGCACTCTTCGTCTGGCGTTGACTATTTCAGTTTGTTAGACGGTGCGTCCAATGGATTAGAAATGCTCATGTTTTTTGAGGACGCTCTTACACTCAATCGTGCCGATGGTAGCGCAGTTCTTGAGCATGGAGACTATGTGGTCATGGACAATTGTGGTTTCCATCACGGTCATCGAGTTGAGCCTGTACTAAGAAATATGCTTGAAGATTGTGGGATTACACTGATTTTTCAGCCCCCCCTACTCACCCCACTTCTATACATGCGAACCATGTTTTCATCAGATCAAGCAGTTTTTACGACTAAATCAAATGTTAGCAACAGCTGAGACAAAGATCGCAATCGCAGATGGCATCCTACGCATTTCAGAAGTAAATTCATACGGTTATTTCAAGCACTGTGGTTATATTTGAGTACTACTACATTCTTACAACTCAAAAATAACATGTTATAAGGTTATGTTTATCTTACGCTGTGGCTATATGCCCGGCAGCCGGTCACGATCTCAAATAGACTAAATGCCCGGCAGTCCAAACTTTCGTCAATAACTTTGTGAAAACGTTATTAAAGCGAATCAAACTAGTCTATCTTTGTTTAGAAATGTCAAGCGCTTCTCGTGAGCTACATGGATCGGTCATTTGGCTTTTTGATTTTTCTCGGTATAGTATATAATCACAGCCACAGCGAAACAAATAAGTCGCTCAGTAATAGACGCATCAAGAGTTCCGTGCTGCTGCTCAATGCGCATGCTCAGGGGATTAAAAAGTGGGATAATGTTTTGTATGGTATGCATTTTTCCGGTATATTTGATTCAGAATTCGCTTAACGGTACGCGATCTTGAATATTTGGTGAAAATTGTACTTGACAAGAAAGATACAACTAAAATATAGCATATTTTACAAATTTTATCCAACTTTTTAATCCCCTGAGCATGCGCATTGAGCAGCAGCGCGGAATTCTTGATGCGTGTATTCAACGAATATTATAAACGGTCTTCATCCATATCTTCCACACATAACCTCCGATATATACATAACCATGGTTTCTGAAATTCTGATATTTGTACGTTTAGATTTCTTTTAACTACTTTTTCTACTGTTGTGATACAATATCTATCAAATTGTGTCCATTTGTATCATGATACATATGGACACAATTTTGCATTTTAATCATCATGGAATATCATGATAACTTACCGTAAATTTGAACTGCAACATAAATGGCTATTACGCTAAACGCTTTCCGACGACTCCGACAACAAGTCTGCTATGTTTCCGCCTGTCGATATAACTTGTACCTGATTGGTCCATTGAGATGAAACATGTCAAAATAATGTCAAAAATTCATCAAAAGTTTTTGTAAGTGACTACGGTACGGCGGGTCGCACAGTAATATAATTTTAATAATTACATAGAAAACTGCACTAGAGTGCATTCAGTAAAAGCGTGAATCTTTACTAATACTAAATTGTGCTATTTTGTACAAAGAATTAGTAATTAGTAAATTTAGTGTGCACGTGCAATCACTGAACCGCGATTGTGCGAATAATCAAGTTAAGCGCAGTCAAGCGCGTTTTAGAAACGCTGGTGTACAACAACCAATGGAACGACTAGTTCTAATTACTGTTGTGATATTAAATGCAGTGTACATAATAATAGAAAGCTATAAAAATGAGCGTAGAATAATCTGTAAAACTTTGAAAGTTTCAAGCATGCATGGTTGAAAATGAATTAGCAATTCAAATCACGCGCCAACATTGAAAAGCTAATTTACATAACACGGGCGTATAGCTTGACATTTCTGCAGTCTAGCTGTTCTCGCGAAAATATGTCGTGGAGAATACTTTCAAGATCCATTACAGAAGCGAATAAAGGTCATTTGTACGTATATTAACGTTTAAAGCCAGCCAGACGGAGTATTTGTAAGGTGAGCTAGAGTAAATAACACTTGTTCTTTAGTGTGCCTTGAATTTGCAGTAGCGCAAAGGAATAAAGACTCTAAAAGGTTTTTACTCGCGTATTATTGTGGTTATTTTAGTTTTAGATGTGTCTTGTGTCTTAATTTTGCAGCAGCGCGAAGAAACAAAGACATTAAAACCATTTTACTCGCGTATTATTGTAGACTGTGAACAGTCCCTCTTCTCACAGTCTAGTATATTATTGTGGTTACTTAGAGTATTAGATGTGTCTTGTGTCTTGATTTTGCAGCAGCGCGAAGAAATAAAGACATTAAAACCATTTTACTTGTGTATTGTGCTTATTTTATCTTTAGACGTGTCCGTTGTCATGATTTTGCAACAGCACAAATGAATAAAGACTTTTAAATAATTTTACGTGCGTGTAGTGGTTATTTTCAGCTTGACTTGCTTATTCTAGGCACGTGCGCATCCGCTCTTCACGCTTCAACTAATTTTTAACAAAATAGTACAAAATAGTACTATTTAGTCATTAGCGTTCCACGCTTTTACTAGTCTAAATGCACTCTAAGATATTATTGTTTGCTAATTATAGGGATAACGTTGAGTTTTTTTTTGGTCGTTTGCCGTTTTATTCACGTTGAGCAAGCGAGTTTCGATCGTTCGCGTGACGCGCATCGATCTAAAATTCAACTGAGTTATATCGTAGACTGTATCGTAAACTTGCTTGCTGATACATGCAGCGATACAACGAACAGCGCCACACCAAATGCGATGGTCTTCATCTTGAACAAACTGAGTAGAAGTGAACTTCAATATATCAGTGTACTGGCTTGATGTCCCCAGAGAATGCTCAAAGTTTAATCTGGGAGTGGCTTTATACAACGTTGCGCGCGTCCTATATCATGTGACAAAAGCCCGTCCTCTTTTCCGAGAAATATTTGAATTCTATGAAATTGCACATGACTTAGCAGAAGTTCTAAGAAGAATAGAGTACTCAAGCTATGACGTCACGTTGCAGTCGACCAAAATTTTGCGCATGACGAGCTTAGCCCTAAAAAGATTTTTCCAGCATGAGGTTACATAGGTGTTACGTCGATTGGTCTAGCTATCGATGTCAAATGGAATATATTTCAGAAAGTGTCCAAAAACATCAGAACATAGAAAAGTGTGTGAAAAGTATAAAATAAAATCGTGTTTTTTAATAAAGTTTGTAGATAATATTCTTCAAAATTGTGCGTGTTGAAATGGGTCTTAATAGACATACGAAACCACTGCTCGTATTACCAGTAGTTCGACCCTTGCCCTTTTGTCACAATAAATTTCATATGTTTGGGCCCGGGGGGGGGGGGGGGGGGGGGACTCGGAGGTCGAAGGGACGGGGATGCTCGCAGTCCCTTTTAGGGGTTGAAATCGAGGTTTCGGTCCCGCTTAGGGTGTTATGAACGAGAATGCCCACCAGCTGAGTTTTGTGGTCCCTTTTAGGGGTTTTGAAATAAACAGCAACTCATAAACTCATACGAACAGAAGGCGTTTGATGTTAATAAATTAAATCGAGAAACCCAGCCTTGGATACGTTTTTGCTTGGTCCCTCTTAGGGGTAGAATTTTATCCCTGCCACGCCCATAAACTGACAACACAGATCCCTTTTAGGGTCCATTTTTAAGATTTTCGGCGAGCATCCCCACCCTCTTTCAATAGGGAGTCCCCCCCCCCGGGTGTTTGGGTATTCGCAAGGGTCTCTATTCAACATTTAACCAGCAGTGTCTCAAATGCTTTAAAGGTTAAACAGACTTTCTGTACGGGTTTAATACTATTTTCGACTGAAAGTATAGATCTTGAGTAGAAAAAAACTTATTCCAACAAGCTGAAATGTCAGTTTGACTTCGCATCAACTCAATATCTGCGATTATCAGAAATGGTCTTGGTACCCTCGACCCTGAACCATCGACAGTTAGCTTCACTCGACAAGCGAACTCAAATGTGTCGACTCAGAGCTTCATATTACATGGTGATAATTAGCTGAGGGTGAGTTGTACTCACCAATTAAGAAACATAATTAAGAAACATAATCTTTTAGGAGCTAAGCTCATCATTGTAAACTTAACTGAGTATCAGGCTCTCCAAGCTGGGGGAGGGAGGGAAGGGGGAGTGGAGAGGGGAAAGGAGATCTGGCTCTCTTTTCCTCTTTTCCCCTCCTCCCCAGTCCCCTCCCCCGCCCTTCCCCTAGAGCCTGATACTCAGGTTATTGTAAACTGGAGCACGGCAGCCATTGTTCTGTGGCTTTGTTTTGGTTTGGTTTTCGAAGAATAACTGTCTCTTCTGAAGTTATATAATTTTAATAATTACATAGAAAACTGCACCAAGATATTATTGTTTGCTAATTATAGGGATAACTTAAAGTTTTTTTTTGTTCGTTTGCCGTTTTATTCACGTTGAGCAAGCGAATTTCGATCGTTCGCGTGACGACGGCATCGGTAGCCTAGTACCCCCTGTCTATGCCCCATGTACATGATACAGTTATAACTCATATAAATCGACAAAATCGATGAATTATCTATAGTAAAGCAGAGAAAAAGCTGCCTGAGATGTAAATCTATTGGAAAAGTTATTTAAAAGTACTGAAAACTTAAACAACAACAAGGAAAGTCAGCTTCATTTGCTTTTGTAAGAAGACGACTTCGGTGAGACCTAAACTAGAAAGTTTGAGTTCAAAACATGGATGAAAATATAATTTAGATGACGAAACCAAAGAGAAAATCGATGGAATACCAATAGTAGAGCGGAGGAAAAGCTGACCGAGATGTAAATCTAGTGGAAAAGTTCTTAAAAATGTATTAAACAACAACGAGGAATTGAAAGGCAGCTTTGCCGTGTAAGAAGGCGACAGAAACTTCGGTAAGCTTTCGCAATTATTTATGGTGTAAACTAAAAGCCTAGAAGTTGAAAAGATCAAACTTAGAAACCGAATTAGAATTTAATAAGAATAAGTTTTTATTATGATTGTAAAACAGCATTGTAAAATAAAGAATTATTGCAATATAATTTTTAGTTTGGAAACTGAGCTTTGTTTACAAACTTTGTAAACTAAAATAGTCTCTAATTCAAACCAAATTGAAAATCTCGGTATGAATATAATAAAAAGAAAACACCATGGAAAGTGCTTTGTACGATTTTTATTCACTCGTTGTTTTGTATCATAAAACTCACGCGCTCGAAGACTCGCTTGTTCGTTTTATGATACTTCACAACTCGTGAATAAAAACCGTACGCGCGCACCTTCCATGAAGTAATCTCTATATATACACTATATATCTGTCGTTCTTACAAGGTTTGCCTGAATATACACTATATACACTTTATACATATACAGTGTGTATATAGTGTATATATATACACTATATACAGAATATACTCTGTCGTTCTTACAAGATGATGCCTGAATATACACTATATACACTATATACACTTTATACATATACAGTGTGTATATAGTGTATATATATAAATGGGGAATATACAGAATATACTCATGTAATATACTCTGTATATGTATACAATATATACAGTATATACCGTATATATATATACACTATATACCCTATATGTATATACTGTATATTCTGCAATATCGCGCCTCACTCTGACGACGACATCGGTAGCCTAGTACCCCCTGTCTATTCCCCATGTACATGATACAGTTATAACTCAAGAAAAAAGAGGATTTTATTTATTTTTAGGTTTTACATTAATTGACAGATAGTACTAAATTAACGTTACAGTCATGCAATCATGCTAGCTCAACAAAATCAATAGCATAGATATGTCGCTTCCCGGCTTCGCTTGACTCGTTATCAGAAGTTATTCAAAAAAGATAGAACTGCGCATGCCAGTACAATGATACCGCTGAACATCGTGACTGCACCAGTGTTGCACAAATCTCCTTCACAGCAGTTGATCTTGCAATCAGCTTTCACTCCTGTTGAAAGAAAATCAAGATAAGAACTCGATCGATGCCGACAACCTAACGACCTCGTACCGATAATTCACCGACAAATACCGATACCCTACCGACAACGTAGCGATACAATAACACTCAACAAAAATTCAATTAGACGCACAAAGTGCGTTTACTGGTGCTACAGACAAAGTGTTTGTGAAAATGACTTAGATCTGTAGCCTGAGGGAAGCTAAGGAAGGAAAGCGAGCTCGGAGATGAAAGTTCTGATTTTCAAACCAACAAACAGCGTTGCGTTATGCGTGACGATACTATTTATCTTCTCATCGAGCTACGGCGCGAAAAGACAGACTTGATGTCTGACTCAAAGTTCACATGAAATAACTTATTTACAGTGTGAAATGAACGAATATTCTATACAAATTGGCTTAGAAATGTTAATTAACTTGTATTCATTCAGGTCTGTAAATAACTCATCTTTTGGAGAAAATCCTCGCTAGTTGAGGCGGCATTTGTGTGATTGTAGTGTTGTGTTGATGTTGGGCGATGAAGTTTGATCAGAAGACTGGCTGATTTTTCTTCAAGTTTCCATCAGAAATGTTATTCATTTTGGTGTTCGCTAATTTTGCAATTCTTTGTCCACCATTGATTATATATTTTTCTGATGTTTTTTTTTAACGTACAAGTATAAAAGTCAAAGAAAAATAAGCAAAATAAAGTTTTAGTGACCTACCTTCATATTGAGTTTTACAGTTTGATAGCGACTTGGCAGAGCAGGTATTGTTTTCAGCACACATCTTAACATAGACATCCAAATATATTCCATTCCCATCGGCATGGGTCTCAGCTTTGAGGCACCTTTGTTCAGTTATCAATTGGAAAAAAAATAGCCCATGTATTTGGAAAATTTGCTCTTTTCCACCTTCAATGTCGTTTTAGGCGAACCAAAATCCTTAAACATAAAATTTATACTGCAAATGGCTTCATCCGGATTGTGTTCTACAAGGCACATTTCTAAATCTACAATATAATAATTTGAAGCTAACTTTAGTACGTTATCAAGGCCTGGGTTTTAATAGCAGTTGTTTAATAGCGAATGTAAGGCCAATGAATGGCCAACGGTTAGGGTGGTTTTCAAAAATCAATCAAAATCCTTGTAGAAATCTTTCAAAGAGAGGCCAATGTTCACCGCCTTTTAAAAGCTGCATCTACACGAGCAATTTTTCTAGCTTGACAAGTATCCATGAGAGTATGGTCAAATACGTCCGTTTCTAACATAAATAAGCTCCAGTCAATACAAAATTTCGCTAGCAAAATAGTCACGAGCTCTAGAAAATACGATCATTTATTAATGAAATAGAGTGTGATATTGAGTGACATCAAAATGATAAGATTGATATCCCCACTCCCACCAGTGAGGATACGATTTTTATCAATACTGGTGGTGTCAAACTTAAACTTAAGCCAAATTCTCCATAATCGCTGCGCTCACTCGTGAGAAATAATATCAACACTCGAAGATAAAATTCGTATCTCAGGGCGACCATGTAATATCCTCTATGTAACTCAGACAACTTTTGATTCATAGAGACGCAGTAATGTCATATTAATCTTTTAAAAACAACCTGGTCCCAATCTATCGTAACTATAAGACGTTTTAAAATACCCTCGCTGCACGATTTTGTCATTTTTGAAGTTTGTCAGCGAGGGTTTTGTTACAATTATCCCAAACGACGCAACAATAATCGAAATGTGGTTGGAATAAAGAATTGATTGAACATACTCCAGTCTCGTATTGGGAACAAATGGCCTTAAATGTTTTAGGGCTCCAGTGCTGAAGACAATTTTTTTTAAATTACGGC
>OZ025220.1:255000-552500 GCA_964019055.1 Anthopleura xanthogrammica
AGAAGTGAACTTGTCGAACTTGTTGAACTCAGTGTACTGGCTTGATGTCCCCAGAGAATGCTCAAAGTTTAATCTGGGAGTGGCTTTACAACTATACAACGATGCGCGCGTCCTATATCATGTGACAAAAGCCCGTCCTCTTTCCGAGAAATATTTGAATTCTATGCTTACTATCAATCACGTGACTTTTCTGGATTTGACTGGGGGGCAACCAATGGTTGACTGGGGGGCAACTAGAGATTCTTGAATCAAATCATGTTAAAATAACTCCTCAAAGTATTTCATTTGACTATTTGTACAACATGAAACCAGAAAACAAGATACACACACAACCTCCAACATTCTCCAAGCCGGTTAAAACGGAGATACTACCGGAAGTGACGTCTATTGATAGTAAGCAATTGCACATGACTTAGCAGAAGTTCTAAGAAGAATAGAGTACTCAAGCTATGGCGCCACGTCGCAGGTGACCAAAATTTTGCGTTCTAAAGAAACTGGAGCCATTATTCTGTGGCTTTGTTTTGCTGTGGCTTTCTTCTGAAGTTATTAATATAATTTTAATAATTACATAGAAAACTGCACTAAGATATTATTGTTTGCTAATTATAAGGATAACTTTGAGGTTTTTTGGTTCGTTTGCCGTTTTATTCACGTTTAGCAAGCGAGTTTCGCGTGACGCGACATCGATCTAAAATTGTTGTATCGTAGACTGAAACGAGTCAAGTTCGAGCCTGAGGCAAGTACGAGTCACGAGTCATAAACTATATTTTTCCCTATCCAAATTTATTAATTCTTTTCAAATTGAAGGAAAAAATTGAGAACTTTTCATATCATTTTTAACTCGTGGATACGCGACACGTATGTTTCACGATGAACATTATGTAAGGAGAGATGTAAGGGACTGGACGTGAATAAGACAATACGGTAACAGAAAAAATATTTATATTTAATGAAGGGAAACAGATGTTGTTGTTCGCTGCAGTGCCATAAAGTCTGAAGAGTCCTTGATATTTTATTTTGGGAACTAGTCGATTATTATTCATCGTTCTTAGCAACCAATCACAACGCTTGTAAATGACGTCAGCTGATATTAGGCGAGGGATACACGCATCAAGAGTTCCGCACTGCTGCTCAATGCGCATGCTCAGGGGATTAAAATGTGGGATGATATTTTGTATAATATGCAATTTTTCGGTATATTTGATTCAGAATTTGCTTAACGGTACGCGATCTTGAATGCTTAGTGAAAATTGTACTTGACAAGAAAGATACAACTAAAATATAGCATATTTTACAAGTTTTATCCCACTTTTTAATCCATTGAGCATGCGCATTGAGCAGCAGCGCGGAACTCTTGATGCGTGTATTGCAGCACGTAGTTTAGTACAGAGTTACAGAGTTACAGAGTTACAGAGTTACACACAGAAAAGAAACCGAAGGCAGAAAGAAGCAGAGAAGGAATACAGAGCAATGCAGAAATAAAAGAGAATCAAGAATTCCAAAGTATTCTCGTGTGTCGCGGAGGACGAGCTAGTCCCACCAGAAAAACCCTTCGTAACAATTAAAGGTTGCAGGCTACCGCGCGGTTATATTTCGTTGCTATGCAAATGTAAAGCCTCGAGTGACTGTTAAGCTTCTTTCGTGCTTAAGCAGCCTCCCGCGTGCATCTATAGAACTGCATATACGCACGCTAAGCATCGACCATTCCCTTATTAACGCTTCACGAAATTAAAGTATTGGAAATTAGCGCGACTTAAATTAACGCGAATTAAGGGCTAAAATACGTCCAAGTGAAGAAAATTAACGCGAAAGATAAGCCAAAATATAACTCATCTGAAAGTGAAAACGAAGAAATAGCTGTAATAGTGTAAAATAGCTGTAAATTTCAGATTTAATTCTTTTTTTAATGTCGTGAAAATTAACATTCCACTTTATTAATGATAGTGAAATTAACATTTAACGAAATTAACACGACTTAAAATAACGCGATTTCTTGAAAATCGCGTTAATTTCCTATAATAAGGTATTTTTGGAATTTTGGAGTTGATATTCGACTCCTTTCCCAGTCAAATGGAAGTTCATGAATAATTTATGGTAGCATGGGTGTCGGGCTCTGTGTCGACGTCGTATGAGTAGAGTTTGTATCTCCGGGTTTCTTTCCTGTAGTTCCTATAGTCCTGTAGTTCGACATATTGAAAGGAAGCAATGCCTTTGCATCGAAGCGAGACAGGAGGTACTGTAATCTTGCAATGATAGATACTTTTTTAACACCATAAACAATTATTCACGTCTCTATCATTGCTAAGGCACAGGGAATTGTGAAGCGGACTATTCTAAGGTATTTAAGCTACTTTGATGAGCTTGTGGGACATAGCAATGAAAACCTAAGGGGAGTCGGAACAATGAGGAGTAACCACCACAAGCTAGCACACACCATGGTTAAAGTACTTTATAAAAAACACCAGTTTCACATTTCAGTTATCCGCAGTTTTTGAAGACCACAGACTCATTTGCACAGGCTTAGCCTCGTTTTTAAGTTAGCTATTCAAAGACATCAGTAAATAATGATGATGATATTGATGATGATGGTGGTGGTGATGATGTTGAAGATGATGTTGATGATGATGTTGATGATGATATTGATGATGATGATGATGATGATGATGATGATGATGATGATGATGATGATGATTTTGATGATGTTGATGATGTTGATGATGATGATGATTTTGATGATGTTGATGATGATGATATTGATGATGTTGATGATGATGATATTGATGATGATGATATTGATGATGATGATGATGATGATGATGATGATGATGATGATGATGATGATGATGATGATGATGATGATGATGATGATGATGATGTTATTATAAATTTTATTATAAAATCATTGTTATAAATCTCACTTTTTGGTTGATTGATGATGTGTGAATCCTGAGAGCATACCTGCACATTTCAATTTTATAAATAAAAAACTTGCTTGCTTTGCTGTGTGAAGTTATAAAGCACTTGGGGATTGTCAGAACACTTGAGAAGTGTTGAGAAGCACTTTGGGTACTAACTCTTCTCTCATATTCGGCCATTCCCTGAATGGACAGATCCTGGGAGAGGTTCGGGGGGTCCAGACCTCCTGTCATACCTAAGGTTCCATTGTTTGTTTTATCCTAAAATCCAGTTTTGCCACAGGTTTGAAGTAAATAAATATTCTATGAATTATACATTTGGACCCCCCTCTCAACGTTTGAACCCCCCTCTCAACAATTTCCTGGATCCGCCCTTACCTTGCATGCTTTATAACTGCACATGGTATGCGCATGCATTTTCTATTTCTCAAGTGTAGTACTATGCTTGTTATGTTCTTGACAGTAGGATGATGGACTTGCTATCTATCAATTGAGGGTGTTTTCAGAAATTTCAGCTTTTTTGGTCAAACGGTCCATCTCAGTTAATAACGTACTAATGTACAGAGATGGGAACTGGTGACAGAGACCTTGGATGGTGGTATTGGTTAGTAGATCACATCGAACTAGGCCTACAAACAACAAGAGAAAGAAAAAATTAAAATGGATGATTTTCATAAAAATTAATGTTGCTTTATTGGGGGTTTGTGGGGTGGAGCAAGGCAAGTATGTGAATGATGATGGTGATGATGATGATGATGATGATGATGATGATGATGCGGGTGATGAAGAAGATGCTGATGGTGCATGATGATGATTATGGTGATGATGATTATTATGATGATGATGAGGGTGATAATGATGATGGTGGGGATGATAGTGATGATGATGCGGGTGATAATAATGATGATGTGGTGATGATGATGATAGTGATGATGATGAAGGTGGTGATGATGATGAAGGTGTTGATGATGATGATGATGATGATGATGAAGGTGATGATGATGATGACGGTGATGATAATGATGAGGGGAATAATGATGGTGGTGGTGATGATGGTGATGGTGATCATGATGGTGGTGCTGATATGATGATGATGGTGATGATGACGATGATGATGGTAGTGCTGATATGATGGTGATGATGATGATGATGATGGTGATCATGATGTGATGGTGATCATGATGGTGATGATGATGATGGTGATGATGATGATGATGATGGTGCTGCTGATATGATGATAATAATAAGGTCCACTCCACTCAATGTATATATTTTCTGTACTAGAATCTTACCTAGATGTTTAAGTGTCTTGCAGCCATAAACCAAGGTTCTTACACCGTCATCTGTGATATCTTGACACCAACTCACATCAATCCATTCCAGACCAAAAGTACTATGAGAAAAAGTCTTCATTCCTGAAGAAATAAATACAAATACATGAACCAGTAAGTACAACTCACAGATTGAACCCTGAAACAACCTCTGGGCTGATCTAAGTCAGGGCATGGCTAACTCACAGATTGAACCCTGAAACAACCTCTGGCTTGTACACTGTTTAATGAGGATATACTTCAAAACTTGGTTACTTAATACAAAAAATAGTTAAATACAATAGTTCACACAATTTAATTCATTTCACAAACCTTGATCAGTGATCCTGCAGTTTACAAGGTATATACTCTTCAAGCGAGTGCAATACTGAGAGATATGGACTGCCGACTGATCAGTTACATTAAAACACAGGCTTAAGTTCAAGATAACAAGATCCGGGCAGCCACAAACTAATTCCTTCACCAAGTCATCATTTAGTGTAGTGCAGTACCGCACATCTAGCACAGTCAATGCATGCGCATGCATTGCAATGCTTCTTATAGACTCTCCAGTGATTCTGCAGGAATTCAGCTGTAGCCGTTTCAATTCATGGCATGCTGTTACTAGTTCATTAACGCCATCGTCATGTATTTCTATGTCGTTTTCTACTGATAACCACTGAAGTTCTCGGCAGTTGTTGGCAATATGTGTGAGGGCTTTGCTAGTGAGCTGCCTACAGTGGTCTAGTTTGATTTGCTGAAGTTTAGTACAACCAGAACAGAACTAGAAAAAAATGAATTAAGAATTGTAATAAAGAAATATAAAATAGAAGCATGCACTGTGTGCAGTTGAAGCACGTACACAGGAAAAGGCAGAATACAAGAGAAGTGTCGGGAGAATCAAGATGTGTAGCAGAGTGCTTCTCAACACTTCTCAAGTGTTCTGACAATGTCCAAGTGCTTTATGCATGACACCTTGACCAATAGAATATTAAAAAACATTTTCTTTTTCCCATCTCATACCATGTGTCAATCTCTTGAGTATTGAAAATGGGAAAACATTATCTTAATCTTCGGTGTAAACACATGTTGCCCCATTTTAGACCACGTGTCATTCTCTTGAGAATAAGATCCTTTGTTTGAGTTGTATCCATATTCATGTGCCTTCTCATGCACAACTGTTAAACAAAGAAATGATACTCTAGGGAATGACACGTGGTCTTGAGAATAAGATTCTTTGTTTGGGTTGTATCCATATTCATGTGTCTTCTCATGCACAACCATTAAACAAAGAAATGATACTCTTGGGAATGACACATAGTCTGAAAATTATAGGAAAATATTATGCCCAAGGTAAAGAAGTGTATCCAGTAGTCTAACAGTTAGTAGATGCAAGCATATCTCAAACCTTTGCATGAATAGTCTGGTACTGATGTTATAATCTTACCTTTTCTATTCCTAGGTCTGTTATTTTACACATGCTGAAGTCAACCATATTCAAATCCACACAAAACTGCCCAATCGTCTCCAAGGATGTATCAGTTATACATTCACATCTTACAGCCTTCAACTTCTGTAGAGTTATACAATCCACTAGCGCCGTCCTTAACCCATGCTCTGTGATATTCCTACTCTCAGATATATCCAATGAGGTAATATTACTACTAATACTTATCACATGGTATAATACATCATCTGTCACGAGGCGTCTGCTGCTAAGATTGAGATGTGTCCATAAACTTGCATACTGGCAACATGCATTCAAGTATTTAGATACACAAGCTACACGGCCAAGACATTTTATGTCTAAAAATGATAAGACTTTGAGCACAACAACGTCTGGTAAGGAATAAAAGTCTATAAACTTAGTAGAATAAAGCTTCCTTGTTCCTAACTCGTGGTTGTTTCCTTGATTTTCAAGGTCAAAAGAAGTAAAATTATTATTTGGAACAAAGTTTAAATCAGGGCAAATTTTTTCGATTTCATTTGGGTTTTCATCGACTTTGATCGTTCCATTGATGGCATATTTGTCATTATTATCCTCAATTCTTTCATTTGGTTTCAATTTTCCGCATTCATCAGCTGAAGGAGAAGAAAAACCATCACAAATTCCATCCAAAGTTTCCTCCTTGTCTTCCATTTGTCCAAGAAATTTATCAATTTTCAGTCAAAATTATTCAACTTATGAGCTTCGATCTTTGATATAATCCACAGGATGATCCATTGAATTAATATATAGGGCTTAAAGTCCAGAAAAAGCTCCAAAAATCTCCAAAAAAGTGCAAAAAATCTACACTATTTGATCAACACTTTCTCCTTTTGGACCTTTGACAATCTATTCTTCTCAGTCTATCGCGGTAACTCTAAACCCCAGGCAACCCACGTATGGTATTATATCTTATTCGTTAAATTTACTGCCTAATAGTTTTAAAATTTTACAACTGTTTTAGTTTGGTCAAGTCGAATCAGTTAAAGACTATAAAATGAATGATTTAAAGAAAGAGAAACAATAAAAATAAATAAACGGAATTTTTGCCATCGAAATAAAAATACCTCACTACCTCCCCTCCCCTAGAAAAATACTTACCCTTTCCACAGGGAACCCACGCTCGGTATTATTAGACATTCAAGATGGCGGCCACAGTGTTGAATTTTTGCAAGAATTTTACTCGTTCGTTGTCCGTTATGCGTCTAACAGAGGTAAGAAAATACGCACTTAGACTTCATTTTTTGTTTTTTGAACAATAGGGTATTTTTTCTTATTTTTTTCTTATTCATGTAGGCATTACCAAGGCAGCTTTTTCCCTCCTCATTAACTCCAACGCAACGACCAAGGTTTCACAGCTTATTTTCAGGTATATACTCATGAAATTTGGTATTTAACCCTTTCCAACCTTGTAATTGGGATATATGGGAATTAACAGTAGATTCCACAGAGTGGCTCTTCTTCCACTGGATTCCAATTGAGAACCAAGAGAAAAACCCTCAAAGCACAGGAAAGAAAACTAACAAGCTCACTCCACTCTTATTAGATAACACTCAGAGCCCAGCAGGACTCAATCCTGGGTCAAATTGGTGAGAGGTGGGCACCTCACTGCTATGCCACCATTGATCTCTTACTATGAGTTGAGTTTGTTTGATGTACATGCTGTTGAGATTTTTTCTCCAGGTTATCAGATTTTTCCTCCCTCCGTATGTATGAGTTGAGAGTTGTGTGTATATAGAATATTCGAAATGAATGTAGTAAGAAGCGCGTATGGAGGATACACGGCCCCACAAGCTTTTATCGTATATACAGCTACAGGGTATTTCAAAAAAGGCCGGTGAAAGTTTTGTTGCATAATTTGCATATGTTACATGACAAAGCATGAAATGCAGTATGGGTGATGTAAATTCAAGCTTTGAAAGGTCACAACAATATGGGATTTTCATAAACTTTGTCTGCAGGTTTTTCAAGCATATTTTCTTCCATTCTGACATTATTATTAAAGATATGAACATTATACATTTCAATTTTAGTAAGCGACAAGCAACATGCAACATGTTTTTTAAAATCTTTTTTTACTTTTTCTCATCTTCAGGGTCTTGTCTGTCTTCAAGGGTAATACCACAGCATTACTGTCAGCCATCCACCATCACCCAACGGAGATATATCACCTTACTAACAACTTTTAACGTAGTCGACAACAGCGCACTTGGACAAAGAACAAAACGAAACCGCAAGCCATATTTGATTGGATTCTACAGAAAACGGAAAACCGCGGACATTGGAGATGTTATTAGGGTTGCTGTCGGAGGCAAAACAAATAAGGCTATCGTTGTTGGAACCCGGAAGACGAAACACCATACCGTCCCGAGATATGATAATAACAATATAGTATTAGTAGACGATAACCTTGCTCCTTTAGGAACAAGAATCAAGGGTCCAATACCTACTATTATTAGAAGACGGCAAGCTAAATACTCTAAAGTGCTAGCTATTGCATCTAGATTCATTTGATATTACAGTATGTTTGTATAGCATTCTACAGAATCATATCCATAGAAGACGGCAAGCTAAGTACTCTAACGTGCTAGCTACTGCATCTAGATTCATTTCATATGTAGAACAGTATTCTGGATAAAATAAAACGATAGCAGCTTGTATGGGAAATGTATGGACATGTATGTCCTGTGGGAAGTACAGGTGGCATAGCAGTGAGAGCACTCCCTCTCACCAATGCAACCCTGGTTTGAGTCCAGCCGGGCTCGGTGTTGTATGTGAGTAGAGTTGCTTGTTGGTTCTCTCCTGTGCTTTCAGGGGTTTTTCTTTGGGTTCGGTTTTCTTCCCTCTGCAAAAATCAACTTCTAAGTTCTAATTCTCAATTCCCCCTATTACGCTTGATACCTCTACTACGAGAATCCTTTTCGTAGTTCTTTTTGTTACTGCCTAATCAACACCATTTTTGCAACTCCCAAAGAAGTTAAAAGGCTTTGAATAAGAAAACGAATTCGAAGAGGATTCTGGTGGTAGTGGTATCAAGACATAATAAGGGGAATGGCCTATTGGAATTTCATTGAACAAATAGCTACTCTGTAGAAATGTCACTGCTCAATCCCATTTAATTTATTCTATTTATCATTTATTATTATGATGTCCTTCAATACTTACAGTATCATAGATCCTGATTGAATAAGAGGTAGCACTAGACAAGTATATTTGACTCTGTTTTTTTCCCCCCAGTATGTGTATGATAAGTCCTTAGTACATAGAGCAGTTTTCACATGAGTGGGAAACAGTACGACAAACTTTGTACAGTCCTACTGTAGCTGGACCAATATATCTTACTGTAGCCGTAACTACGCGTGGTGATTGGATGACTTACTGGAAGACAATGGGAAGTCATTTCGTGTTGTAAGTCAGTACCGTATGTTTCCCACTCATACGATAACCACTCTACATACAGTACATTGTGCAGAATCACCAACAAAAAAATAGGGGGTTTAAGTCCTTTATAAATATTATCAGTACTTAAACAAATTATTGGACTGTTGAAAATCATTCACCTTAGTAGTATAACACTAGTGCATCTGCCTCACTTCTAAGGTCTGCAGGTTTGATTCCCAGACTTGACATCACATACGAGTAGAGTTTGTTGGGTCTCTCCCTTGATTTTAGAATTTTTTCACATTCTCTACATGTAGTTTTCTTCCCTCTGCAAAACCCAACATGCTACATTCCAATTCAATCTGTGAGTTAACTGTGCCCTGACTTAGATCAGCCCAGAGGTTGTTTCAGGGCTCTATCTGTGAGTTAGCCATGTCCTGACTCAGATTAACCCAGTGGTTGCTTCATGGTTCAAGAAGGTATATTAGGAGTGGATGAGTTAATCCCAGGCTGAGGTAGCTGTAGTCCCCATGGGTTTGGAGCGACCAACAACCTGGGTAAACCTTGGTCTCTCTTTCAGTTTGTCTTCTGAAGAATGGAATTTCTTTGAACTTGGTGCTCTAGGAAAAAAATGAGATCAAAAACGTGTGAGAACTTATGCCTTGTATTTTATTATTAAATGAGTAATACTTTTGAATGGATAATAATAGTGTGAGAATAAAAGAAAGGGAGGAAGGAAGAAAGGATTGAAAGGAAGGAGTGAAGGAAGGAAAGAGAGAAGGAAGGATGGAAGCAAACACGGAAGGTAGTGAGGAAGGAATAAAGTGAGGATGGAAGAAAGTGCCTAAGTTGGAAGGAAAGAAGAGAAGGGAAGCTAGTAAATAAATGAGTTCAACCTTTTAACCATCTCCACAGTTTCTTGTATCTTTTTTGTCTTCCGATGATTAGGACCCAGCACACAAAACAACATATTTTTGCATCTATTCAGTTGTTTGAACGCCAGTTCTGTTTTGCCCTTTTTCAAGTAAATACTCCCAAGCAACTGATGAGAATTTGCCATCTCTTCACTTGGGTCTCCATACACAACTGATTTGGACTCGATTAGAGTTTTGAGAAGTCTTATGGCATCTTGTAGACACATTTGCCTGATATACAAGTGGCACAGCTCATCCTGAAAGGATATATTTAGCAAAATAAACGAATGGTAGGATGGATGCATGGATGAATGAATGGATGGTGGGAGGATGGATGCATGGATGGATGAAAGGATGGATGAATGGATAAATGGATGAAATTATGGATGGATGGTTGGAGGGTTGGAGGGTTGGAGGGTTGGAGGGTTGGAGGGATGGATGAATGGATGGTTGGATGGTTGGATGGTTGGATGGATGGATGGTTGGATGGATGGTTGGATGGATGGATGGATGGATGGATGGATGAATGGATGAATGGATGAATGGATGAATAGATGAATGGATGGTTGGATGAATGGATGGATGGATGATGGATGGATGGATGGATGGATGGATGGATGGATGGATGGATGGATGGATGGATGGATGGATGGATGGATGGATGGATGGATGGATGGATGGATGGATGGATGGATGGATGGATGGATGGATGGATGGATGGATGGATGGATGGATGGATGGATGGATGGATGGATGGATGGATGGATGGATGGATGGATGGATGGATGGATGGATGGATGGATGGATGGATGGATGGATGGATGGATGGATGAATGGATAAATGGACGTGGATGGATAGATGAACTGCGTATATATATATGTATACAGTATGTTCTTTACCTGTGCCTTGATAGTTTTAGTAGAGTAAGGTCCCTCACAGCTAGAGTACATGTCAATAGCAGTCTGTAGATAGCCCTTTGCCTTTTCTTCGTCTTCTTCAAGTAATGAATATGCTGAGGATACAGCTACTGCTGAATCTGCTAGCTCAACACAATCTTCTTTGTAGCTGATAGTGGTGTAAAAAAATATAGAAAAAGGAAAGAACTAATATGACATTCAAATCCTGCAGGAATGATTGGTATCATGGTATACGTAGTGTACTGTGTGTTCCATGTGCTGCATAACTCAACACTGGCCCTTCATCTGATTCTCAGAACTACTAAAGTTACTTGTTGGTTCTCATCTGAAACAACCTCTGGGCTGATCTTCTGTAAGTCAAGGCCTGGCTTACTCACAGATCGAACCCTGAAACAACCTCTTGGCTGATCTAAGTCAGGTCATGGCTAACTCACAGATAGAACCCTGAAACAACCTCTTGGCTGATCTAACTATAAGTCAGGGCATGGCTAACTCCCTGTTCCACCCTTGATTCCCTACAATCAGTAAACTAAGATAGTCTGTCCTTACTTTTCCTTGGCTATCCCATGAGAATGCAGGTACATTTCTAGTGCTCTTTTATTGCTTGTTTCTCCTGACCCTTGTTTCTGCTCGGCATGGCCAAGATTCTGATAGATAGGTATCAACGATGTGCTTCTTTCGCCATATTCTTGCTGGGCTAACTCAAGGGCCTAATGTTAATTCCAGGGTTAAAATTAAATTTAAAAAATTAAAGTTATAGCCTTTTTCATGGAAGTGTGACCATATGACTTTGGATGTCTGGTTTGCCATTTTGCCATAAAAATAAAATAAAAAATAATTATTACAATTATTGTTGTCCATTAGAAGGAAAATTATAATTTATACAGTCAGTGTAATTAAAACAATCATTACTTAATAGAGCACTTCACAATCACCCAAATGAATGCAAAATCATACAATTTGCCATCACTATAAAGTAGATTTTGAAACTTTACGCTTTCTGACAATGACGTTCCAAAAACTTTAATTGGCATCCATCAATTGAACCTGTATTTTGTTACGACAGAAAATCATATGATTTCGTGATTGAGAAGCACTGTATTGAAATTATGTAAATAATGATACCTTTTCTAGACAATCCAGTGCATAGCCAGCTTTCCCAAGTTTCATAGCAACTTTACCCAAAGACGTCAAAATTTTGATGCTTCTTTCAGGGTGCTGAAGCCCTCTTGGGAGGTCTTGTCTTTCATTTGACACTAATTCTGCTTTTTTTAGATTCTGTTCTGCCTTTTGGTACCTGAAATCAAAGTTAACATATCCAGCTGACTGTATGAAAAACTAAACACGAAACAGATAATTGTTGTAATTCAAGCAGCCTTTGCTTTCTATATTGTGCAACGCATGAGCTCATGTTTCGTAACGTTGCCTTCACTCACAACTTATCTTTTCTCAATTTTGTATATATCATACCATTCATTATACAGTGGTCCAAAAAATACACATCTCTTAAACAACCTCTCTCCCCCTCCCCAACAACCCTCCCTCATTCGGAATCCTTAGCTTGGGTTTAAATACCTGTTTTTGCTTGAATATATTCCTGTACATTTACCAGTACATTTGCTTGAATTAATATACTCTTGCATTTTTACAACTTTAACATTTTCTCTCTAAATCCTTCGTCGAAAAACACATGTTTTTCTATAGGGAAGAGACTGAGAGCTAGAAAGAACCTTGAAAATTTAAATATATCTTACTGTCTTAACATGAAGTAGGCTTGTCCCATTGTGAGGTACGTCAATTCTATGACAGGAACAACATCTTGTCTGTCATAATGTTGCCGTCCTTGGGAGCGCATTGCATCTGCCGCGACCAATACATTCCTTGCATTTTCTGCATGGCCAAGTGCCTGTAATGCAAGTCCTGTGGAAGAACATTAAATGCGATTTTATATTTCTCATATTAAAATTGATACAAATTAGGATTACAGCCATTCTTTAGGATAAAAAATGAAATAAATAATTTTAAAAATGGGAATGATAAGATGTAATTATTTTAGAAGTTGATTTTTGAGGGAGGTAAACTGAAGAACCCGGAGAAAAACCATTGACCAGAAGCACAGGAAAGAACTATCTAGCAACTCTACTAACATACGACACTGAGCCTGGCAGGACTCAAACCCAGGTTGTATTCACATGAGAGGGTAATGCTCTAACCACTATGCCACCCGTGTTTAAAAATTAGGATAGCCATTCTATAACCAGGATAAAAAATGATTGATGATGAGAGATATAGGGTGGCTTACTTTAGCATGATTTATACATACCCCTTGAACTAAGATACTCTTGAGCTAACTTGGCATATGCCTTGGCAAGTTGCCAGTGATTATCTCCATAGATGATCCTGGTGAGTGCAACACATCTTATGCGTTGTTCAACACATTCCTGGCTGATAGAGTGTCTGGCGAGTACTCTTGCTCGCTTTCTTCTTCGTTGGAGTAAAACTTCTGGGGCCGCAAATCCTGACTCACCTAAATAAATAATTAGAAAGTCATTCCTTATTATTAATTCATCAATCAATTTATCCATCCATCCATGCATTCATTCATCCATTCATCCATTTATTTAGTCACTCATTTATTCATTCATTCATTCATTCATCCATCCATTCCTCCATCCATTCCTTCATCCATCCTTCCATTCCTCCATCCATCCATTCATTTGTTCATTCATCCATCCATTCATTCATTTGTAACCCCACCCCCCTCTTTATCTCTCTCTCTGAATAGCTCCAGATATCCAGCTCATACCTAAGTGTTCAACATGTTGATCTTCATCTTCAGATTCAAATTCCTCTGATGATGATCCATGCCTTGGACCTTTGGTACCAGCTCCTCCACCATAGGAGGGTTGGGTAGTGGCTGACGGTATGCTTATGATGGCTGGGACTGTATATGCTGAATGTACATCATATGACAGAAGAATAAATGAACTGTGAATAAACAAAGCTGTCTTCAAATTCCCCAACACGAGAGGGATTTTTATGAAGTTTTCATAATTTAAATAAGAATAGATCATTAAATTGCCAGAGAGTTGCATCATTTTCATTTAATTACACTGTGATAAGCCTATTTCATGCTAGCATGACATTATCAATATGAACCTCTTACACCACAGCCTTGTTGACTAGAACAATAGATTTTCCTCTGCTTAGACTTGCATTCAAGTGCTTCAGGATGAGGTAATGCGGGGTTATCATTGGAATAAACATAGCGCTGTGTGATCAAGGTCTGCGCCATCCTTCAACTCCCCTCCCTCTCCCTCCCTATCCTAATTGCATGTTACTCACAGGGTCTTTCAATATGTGAATGAAGGCTTGCATCATCTCCTGTATCAAGAACACTTTCCTTGTCCAGATGATCACTACTCACTGATGAACTCGAGGCTGACATCTTTCAATCAATTAATATAACAGATCAGGGTTGAAACTGTTGTTTTCTAAGAGAAAGAAGTATTGGAAGTTGACGTTTATGAGACACAAAGTGAAAGAATAAGCTTAGTTATAAGCTCCAAAACTAAGTCCCTTGGCAACGTCGTATTTTGTCATAATTTCGGGGGAAATACAATATTTTTATCCTAAATTTAAAGATTGAGTTCATATAATAAATACTAACCTTACTGCTTCACGTTTTTAACAATTTGTTTAAGAAATAGAGATAAATTTTAGTTAATATTTTTGCAAAGGAAGACAAGAAAATTATCCGCCATCTTGTTTATAACTTCGCTCAAGTCCACAGGGAGCCCAAACCTTAAGAAAAATATCAAACAAGGAATAAAGATATTCCGATTGCGCTGAAACTCATTTATTGCAAAGTAAATAACAAAAATAAAACTCTCATGAAAAAGAATTATTAAAGTTTATTAAAGATCACAGAAAAATAAAAAACGAAATTTATAATATATTACGGGCTTCCAGTGGTTGATTTGCATGCTGGGACTGCTTATCATCACTATAGCAACGCGCGGGAGTTTACTCGTCGGCCATTTTGTTTTTTGATCATAAAAAAGTTCCGAAAAATTTTTAACTCCGTAAAAAAAATATGCCTCAACAAGATGAGCCTATTTACTGCTCCCAGCAGATAAATATACCACCAGAGCTTCCAGATATACTAAAACAATTCACTAAAGCCGCTATTAGGACGCAACCAGCGGATGTTTTGCAGTGGTCTTATGCGTAAGTGTAGTCAATAATTTCATGAAATATTCGAGTATTTCACTACATTTTCTTTCCTTTTTTTCATACTTTTATATGATAATATCTCAATATCTCTAAGAATGGATGTTGTTAAATAAATATAGAGCTTGGAAAACAGCCAAAGATTAGACTTTGTTAGATTTTTTTGACACAAAAAGACGACGTATAACTCGATAGATTGTTGTCTCAAAACAAGAAATTTAGTCAATATTTTCATAAAATATTCAAGTATTTCACTCCATTTTCTTTCCTTTATGGATGCTTATATATGATAATATCTCAATATATCTAAGAATAAATATTCTTTAATAAATTTAGAGCTTAGAAAACAGCCAACGATAAGATTTTGTTAGCTTCTTTGACACAAGAAGACGTCCTAAAAAATATAATGTTGTCTCAAAAGAAGAATTTTTTTTACACTTGCTTCTAGCATTCTGTATTATTAATGTTTCATTTTTCTGTAGTTATTTTGATGCCCTTGCTAAAGGAGAGACACCACCTATCAAAGATCGCTTGGAATTTCAGCTTGGTGAACCGTTAGAGAAGCCTTTGACACAAGGACAACTGGCTGTACTACATAAACAAGTAATTATAAGCTTAACTTAAGTTCTTAATTTTCTTCCTGCGATTCTCAATTCTGCGAACTCAGTAGCTGCGAACTGCCCATTGGAATTTTTATTTCACTGCCGCCAGTCAAAATATATAAGGTAGATAAAATAAGGTACAGTACTGACTGATTAGTTTTGATTGACAGCAGCAAAAAAACAGATTTCACAACAAGCCGTTGAAATGGCTGAGTTCGCAGAATATTGAGAATCGCAGTAAAAAATATTGTGTATTTGTATAGTTTCGTTTTGACATAAATTCTTGTAGGTAAAAAGATAGTTTTTTTTTCTTATATTTTTTATTTGTATTTTAGCTCGGGGACAGACCACTTATAGAGTTGTCATCTTTAGAAGAAAAGTGGAAACACCTCTGCCTGCCGAAAGATACATTGGATGACCTTTTGAGGTTTGTATTATGCTTTACGGGTTTGAGAACTTGCCTCTCACCAATGCTACCCAGGTTCAAGTTGCACTGGGCTCAGGAATATGTCTAGTAACCCTACCAAATTGTGAATCGTGAGCCTTATTATGTTTTTTATTTACCTCCCTGTCCCCAAGAACTTGACGTTCACAGGATATTTTTACCTTCCTAAGAAGTCTCATTTTTGACCTTTGCTCTCTTTTTTTTTCAGACTTGGTTGTTTCGCAGAAGAAATTCAGTGGCTGCATTTTCTTTCCCTCGCTTGCAGTGCCATCTGTGAGGTATTTATTCATAGGCTTAGGGAACCATGAGTCACAATATTTTTCCATTTTAGATCACCTCACTCTCTTGAGAATAACATTCTTTGTTTGAGTCGTAATCATATTCATGTGTCTTCTGATGCATAACCGTTAAACAAAGAAATGATACTCTAGGGAATGACATGTGTTCCAAAAGGGAAAACAGTGAATTAGGTTGACTATTCTTTCATAAATATTTGATTTTTTTATCACCAGAACTTGACTCTCGCCATGAAAACAGTCTGTGAGATCCTTACTAAAGACCTTGAAGGAGGCGCAGCGCAAATCCCCTTTTCTCTTTTCAAGGATTTATACACCTATTTGGCTAATATTGATGGAGAGATACCCAAAGAACATGTTGATACGGTTATTGATCATCTCAACTATGATGTGTAAGTATTCACTGGTTTATTGGGAAGCAAGGGTGGCGTAGTGTGTAGGTTCTGTTCGATCCCCAGACTCGACATCATAAGTGAGTTGAAAACTTGAAAATCTTGTCACCTCATCGATTCATCCTTTCATTCTTAAGAATCTTGTTCTCTGCATTACAGTGCTTTTCATAATTCTGTGACCTAACCAAATCCAGGCCTCTGGCATTCAATCAAACTTACATTGGGCTGAGTTCATTCCAGGGCCTACCAAGGGGCTAAATCAATTATGAACAGCCAGATGTAAAAACAGGGAAAATTCTGTCTACCAAAATTATCTTTCCTGCTAAAAATAAAAATAATCTGGCCATTTCGAACCCTGTATTCTGATCAACCGATAAGTAAACTCCCGTACAGCTTATTTCACACAGAAATTTCTTTATCCCTTCTGATCTGAATGTACTGAAAATGGAAGCCAAAATGCCAGATGTCTGGAGTTGGTAGATCGCAGAAATATGAAAAGCGCAGTAAAGTCAAGAAATAATTTGTTTGCTTTTCTTTTTAAGTGAGAAACAAGATGGCATGGTTTCACCAAGGAACTTCATGAGTGACAGCTGTCCACCTCTTTCACCAAACACTTGATTGATTGATGGCAAAACCAACCATTTGTAATATACATAATGTACAATAAAGCCACTCGCATCTTACTTTAACTAAAATGTGATAAAAGTTTATTTTCTCAATAGTTGAGTTCACTTTATTTTTTATTATTGGTGCTGGCGATTTGAAATAACACAAGGACAGGGGGATGGGAGAGACAGTAATTAAAGGCAGTAGGAACAAGGCTAGTCTGTCCACAACAATAGTTATTCAAATAGACCATTTTCAAGATGCCTGAGAGCTTTCTAAAATATCGCAGGTGCAGACATGATCTTGAGGCATTTTCAGGCAGAGTCAAAAGTGTGTGTGATGTTGCCCAAAAATGCCTCTTTTTTGTCTGGGCCAGCAATATTTTTGAAAGCACTCGTGCATATCTCAAATAGTCTACTGGTTGTCATATTTAGATTCGGTGTATGTCTAACTAAACCAAACTACACGACAAACCAAAATCATACAATTACTGTTGTATTTAATAAAGTCTTGAAATAAGAATATTGACGTACTTGCATTGAAATTATTGCAAGAAGTTTTTTAACAGATTATAGCATTTCTTAATCTCTTATCATACACAAAATACATGACTTAGAATTAAAACAAGATGTTCCAAAGCAGAAAATCACACCTATAACACTTGACATTGAAATTCTTCAAGCTTTTCCTTGACCAATCAGATCCTGTAAAGGTTTAGCAATACATTAATTTATTGTGATATCCACCTAATTTATTGGTCTGAAAAACAGCAGGCTAGATAATATTTTCAAATAAAACGAAATGCCGAAACATGTTTATGATTAAGATAGTTGTATTTTTTTGAAAATACACCTAGTTGCAAGAACATTGTCATACAAAAAAATACAAAATAACAAATACCGGTAGGAATTAATTAGAATTTTTAAAATTTATTTTGATTCTAAACCTTAGATTGATGAGAAAAGCTGGTTAGTATAATATACCAACACGATCATCAGACAGATGTCAGTCTGTATACTTTCAAAACAGCGAAATAATTACGTCTGTTTTGCAAAAAATAATTAATTCATATTTTTTATTTTTTATTTGAGATTGCAATGAATAAAATGTCCTATATAGTCACCTCTAAGATGCTTGCTTGGCCATTTGGAATCTAACAGCAACAAATGGAAGGCTAAAACAAGTGCCAAGATAGGTGCACATAACCAGAAGAAGACGGGTCTTGTTCTTGGTCTGGAACGGCATGTTCTAAAATACAATTTATACAGTGCTTTAGTACTTTTACAGCACTTTACAGATTGAACCCTAAAACAAACTCTGGGCTGATCTAAGTCAGTGCACAGCTAACTCACAGATAGAACCTGAAAAAATTAACCTCTGGGCTGATTTAAGTCAGGGCATGGCTAACTCACAGATAGAACCTGAAAAAATTAACCTCTGGGCTGATCTAAGTCAGGGCATGGCTAACTCACAGATCGAACCCTGAAACAACCTTTGCGCTGATCTAAGTCAGGGCATGGCTAACTCACAGATAGAACCCTGAAACAACCTCTGGGCTGATCTAAGTCAGGGTATAGCTAACTCACAGATTCAATTTGAATTTTGCATATTATACTCTCAGTTCAAGGATAGAGAAAGGCAGTTAAAATATTACAATCCTTCTATTGTGTATTCAAGTTGTCTTGAATCAATGGCAGCCAAAATCTAGACCTTTTAATTTTAGTGAAGAGCCAGTTGCACACCGGCCGCCATTTTGGATCAAGGTACTGCCAAAAAAAACTTTTTTTTACGCCAAAATAATAAAATTCATGCAAAAAAAGCACTCATACCATTCCTGGTCCTTCATCGACTCCTCCACGTAAAAGAGACTTTCTAACAGCGTTAAATCTTGTACTTGTTCGGCCAAATAAAACGACTGATCTCGAGAGAGACGCCATCTTGTTTCTTCACCTAATGCAGTAGAAAGAAACTCGCCTTGGTTTCTGGGTAAAATTGATATTTTTAGGGAGGGGAAGGTAAAAACAATCTTAAATCTAATTTTCATATCTTAGCAAATGCAATACAAACAAAATCTAAAAAAACTTTCTATTCATATATTGTCTATAGTTTTAATTTTTTAGAGATTTTTTAAGGATATTTTATATTTTTTAGGTGTTTTGTAAAAGCTAAAATACCTCTCGACCCCCCCCCCCCCGTGAAAAAATGGTTTTGGCACTAGCCAAATGGATCCTGGGTAATATTTTGGGTAATTTAAGGATACAAATTTCTTGGGGGGAGGGGGGGGAGGCGGTGGGGTCGACATGGAGAATAATACCGAATCTTACAATGAAGATAAAAGGCATTAAAAAATGTTTGTCTTAATTTTCAACATGTATTTCTTTTCAAAATTAACTCAACAATTTTACAAAATATATTTTTTTTACTTCGAAGTATTGCCGTGATCGACTTTCTTGTCAAGATTAACCAAAATAAACACACAAAAATATCCAAGTAAATATACATTTAATATGTTTATGTACAAAGGAGTTAATTTATTGCATTTTCAAGCAACATTTTGCAAAAAAATATGACATTTTACCTGACAATTTATCCCCTCCCATCCCCTCCCCTGATAGAACAAAAATTACCTTCTGCTGACCATTGTTGAGCCCGCTTTATTCAAAATGGCGGAAAACATGTGAAAACTTCAACTTGATTATTGAACAAAATATAACTTATTTTTGCGCCAGTTTTAGTACTATACATCTGATATACAATGGTAAGAATTATCAGATATTTTTGAGTCTCTTTTAAGCTGTTATTTTATTCTTTTTTTTTACGATTTGATTTGATTTTTTTGTAGTTTTCAGTATACTGCAAGCAAGAAAAAGGTAAGTAACCTTAACAAACCTCTGCGTCCCTCTGCCCTATTTCACTATGAAATCACTGTTTGTTTACATAGACAAGAATAATATAAATTTAGGCTAACTCTTCTTTCATTCAGGATATTTAGTGTAATATTTTGCTGCTCTCACTTTCCATTATATCATAAATCAAAGTTTGTTGTGATTTAATTTGTTTTGCTGCTATTTTGCCCCCCTCTGGTGACCATGATCCTTAGCGTTAAAACAATAGATTGTTTTCATGTGACATCATAATGTAATAGGGCATTTCATTGCTGCAAGATTGTGCAGTCATAAAGTACTTGGGATTGACAGAACACGAGAAAAGTAGCAGAGCTCTTTTCAGCACGTACCTTTTGAGGGTTTTGCCAATGATCCCTAAGTGCTTTACCACTTCATGATCACGCAGCACAGAAAACAAGTGCTTTATTTCCTTTATAAAAATTATACAAATTAGCTATAGAGTAGGCAGAAGTTTGTATGAGAATGATGAAACAGTATACAGTGTGCATGCACATTTTGTGGGCTCTCATAAGGGATACTCTCACAACCAATCGGAAAGCAGGATTTGCATGCCGTTATTCTATAATGACAAACAGCACATGGCGACAGCATCTAAACTGTGGCACAGAATGTGTGACATGCACACATGCTGTCAGCTCTCATAAGGCATACTCTCCCAACCAATCAGAACGTGAGAATTATAACAGATATTTTATATCAACAATTAGCACATGATGACAGCATCTGGACTGTAGCCTGGGGAACAAATGAAATTGATGGCACAGAGAACATCCTTACTGGAGCCGTAGATGACATGGTCAAATGTTGGAAGTGGTAGGTCATTATACATACCAAATACATATATAGATGGCGTACAGTACATTGAAACAGGTTCAAGCCCTGCAGAAACCATAGGTGAATTGAGTTTGTTTCATGTGTTGTTCTCTCCTAATTGCTACAAGGGTTTGAGTTGAGCATTGAGCACAATGTTGGGAAGCATGGGTGGTATAGTGGTAAGAGTGCTAACCTTGGTTCAAGTTCCTGCCAGGCTCATTGTTATGTGTGAGTAGAGTTGTTTCTCCTGTGCTTCAAGGGTTTTTCTCTGGGTTCTCTGGAATTTTCCTTCCTCCTAATTTCTGATTTGAATCCAGTGGAAGAATTCAAAGAGCCAATTGTGGAATCCACTGTTAATTCAGTTTTGTAATCTTTTTTTTTCCATTAGGAATGAAGATAAACTGGAACCGAGATTCAATTTTGAGGGACATCAATTGGGTGTTGTGTCTGTGGATGTCAACTCAGCTGGAACACGTATCCTTTACATTTGTGCAAAAGCCTACAGTGTATACATGTTGGGTGGATAGGCCATTGTGGTCTCTTTTGAATAAGCATTTTCCTCCCTCCACAAAACCCAACAATGAACATGCTTAATTCAAAGTTTATCTGTGAGTTAGCTGTGCCCTGACTTAGATCAGTCCAGAGGTTGCTTCGGGGTTCAATCTGTGAGTTAGCCATGCCCTGACTTAGATCAGCCCAGAGGTTGTTTCAGGGTTCTATCTGTGAGTTAGCCATGCCCTGATTTAGATCAGCCCAGAGGTTGTTTCAGGGTTCTATCTGACATGACTTATATTTTCAACAAGACCTTAACTTTATTTTAGTTGCTGCATCCAGTTCACTTGACAGTCATATTCGTGTGTGGGATCTGGAATCAGGAAAACAATTAAAAACCATCGACTGTGGACCTGGTATTATATTATGAGCTACTGTAGATCCTAGAGAAGAGAAGGGAATCCTTTTGTTTTGACACCCAGATTAGAAACAGTACAAGGGATGCAGGGGTGTATCTGGGAAGCTGGCAACACTGTATGTGAAACTGTTGTATTGTCATGATCATTGATTGCTTATTTTTGGATTTCAGTTGATACATGGACAGTTGCTTTTGCACCGGACTCCAAGTTTCTGGCCACAGGAAGTCATTCAGGGCAGATCAACTTGATTAACTTGGAGAGTGGTAAGAAGACTGGATCATTGGATACACGAGGGAAGTTTACTATGAGTATTGCATATGTAAGTACAGTGTTACTGGTGTGGAAGGAAGGGTAGTTAGTGGGAAAGGGAAGGGAGATGGAGGGCATGAGGGTCTTTTCTCTATCGTCGGTTCATTGGTTTGTTGGTTCCTTGCTTCTTTAATCCTCGCTTCCTTCCCTGCTTCCCTGCTTCCCTGCTTCCCTGCTTCCCTGCTTCCCTGCTTCCCTGCTTCCCTGCTTCCCTGCTTCCCTGCTTCCCTGCTTCCCTGCTTCCTTTCTTCCTTTCTTCCTTTCTTCCTTTCTTCCTTTCTTCCTTGCTTGCTTGCTTGCTTCCTTTCTTCCTTGCTTCCTTCGTTCGTTCATTCCTTTCTTTTTTTCCATACCTTCGTTTAAATGTTCATAGATTTTTCCCTATATTACAGAGTCCAGATGGCCATTACATTGCATGTGGTGCTATCGATGGTATCATCAACATCTTTGATCTAACAACAGCAAAGCTGCTTCACACATTAGAAGGTTATCTGAACACTTTCTCTACATCAATTTTTTTCTTATATCGTTATATCGTCATATCGTTAGAAAAGCCTACTAATATGTAATACTTGATATTTATTTATCCTGATTGAAATCCATGGTGTTTCAGGTCATGCTATGACGATAAGATCGCTCACGTTCTCACCTGACTCACAGCTACTCATCACAGCATCAGACGACGGACACATTAAAATGTACGATGTGTATCCTTTAATGCAGTGGGTTACCTGTGTAGACAGGGATCCCATAAATAGCTAGCAGCGGATTGCATTTGTTTCTTGTTTTATGAGAGCAACACTGTGTCAATCAATCAATCTTTATTAGTGTAACAAAGCTATTAGCTGTTGAGATTGCCTTCGATGGCAAAGGAATTTGGATTTGTTGGGTTTTGTGAGGTGGAGGAAATATGAAGAACCCACAGAAAAGCCCTCGAATCAAGGGAAAAATGAGTGGCAGATCCAGAAAACGATTTTAAGGGGGGTCGCAGTTAACTCCAAAAGCATCATCTAGCATCCTTTATGATAAAGAAAAAACTGCCACCCCCTTAAAATCGTATGATACTTTTTTTTTTTCAATTACAAAGGGGGGGGGGGGGGGGGTTGCTAGACACCAAATCCAACCCCCCTCCCGGATCCGCTCTTGGGGAACTAATAACAGGGCCGTAGCAAGCCTTGAAAAACAGGGGGCTTAAAGGTACGCCCCATGACCCCTGTGGGTGCTATAGCTCTTAACAAACTCTACTCGCATGTGATTCCGAGTCCAGGAATCGAACTTGAATGAGACCCTAGAGGCTAGAGGCACTCTTACACTAGAATTGGTTCTAAAGACACTCAGTTCGTTATTGAATCCCTGACTTGTGTACAGACAACATGCCAATCTTGCTGGTACATTATCTGGACACAGTTCTTGGGTACTCGACGTAGCGTTCTGTCCAGACAACAAGCACTTCGTTTCCAGGTAAGTACTGTTCCTATAGTATGGTCTTCCTGGCCAGTAGCGTTGTGACGTGCCCATGGTTTGCCATACTGCCAACCGGCTGGCTCAGTTGGTAAGAGCGTCGGTCTGTTGTGCGGGAGGTCGTGGTTCAAGCCCTGGCCGGACCAACACTCAGGGTCTTAAAATAACTGAGGAGAAGGTGCTGTCTTTGTAATCACAACTCTGTGAGTCTCAGAGAGGTCGGCTTGGGGCAAGTCTAGTGACATCATTGCTGCTATACATGTTTGTGGTATTGAACCAAAAATTCCACGTTAGCTTCTCTCTTGGGAATGATTACAAACCGTCAATTCTGCCCCTTTCTTTCAGTTCAAGTGACAAGACAGTCAAGATATGGGATTCAGGATCACGACAAGTGATTCATACGTTCTACGAACACACAGACCAGGTAGGTACTGCTTGCTCCACTTCCGGTAATCAGGTTTCGGTAATCCACTTCCGGTATCCACTTCCGGCAAAGCCTGGTTTACACTAGCGTCGTAATAGTTTTATGCCTATTTCAATGAACGTTGATAACGGGAGACCTGGAATGGTCGATTTGAGACCAATAGGAATTGGTGGGTGTCAACATACTAGCTAGGCAGGTCCTTTGAGAACATCCATATAAATAAATGGAGAATAATAGTAAATGAATAGATAATAGATATAGAGAGTGGCGCGAAGATATGAAGTTTATCTTCGAGTGGTGAAAATATTTTGCAAGTGAGGGCAGCGAACGAGTTTTTTTAAATTCTGTCGCGAACGTCAAATTGTACAATAGATGCTTTGCACCATCACGTGATGGCAGCCATGACAGGAGGCACAACAATACAGTATTTCTCCATTAGAAACTGAATTCTTTCTCATGTAAGCCAGATAAGACTAGATTCAATGCCTCCTGTCATGGCTGCCATCACGTGATGATGCAAAGCCTCTATTCCTCTAGGGAATAGCACGTGGACTCAGATGGGAAGACATTATGCCCAAGCTAAAGAGGTATATTTGGTTATTTCCAGGTATGGGGAGTCAAGTACAACGCTACTGGTTCGAAGATAGTGTCCGTGTCGGATGACCGTAATATTATTGTCTATCAGTGTCCTATGTAATCTAAGATGAATGTATAGACTGCTACCAGCACGTGTGTCCTATGACCGTAATATTATTGTATATCAGTGTCCTATGTAATCTAAGGTGAATGTATAGACTCCTACCAGCACGTCGTGTCATATGACCGTAATATTATTGTCTATCAGTGTCCTATGTAATCTAAGGTGAATGTATAGACTCCTACCAGCACGTCGTGTCCTATGACAGTAATATTATTGTCTATCAGTGTCCTATGTAATCTAAGGTGAATGTATAGACTCCTACCAGCACGTCGTGTCCTATGACCGTAATATTATTGTATATCAGTGTCCTATGTAATCTAAGATGAATGTATAGATTCCTACCAGCACGTCGTGTCCTATGACCGTAATATTATTGTATATCAGTGTCCTATGTAACCTAAGATGAATGTATAGATTCCTACCAGCACGTAGTGTCCTATGACCGTAATATTATTGTCTATCAGTGTCCTATGTATACTAAGGTGAATGTATAGACTCCTACCAGCACGTAGTGTCCTATGACCGTAATATTATTGTCTATCAGTGTCCTATGTAATCTAAGGTGAATGTATAGACTGCTACCAGCACGTCGTGTCCTATGACAGTAATATTATTGTCTATCAGTGTCCTATGTAATCTAAGGTGAATGTATAGACTCCTACCAGCACGTCGTGTCCTATGACAGTAATATTATTGTCTATCAGTGTCCTATGTAATCTAAGGTGAATGTATAGACTCCTACCAGCACGTCGAAATACACCTCTAATTTGAGGAAAAAGATAAAGGTTTCCAATAGATTCCTAATCTCATGATGTTTCATACCTAAGCTACCACAATCCTTTTCAAAATCTCTTTCCTATTCAAATGTCAAAACTCAAAACTCCTTTGAGAGTACCAAGACAGTAGTGCAAATTAGCACAACAACAACAAAACTACCGAAAGGGATTCTGGAAGTTTAGGTATAAAACGTCATCATGCTTGAGGTCTATTCTCAGGAGATTGAAATTCTTTTGTTTTGTCCTCCAAATTGAGCTGCTTTGACTTGACGTATCCTTGTAAATCTGTACATCGTTCTGATAAAATGAAATGATAATCAAAACCGGTACTCCCTGCCGAGAGAACTTGTTTAAATATTTGAAGCTTTGTCGACAATTTCTAGACACACCTTGGATTTTAGTTTTGGTCAATCAACATGAAAAGAAACAAACCAAGCAAGGAAATAATGAAGCAAGGAAGGAAGGAAGGAAGCAAGCAAGCAAGCAAGCAAGCAAGCAGGGGAGCAAGGGAGCAAGCAAGCAAGCAAGCAAGGAAACAAGCAAGGAAGGAAGGAAAGATCTTCTATATTCAGTTCTATATTCAGTTCTTGTTGGGATACGGCCATGAATGAAGCTGCTGTAAAATCTATATTATTCGTTTTGTACGTAGAACTAACGCCTTACAATGTCAAGACTAATTACCCAGGTTAGAAACAACGAAGGAATAAAACAAAAGAAATATAGAAAAAAGTTTTTTTTTTTCTGGTCGGTTGACTGGGATGAAATAATGTCCCTTTTTACTGGGTTACCTGTGGTAAACCAGTCATAAAATACCTTCGTTTTTTTTTTTTTTTTTCCATTTTGATTCCTTCGCGACAAAATGGCAATGTTGCGCAATAGTACCCAGGGGTCTTCAGAACTTTACCCAAGAGGCCTTAGCGAGCATCTGATACAGGGTTCCTGTCTATAGTCCGATCAATTAGCATGTGCCAACTGTCAATCAATGTCACTACGTTGCTAAGTGATTAACAGAGGGCGGAGCTAGCTTATCACGTGACATAAATTAATGTCTACGCATGCTCTATTTCGTTGACTGCTGTAATTAAAGAGCGAGCCGAGTCAGATATTTTAATTTATTCGTAAACAAGGGTAATTCTAATCGAGCCAGGAATTCTGAAGAATTTTAATTGCTCACGGCAAATGGCTTACTTTGATTAACTACTCGCACAGGAAAAAATATTGAATTTCCAATAGGTTAAATTGGGATTTTTTTGGGATTTTTTTGGGATTTTTTTGGGGATTTTTTCCCAATACTGTTTTATGTAGCACTTTTCCAAAGGAAACCCAAAGAAAACCCCAAAAAAATCCCAGTTTAACCTAATTGGAAATTCAATATTTTTTCCTGTGTCGTGCTTTGACTCAGCTATTTAAAGCAGTATTATCTGTAGTATAAGTACAAAAGGAAAAAGCTAGCCATGGCCAATTTTTAATTCTTGTATTAAAGAATTTCTACGCGCTCCAAGCTAAATCAAACCGATGGGATGTCCTGACTTCATTCGAGGTTTACAGATTCTCGGATGCTATATTTAATGGTTTGACTCAACAAGACTACTACAAATAAACATGAGGTACAAAGAAGTTTATTGGGGCTTTCATTTTGATATTGAGAACTGAAGAGTAATGAGAAATATTGTTAAATCGAACGCATGCATTTTGACTCTCAGATCGATCTCTTATAAAGTCATTCAACTCACGGCTCACTCGTTAAATATTTACAAACTGTCGATTGATTTACAAATATTTACGAACATAGAAAATTATAAAATGTAAAACAATTTTGAGGGTAGTTTTGAGCAATTATTTGCTCGTCTTACCGTTCTAAACGAAGGATTCATGTAGTAAACAAATAATGCTGACCTCAAGCAAGCGTGTCTCCATCAGCTCGCTTTGCCGACTTTCTGTCTGCGACTTAATTCAATCAATCAATCAATCAATCAATCAAAATCATAATTACGTATGATAAAACTCGGACTGGAATCGGAATTAAGGATATGGAAGTTGGACTTCACCAAAATGGGTATTTTCGATGATTTAGTTTTTCATTTAACTTTTTTCTCCAAAAGGGCTTTCACTGTACATTTATTGTAGGCAGTCTCTCACTGTCTTTTGAAAAACGACGAAAAAAGAAAACGAGGGCCTCGACAGTACGATACATCGAAAATACGAAATATTAAAAACCAAATTACAGTCAGCTAATTTTATAATTGATTACTCTTTTTCCACACAGGGTGGGTCAAGGGCACCCTAGGACCCTCCCCCTGGTCCCACCCGATCCAGGTAACCCAGTGCACGCTGCCACCAGCGTCTTGTTTTTTTTTTTTTTTCTGATTCCTTCGCGAATAAATGGCAAAGTTGCGCAATAGTACCCAGGGGTCTTCAGAACTTTACCCAAGAAGCCTTAGCGGGCATCTGATACAGGGTTCCTGTCTACAGTCCGATCAATTAACATGTGCCAACTGTCAATCAATGTCACTACGTTGCCAACTAATTAACAGAGGGCGGAGCTAGCGTATCACGTGACATAAATTAATGTCTACGGATGCTCTATTTCGTTGACTGCTGTAATTAAAGAGTGAGCCGAGTCAGAATTTTTAATTTATTCGTAAACAAGGATAATTCTAATCCAACCCGGAATTCTGAAGAATTTGTATTGCTCACGGCAAATCCGCTAACTTTGATTAACTACTCGTGCCTTGACTCAGCTATCTAAAGCAGTATTATCTGTAGTATCAGTACAAAAGGAAAAAGCTAGCCGTGGCCGATATTTAATTCTTGTATTAAAGAATTTCTACGCACTCCCAGCTAAATCAAACCGATGGGACGTCCTGACTTCATTCGAGTTTTACCGACCCGATTCTCGGATGCTATATTTAATGGTTTGACTCAACAAGACTACTACAAATAAACATGAGGTAAAAAGAAGTTTATTTGGGCTTTCATTTTGATATTAAGAACTGAAGAGTAATGAGAAATATTGTTAAATCGAACGCATGTATTTTGATTCTCAGATCGATCTCTTATAAAGTCATTCAACTCGCGGCTCACTCGTCAAACATTTACGAACTGTCGATTGATTTACAAATATATACGAACATAGAAAATTGTAAAATGTAAAGCAATTCTGAGGGTAGTTTTGAGCAATTATTTGCTCGTCTTACCGTTCTAAACGAAGGATTCATGTAGTAAACAAATAATGCTGACCTCAAGCAAACGTGTCTACGTCAGCTCGCTTTGCCGACTTTCTGTCTGCGACTTAATTAAGTATGATAAAACTCGGACTGGAATCGGAAGGATATGGAAGTTGGACTTCACCTAAATGGGTATTTTCGAAGATTTAGTTTTTGATTTAATTTTTTTTCCAAAATGGCTTTCACTGTACATTTATAGTAGGCAGTCTCTGACTGTCTTTTGAAAAACGACGAAAAAAGAAAACGAGGGCCTCGACAGCACGATACATCAGAAATATTAAAAAACAAATTACAGTCCAGCTTATTTTATAATTGATCACTCTTTTTCCACAAAGGGTGGGTCAAGGGCGCCCTAGGACCCTCACCCTCCCCCCTGCCCCTAGTCCCACCCCCTCCAGGTAACCCAGTGCACGCTGCCACCAGCGTCTTGTTTGGTGTAAAACAGAAAATGCTGAGATGAAAGCCAGGGAAAAGATAGATAAATGGATGGAAAAATTCAAAGTTTTAGGAAACTAGCTTAATTTTGTACATCTCATCTCATCTCAACTCATCTCATATCATTTCATCAAGAACGACAAGCACATTTTTGAGGTTTTTAACCAGGTGTTTAATTATCATTCGTACACTTTTAGTTTCATGCGTTATTACAATATTTAACCGACAGACCTCTTTTCCTTGGGCGTACTTTTTCCCATTTCAGACCACGTTTCATTCCCTAGAGTATCATTTCTTTTTTTAACGGTTGTACATAAGAAGAAAAATGAATAGAGATAAAACTCATCAAAAGGATCGGCTTAATTTCAAGATTATGACCCGTGGTCTGGAATGGAAAACATTACGTTCAAGGTAAGGAGGTCTAATTTTCTGTTTCAGTTTACGTATAATACTGGCCATGTTGAAGGCATATCTTACAAAAACCTCATAGGTTGATGCCACCAACATGATGTTTGCCATGTTAATCGTTAACTCTATCTGCTAGGAATTAATGCTTACAAACCATAAGTCTCAAAGATTTACTAATAGGATGCTAATGTAGCTATTTATGAAAATTTTCATCTACAAAACAAATAGACCTCTTGAACGTGACTTCAAAGCAGCTCAATTTGGAAAACAAAACACTAATAGGTTCCAATTTTCAGGAGATTGAAATACTTTTGTTTTGTCCTCCAAATTGAGCTGCTTTGACGTCTCGTGCAAGGGATCTATTACTATGCTGGTCTATTTTTTCACTGCTAATAAAGTCAAATTTTTTGTATAAGATAGTATAAAGTAATACATTAACCTAATAAGAACAAGAAAACTCTCTATAGTTTTGTACAGGGACAGCGGAGCATAATTTTGAGTATGGGCATCTAATCTGGTGGTCCTGTGTGAACGCCTCCACCTTCTCTGAAAAATTAAAAATAGAATTTCTCGGGAATGCGGTTTTCAGTGCCGCGGTTTTGTGGGGCAATTGTAAAATACTTATTGTATTAAAGTCATGTCAAAACTTTAGGCAAAAGTTTTTGGTTTAAAAAGTTGGTGAGCTAAGCCCTCTCCCCGGCCTCCGCGGTCCCTGCTCCACTATAGCACTTTTCCTACAATAGAATATATGTTTAAATTTTCATACTGAGAATACATCCACCTAAGTACAAGATGATATGTGTATGAAACAAAATCAGGGGCGGATCCACGATATTTTTTAACGGGGGGCTTGGTATGATGGTAATAACAGCGAAGCAAGTAGCGTCTAATTCTAGGTAGTTGTCATTCTCTCACTGTCAGCCAGCTAATCGAAATTCTGATAGGGATCTGTAAACCTCACAATTCTCCCCCCGGATCCACCTCTGAAAATATAATAAAAAGCGTTCATTTTTTGTGCTAAATATTTTCCATTATTATAGGTAGAGTCATGCACAAGGTAAAGTACGTCAGTTCTGTGTGAATGGCATTTTTGACTTCAAAAATCTGAAATGTTCATCTTAAATAACTGATGTTGGATTACAACCCTAAAGAGTCATTACCTCAAGGAAATCAGTTAATATGCTAGATAACTTACAAGAAATATTCAACAAGAGAAGCTCATTATAGTAGCTTTGCATGTATGATTTAGCTTATAGATATATGAGGTAATTTAGTCATATAATACCATGATCTCCTCGGAGTTCATTGTTTTTTGGGGGGACGTTTAATGGCTAACATCCCTCCTTCATGAATAGGATGAGGGAAATTTAGAAACCTACGGCCTCGGGACTTCCACTAAACCTCCCTCGGCTTCGGGGACATTTAATCACTAATATCCCTCATTGCCATGGTATTACTTATAAAAGTCAATCTTGGAACAGACCACTTTGAACTCCGAGATGTGCTTCACTTGTCACGAACAGAGGTTTCAGTACGAGGCTCCTGCATAATAAAATGTATTCTTTTCTCCTGTCACGAATCATTGATCATTATTCACGATTCCTCAACATTAAAACCTTTTTGCGTGACAAGCGAAGCATATAGCGGATGAGGGCTATTTTGGCGCCAAATTTTTGACGTCATTTTCCCGCCAAAACTCTTAAAACGGCCGAAAGAAGTAAAACGAACAAATTGTGAAGAACATGGACCTGTATTTCATGGCCAAGATTAAAAAAAATTTAAATTGAATTGGAAAGTTAGGCTCATAATATTTAATGTGAATTTGTAGCGTACTCTTGGCTTCTTACTTTGTTTATGACGGTAGGCAAATATGCACAGTAGCATTCAACGGGCACTTCTACTTCTGCCCCTGCTTCTGCTTCTTATAGTCCTGGTTCTTGTACTGTACTGGTTCTGATCATTGTCATTGTCATTGTCATTGTCATTGTCATTGTCATTGTCATTGTCATTGTCATTGTCATTGTCATTGTCATTGTCATTGTCATTGTCATTGTCATTGTCATTGTCATTGTCATTGTCATTGCCATTGTCATTGTCATTGTCATTGTCATTGTCATTGTCATTGTCATTGTCATTGTCATTGTCATTGTCATTGTCATTGTCATTGTCATTGTCATTGTCATTGTCATTGTCATTGTCATTGTCATTGTCATTGTCATTGTCATTGTCATTGTCATTGTCATTGTCATTGTCATTGTCATTGTCATTGTCATTGTCATTGTCATTGTCATTTTCATTGTCATTGTCATTGTCATTGTCATTGTCATTGTCATTGTCATTGTCATTGTCATTGTCATTGTCATTGTCATTGTCATTGTCATTGTCATTGTCATTGTCATTGTCATTGTCATTGTCATTGTCATTGTCATTGTCATTGTCATTGTCATTGTCATTGTCATTGTCATTGTCATTGTCATTGTCATTGTCATTGTCATTGTCATTGTCATTGTCATTGTCATTGTCATTGTCATTGTCATTGTCATTGTCATTGTCATTGTCATTGTCATTGTCATTGTCATTGTCATTGTCATTGTCATTGTCATTGTCATTGTCATTGTCATTGTCATTGTCATTGTCATTGTCATTGTCATTGTCATTGTCATTGTCATTGTCATTGTCATTGTCATTGTCATTGTCATTGTCATTGTCATTGTCATTGTCATTGTCATTGTCATTGTCATTGTCATTGTTTAATAACCGACCACACACATTTTTTACTTCTTTCCTAGAGCTTGGAGAATAATTCAAGTAATTGAAACGCAATAACTGTCTGTTTGTCTGTTTGTCTGTTTGTCTGTCTGTCTATTTGTCTGTTTGTCTGTTTGTCTGTTTGTCTGTTTGTCTGTTTGTCTGTTTGTCTGTTTGTCTGTTTGTCTGTTTGTCTGTTTGTCTGTTTGTCTGTTTGTCTGTTTGTCTGTTTGTCTGTTTGTCTGTTTGTCTGTTTGTCTGTTTGTCTGTTTGTCTGTTTGTCTGTTTGTCTGTTTGTCTGTTTGTCTGTTTGTCTGTTTGTCTGTTTGTCTGTTTGTCTGTTTGTCTGTCTGTCTGTCTGTCTGTCTGTCTGTCTGTCTGTCTGTCTGTGTGTCTGTGTGTCTGTGTGTCTGTGTGTCTGTGTGTCTGTGTGTCTGTGTGTCTGTGTGTCTGTGTGTCTGTGTGTCTGTGTGTCTGTGTGTCTGTGTGTCTGTGTGTCTGTGTGTCTGTGTGTCTGTGTGTCTGTGTGTCTGTGTGTCTGTGTGTCTGTTTGTCTGTTTGTCTGTTTGTCTGTTTGTCTGTTTGTCTGTTTGTCTGTTTGTCTGTTTGTCTGTTTGTCTGTTTGTCTGTTTGTCTGTTTGTCTGTTTGTCTGTTTGTCTGTTTGTCTGTTTGTCTGTTTGTCTGTTTGTCTGTTTGTCTGTTTGTCTGTTTGTCTGTCTGTCTGTTTGTTTGACTGTTTGTTTGTTTGTCTGTCTGTCTGTCGGTCTGTCTGTCTGTATGTCTGTCTGAGAGACATTTCTCTTGGTCGTGTTATCTTGACTAAGGTACTAAGAAGTACTAAGAAATTGGTCGTGGTTGGTTATTAATGATAAATTCGTCACGTTTATTCGTAGGTTCCCACTGATTCCTACTTATTGCTACACTGACAGCTTATAAAACACTTCAATGTCATCAATGGTATATTCACGCGATATGTCTGTAAAGAAATTACAGTAAGAGGTTCTCCCACAGCCGGGAGGAGTGGCATAAGCCCAAGGAACGTTATAAGTCCAGGCAGATGTTGCGGCATTATTACTGATTTTGACATCGACACCGAATACTGGACCATACCCCACACTGTGATATACAGCTTTACTGCTATCCACTACGTCAAACCTCATAGGATTGAAACCTTGAATGTTGTACAAAGAGAATATGAATGACTTTGAAGAGGTCTCGTAACCCTCACCTGTGAAGGAATGTTGATTTAATATGTCAAATGATATTTTATAGGGAATTTATGGGGAGAAAAATAATGACCAAGAAAATATTCCCATTCTACAAACAGACAGGCTAAGGTCTAAGGTTTACTAGAAAGCTATTTTATACAGAATTTAAAGCTTATTCCAAAAATGATAAGAAAAAATGGCTTGTTTTAGAGATAATTAACTTTGAATATTACCATGTTGACAAGTTTTCGAAAGAAAAATAGTGGAAAACAAGGTTTGCCCGAAGAAATTCGCAACTCGAAAACTAAAAGAAGCTATGGAAGTATTATTTTTCTCAGGACGTCTACTTCTTAAAACATATTTTTTTAAAAGATTGTCTAAAAAATTTGAAAACTTTTAAAAAAATTAATAAGCTCAAAATTCGGCATTTTGTTTCCTGAATGAACCGAAAATCTTTCTCAAAATAATGCGTTGTACCTGTTGTTTTAGGAAATTAACAGAAAAATACAAAAAGATCTACATAATCCTTTTGTGATAAAATAATCGCTGTCCCATGATATGGTAATCTTCATTTTCTTGTTATTATTAATGTTTAATTTTTTGGGGGCTTTTTACTTTTCAGAAGGTCTTTAAATAGCTTGAAAAGTTACATGTTATACTTACTTGTCGACCATGGTACGTCAGTGTATCCTCCCCATACGTACTGGGCCTTCCTCGTTATGGTGACGGTTGGTCCCTTACCGTCACATTGAGGATGGAAGGTGGTGGGGACATCAAAGCCGTCTTCCTTACCAGACCAACATCGTATCCATGAAATGTTCATGACATCTTCAGGAACTTCATTCATGAAACGCTTCAAAGCGGCAAGGTAACTGCTTTTCCCATAATCCGCGAGGATGTCTGATTCCAAAACTGAAAAAAAGTGTAATTTGATTATTAGGAGCCTAGAAAATAGACACATAAAAGAGAAGAGTAAACTGAACCCCTTCTGCCGTGATGGCATTCTACATGACTCTCTTTACAATATACGTGCGGGAAAACCTTCATGAAACTTACTTGTAACGTTGTGACAGGTCTTTCCGTTGCCAAAGTAACCATCTTTGCACGTGCAGTAGAACGAGCCAATGGTGTTGGTGCAATTGGCGTTCTCACTGCAGTCATGCTTTCCCGTGGTGCATTCATTGACATCTGTTTATCAAATAATCATATTGTAAATACATAGTTTAATAAAGGTTAAACCAACTTGCAGTTATAATGAGCGTCTTTATCGACTCTTATTTATTCATTTCATTAATATTTATACAGGGAAATCTCATTAAGCAAGCTAGTTTAAAGAGAGCCCTTATGATTTCCCGATATGGAATCATGCACATGATACAGACCAAGTTAAGCGAAAAATTGCTTTGTTTCAAAATTGACTGCTGATACTTTAGCTACTAAGAGTTGGAAGTATGGATTTAGGCATGCTTATTTGTAATCAGCAATTCTTCGTGGTAAAAGAACCTGAAATGGAAGTTCTAGCGCTTAGAGAACCTATGGATGTAAGACTATTGACAAGGTGCAATGTCTTTTACGTCATACCTTTACAATGTTTGCCTTCAAAAGCAGGTCTTGGGCACGAACATTCATAGGTGCCATCAGCGTAGTTAGGGATGCAAGTAAAATTGTGGAGACAGGGAGACGTGCTGCAGGGATGCTAAAATAAAGAAAGAAAAAAGGAAAAGGACTAGAAAAAATGCAATAATGAATAAAGAATTTAGATTAAAGCATACGGGATTGAATAATTACAATCTAGTACATTATGGCCAAAGCGCCATCGATTGGTGACTGCGAATTCGAGCTAAAAACTACAAGCTATTTGTAGCGGAGCTCCCGCGCGGGCCGAAGGCCCGCGCGAGCGGAGCACCATACTTAAGAAGAAATGGTAACCCATCGAGTTGATTTTTCATGGCTTGATTACGTCATCACCTTGTCCATACATACATACATACATACATACATACATACATACATACATACGTCCGTCCGTGTACCACTTTGCACAGGGTTCCCGCGCGCTTTGCTTACTCACAAATGCACAGAAAAATTGCAATAATGTAGTCAAAGATGGATCAAGAAGTATTTTTTCTTATTTTTGCAATGCGAAAAATACGTTTAATCGAAGTCATGTCTGTCTTAAAGTGAACAAAAACAATTTTTCGACTTTAGCGACTTGCTAAAGAAGATTTAGCGAGGGAAAGCGAGGGAAGATTCTTAATCTTACGATGAAGTTTCGTGACTGAAACTTCAGTGAGAGAAAAAGTGGCCTGTAGACCAGAAAAACCTGATTATACTGCAAGAATAATATTTCAGCTCCGTAGAAAACACTTCATAGAAGGTAAATTCATTAATGTTAACTAATATTTCGTAAAAAAAACGACAAGAAATGTGTAAACTAGCTGGAGAAACTCTCAGACAAGCCAAGGACTTTGGTTCGGCAAACATTGTCAGAAAAACTTGGATAGTTTGTCGTTTTTACTGCATTCTAGATTTTTATCATCTTTTTCTTCATTACTTGTGAACCAAAAAAGCGATATTTGAAGCTTTGAATTTTTGTTTTTGATCCCATTTCAAGAAAAAAGGCTAAGACTTAGTAAAAAGACTTGGTTCTTTGAAAAAATATATTTGACGGCCAGCGAACCTCACGCGAAGTCAAAACAATATTCCAGTTTCATAATCATATGAATATTTTGACATTTTTATAGATAATTTATTGAATGTTGAATGAAATATGAAAAAGGAATACATATCACACCAAATATTTGCTATTTATCGGGCTTTTCCAGCTATTACTATTACACAATCGCAAAAATGATGAGCTTGTTTTTCTTTATAAATAAGCTTATGTTTTTGTAAGATATTTCGCTCGATAATCTGAAAAAAAACTTTTCAAAGACCAACTTACTAACAAAGAAAATTATTATCTTGCATTAATGAATATGTCTCTTTTTACATGTGAAGTTCAAGTGAATGTAAGCTTAAGCTTATCAGTAATATTTTTCGACAATTTTCAGTGTAGTTCACTTTCCACCTAAAAAACTTACAACTTTGATTACTAAGATTTGCTGAATGAAATCCTTTGTTCTATACATGTATTCATATGTTGTACAATCTATAATTATTTTTCTTCGAATTGAAAAGTTTTGTAATGCTTTTGAAGGCTTAAAATAATGGTTTTTCTTTTAGTTTTTCCTCCTGGATTCTGGTAAAATCAAACGAAGTGGTAACGCTATAACCAGCGTTATGCCGCGTCACACAATTGTCACGTTTTTAGCAATAAATATACTATTTATGGGAGCTCCGCTTTTAGGCAGTGCCTAAATCTATATATTATGTATTTAGAAATATTTACACATATGTTTCAAAAACCGTTTAGGAATCCATTTAGTTTTTCTACAAAATAATGATTTTAATATTCGACTTGTATATATTGCCCGCAGGCGATTTTCGACAAGAAAAGGCTGCACTTTGATATCATCTCACCTAAACGAGAACGGTGACGTCACCCATATAACTTTATTTGCTCATGGAACTTCTATGATGGTTTTAATGACAAATCGCAGCCATGTCGCTACCAATTCGATCATGCTAGAAATTTAATGCTACTCGCGGCGATCTTTACTAGAAAAATACCAAAAATTCTGCCATGCCTATCCTCCTTGAGAGAAACAAATGTCAATTTCGAGAACAGAAGTAAATTTGACGATGAAGGATGACCACCGGTGAAGCAAGAAAGAAGTCCTAAGCGGGAAAAAAACACTTTATCCGATGCATGGCCGATGAAAAAAGACACTTATTTTTAGGAAATATCGGATCGTGCGACAAAATTGCAGAACGGGCGTGTAGACCATTTTCAGAAAGTTTAATTTGCTCAATTTCAACTCCATTAAGCTCACGAAAAGCGCTTGACATTTCTTAACGAAGATAGAGAGGTTTGAATTGTCGAAACTTACTCGTTCTAATGAATTTTGACAAAATATTTCACACTACCGGGCATTTAGTCTTTTGAAGGTATTGACAGGCTGCAGGGCACCTAAACACAACGTTATTATAATTTCAATTTTATTTTAATTTTAATTTTAATTCCTTGAAAGTTATATGGACTTTTCTAAAGCTTTTGATGTAGTACCTCATCAGAGACTGATTAATAAGCTGGATTATTATGGCATATGGGGTAATCTTAAAATTTGACTAACTATAACTGGCCAACATGCAGTGAACAGTCTGTTGAAGTGGATGTTGTCTCATATCCTGAGGTTCAAGTATCTTCTGGTGTTCTACAAGAGACTGTTTCAGGGCTTTTTATTAGGAGCTCGCAAGATCGTGCAGTCCAGCACATTTTTCCATACAAATCCTATTAACATTCCCAATTCTCAGAAAGGAGAAATTATCACGAAAAATATTCTAGACAATAACAAACGATATATTCCAAAGAGTTTGACAAAACAGGAGGTTTATTCAACAACTAGAAGGACTTAAAAGTAAAAAAAAAAAAAAAACAACAAAAAAACAACACAACCTCCTTGCCCACTTGAAATACGAAATTTGAAATGATTTCAAAATCACATACCACCAAAGAACACATTTCTCCTGTATCAAATGTTGTGTATAGGAAATACCACCGTTCGAGAAAAAATAATGCAAAACACCCTGAATATAGAATTGATGAAAGTGGCTTGATACCACGAGTTCGTAGCACGAATCGCGAAAATCACGAAAATTTTATGCATTAGTTAAATTCGAACGATCAATGTGCGACGAATTCCTCCCAGTATCGCGATTCTCCTACAAGTTTGATCGGGAGAGAGCCGCCAATATACACCCGTATTGTCGGCCCAGAATTACCGCAAGATAGAAAATTTCTCCCAACTAGCCGCCAATATAAACCCGTATTTGCGGCTCAAAATTGCAAAAGTACAACAGTTTCATTGTTTTCGTGATCAAAATAGAAACAAACTAGAACGCAAATAGAATACTTACTGGTAAGCGGGCGTAGGAATACGATGTTGGTTGGTTCAAGGCTGCGGTGTACTTGTTCTCTTCATGTCTGAGCAAGTCACACTCGTACAGTCCTTCTTTATTCGGTTGATCACCTAGATTTATAGCCGTACAACCTTCAGTGTGCTTGCAACGCAACAGACAGGCGAAATCGTCATAAACTGTTATTGTTGCGATAACATGTTTTTGGATATGACTAAAATCTTGTTTTTTGAAATACAAATTATGAGAAAAGGAAGAGTGAACAAAAACATGAAACAAAAACCACGATAAACAAATATGTTCCAAACTCCTTGCCATTTTTGTTAGCTATTAACGACAAACGATAATGTTTGCCTTGACTAATAGCTGTCTTTAAAGAAACCTTTTCTTAATGTTGTATTGGATGTTGTCAGAATTGCAAAGTTATGACATCAAATATCACCACATAGTGAGAATTTGCAAAATACCGCTGTGCCTTTTTCACCAGTTTTTGATTGAGTTATTTTATGTGAAAAGATCGAAGTCATCAAAATTAAAACATGTACATAGATTGACAAATATAGCACACTTTGCAAACACTTTTTACTCATAGGTGAAAGGATTTTATTCCAGTAAAAAGTAATTTATTCACTTCAGTCTCCGAACTCTTCTCTAGTGGAAACCAAAAGACAACGTGGTCAGTCTACCTACCAAGTAAACTAAATGTATCTAATAAATTCAAACATAATTCTGGTAACAGCAGAAAAAAAGCTAAACTTATCTCGATAAATAACTAATGTGGATACTTGATAATTACAAGATACAAGATACAAGATACAAGATACAAGATACAAGATACAAGATACAAGATACAAGATACAAGATACAAGATACAAGATACAAGATACAAGATACAAGATACAAGATACAAGATACAAGATACAAGATACAAGATACAAGATACAAGATACAAGATATTTATTGGTACCACACAAATTTTCTAAATACATCATGTAAATGAATAATAATAAAATAATAATAAGAGTATTTAACTAAATATACATATAATTTCACAGTGTAAGTATAACAAAAAAATGGTACAAGTTATAATCTGAAATAACTTTCGTTAAACGAGTTAGATAACCTAGCAGATTATTGAGGCATTGTGTGGTCAGAAAAAATAGCCAATATAAATAAAGGAGGAATAAAGAGAGCCAAAACAAACCACAAACAAACACACGCACACACACTATGGGTGAATAACATTAGAGGATAAATTATATATCTATAAATATAAATATAATCATATATTCAGGCACATACATATCTATACATATGCACATACACCTACATATATTGTATAATATTTATCTAAAATTTGCCAAATAAATTTTGATTTAAAGGATGATTTAGCTAGTGTAGCCGTACCAATTTAATGATTTGGGTTTTACTTTTGATTTGAATGATCTAAGGAGAGGAAGTTCTTTGACGCTTATTCATTCAGTTGGTTTCCAACTGTGAAGGCTGAAACAGTTAACTGTTTCACCCAAATGATCCCTCTTATACAGCTTGCTGCACTTATAATGAATATAAAGCCTCCTTAATTATTGAAGTTTTCTTGAAAGAATATTTTGATGGCTGAATATATTGAGGTAAGGGCTATTCTGCACTTAACCCCATAATTTATACCACGAAAATACACAACACCAATGTCATGAAGAATATTGGTTATGGGCCGGTTGCACGACTCCACATACATCCTTTTAATACAATAAAGTATAATCTAATAATACGTCCATCTTCAATACAATACATTATTGCAAGGTATAACTTCATTATTTATGGGAAAGTGCAAGGGAGGCCAAAAAAAAAAAAAACACTTAAAAAACCTGATGGAGAAAAATTATGTAGAAAATCTGGGTCGGGACCAAGGCACGATCCTCCTTCCCTCCGACTGGGATTACAGCGTATGTATATAAATTAAATTCCGAGAGCCTTAGAAACTTTCAAAAGATCAGTATTAGAATAATGAATATATCTATTCTTTGAAGATGGACAACGCCAGCCAGCGTGCCTATCTAATAAATTGTCACTAATGTTTCTACAACCAGGATTGGATGCAGCACTGGAATTGATGCTATGCATGCTAAACGATTTAATGTTAGGAACAAATGCGCTCATGTATCTCTTGAACTCTTCCCTTATTCTTGTGGTGGAGATACCTTGACTATCGTGAACATATTCTCTTGATTTTGACTTCACAATGCGTCGGACCAGAGGATAAGAAGGACGTGATCCTTGCAAGAAGTCCAGCAGCTTTTCTGTAATACTCACAGGACATGTCATCTTACTTGACCTGGCTAGCAATGACCGATGGCCTTCGCGGTACTGATCATTTTTGCGCTTGGCGATACAAACACACATATAATCGGGACAAATTTCAACGTCTTGGATTCTTAACTTCTGGACCTCGTCCACGCGAAAGAAGCCTGCGTAGCTCACCAGCAGAATGAAAAGGAAACGCACATCAGCTAGAGAACTGCTACTGCTATACCGCTCGCAAACCTTGATCACCAAGTCAACGGAAAGGGGTTCCTTGGGCTTCACAGGCCGGCCAAGTCGTCTTTTGGCGCCCTCTAGCAACGACTTTACTATAGGGTTGTCCGTCGGACTCTCCTGACTACCAGCTAGATGATGAGCCCACCTGATGCTGTAGACGGCCGATTCTAGGCTTGATGGGCCAAGCGCTTTAGCTAGGGCCGACTGACAGAGCTCCGTCAAATAAAGCGCGATGTGGAGAGGCCGGGCATGAATCAACGGTACCTCGGACTTTGATAACGCCCAAGCACGCCATTTCGACCAACCGGCTTGGTACTTGGACACAGTGGAATCAGCTTTAGAGGCCCGCTGGAGCTGCACCAGATCAATCACCCATCATGGATGGAAGACCTGGATCGGAACAGGGCTCTTGCCAAACACCAACTTGAAAGAACTCTGAAAAACACTAACAACACACAACAGATCGTTACTTCAAGAAAAACGTCCGAGCAAAAAACCCAATGGCGGGAGCTCAAGGGCTCCTCAACACCTAAGCGGTGAACTCAACATACTGGACCTAAGTGGTCGATTGCAACATACTGGACCTAAGTGGTCAATTCAACATATACTGGACCTAAGTGGTCAAATGCAACATACTGGACCTAAGTGGTCAATTCAACATATACTGGACCTAAGTGGTCAATCGCAACATACTGCACCTAAGTGGTCTAAAACTAGGTCACCAATCTTAGCAAAACAAAAATGCCATGCACGAACGGCTTAAATGCGAAGGAACTCGCGCTAAGAAAAGGCCAAAAATAGGCCGAACGCCACTCGGGAACTATCAAGGTACCGCAACCGCGACTGGCTGCCAGATGGCGAACACACGCCACTACTGAATAGACTGGAGGGCACAACCAATTGTTCTCGTCACTCCAATCTTGGCTGAACGAGTCTACGCCACAGCTACCAGGGCATGCGTACTTGGAATTAAACCGAGCCAACTGAGCGTTGTAGTGCGAAGCAAAACGGTCGACCGTGTGGGGACCCCAATGGACCAATCGTCCGGATCAATGAATCGACTCAGCGCGTCGGCTCTCTCGTTCAAAGATCGAGGAATCCTTTGGCAGGACAAGAAGATTTGGTGCGCCACACACAGCTGGAATACGTCCAAGGCTAAACGTTGCTAGTGTGGCTTGGAACTGCCGATGGAAACGATGTGAGCTGCGCTTTGGCTATCGGTATGCACCACGACTTTTTGATGATGCAAATGCTTGGCAAGCGCCACCAGAACGTAGTAGATGGCTTTCAGCTCACGGTAGGTGGAGCTCTGACCGATGTCTTCTTCAGTCCACATGCCACGAACCACGCTGCCATCTAATGACGCAGACTACCCGCCAAACCCAACATCACTAGCGTCACTTTAAATCAAAGTACACGGGCTCGAACGCGGTCGGATAGAGTGGCCGTTCAATTGATCGACGTTGGTGAACCAGAATCTCAATTCTTCGAGTAGGGCTGGGGATAAAACTAGCGTCTGGTCCCAACACACACATCTCGATTCTATAGTGAAATACAACTGGCGAGTCAATAATAATGATGAGGATGATGATGATGATGATGATGATAACAATAATAATAATACGATAATGCAAAGTAAAGTAAACTCTGGTAAAGTGTCGTGCACAGTAGACCCGAAGGAAGAACACTACACTGTAAGCCATTTATATAGCATATGCTAATATGCTAGTCAATTAACTAATGAGGTGACAATTCACTACAACAATAGAATTCTTTTCAGTACCGTGCAGAAAACAAATATCTGCTAAACTGCGTACCGCAGATATTTTAATATTCACCGCTATCGAGTACTAACCACGTGATGCAGCTCAGCCAAAGCTCTAAACAGAGGTTTAGTCAGCCACTATACCCTTTGCTATGACCAGCTAGTGGATAATGTTTGGTAGTTGATCGCCTTGGTTAGGGTGAGAAGTGTTCTTAATGTTACGCTGTAAGGAAACATTGTACTGGTACGCGAAAGTATATTTTGAAATGACTCATTTTCATGATTCCGACTCCCGTTACTGTTGCTTTGTCCCACAACCTGAAGCTCAACAAATAACTAGAATATCTATTGAATTGATCAGAAATTGTTTCAATTGTAAAAATAAAATAAAAGTGCCTACGAACCTTATTTATTTACATTTTTATATCAAAATATAAGCCATTCTAATAAACATGTCGATAGATTTTTTATTTATTGCTGGCGTCTTTTTGCTATTTTTTCGAGCGGTCAAGTGTACGAAAAAAGGAAGATTTCAAAATATGACCGAGCGACAAGGGAGACTGGGCCAGTGACGTCAAAGGAGCAATACGCACTTCTAGATGTATAAAGGAATGTATGTAAAAGATAAATACCGAGAATGGAGGCATATTTAGAGATTAAAAACGCTTTTCTTAATAGGCTGAAACGTCTTCCACCGTCTAAATCATCATCATTATCATCATGTTTTCCCCTTGGGCGCGTTACCGGCTTTAGGGCGCTTCTGTCTGGATATGGTGGGAAATCTTGTCTACAGCAGTCGCTTAAAATCTTGCAAAGTTATTAGGCTAACTCTCTGCAAAATATCACATTATAAGAAGCCTTCGATCTCTGTTTGTTTAACGAAATTTTACCGACATTCATCACAAGAACGTCTGGCGCTCTCGGTTGAAAAATTGTCGATCAATTGTTTTGTAACTGCCGTGAGCTAAATTTGAGCATTTTTGAAAAGCACTTTTCAGGCGCCAACTGGATTGAAATTTTCTGAGGCAATCTAAAAAAAATTCAGAAGTTCAGTATATTCTTGTATCTCCCCTCAAGAGAGCATAAATAAGAGAGGGAAATGTCTTAATATCGCGCGCGCCATGTGAATTCCCGGTTGGGCTATTTTTAGCATTCGCATAAAGTCAATTTTCGCCTCACCCTACTCTAGTGCGTCAAAATTTGTGTGCCTCATCCAAAACCTGAAATAATAATAATAATAATAATGGGAAGTTCTTATATAGCGCATTTCACATCGTCTCAATGCGCTTTACAATTTTTAAACAGTGGAGGACTTTACGGGCTGCATATTAAGGCGCTATTAGCAGCCGTGCAGCTTACAATCATGAGTGAATTGTTAGTAATTAGTGTTATGCCTCCAAATTGGGATAGGCTGTTGAAAGTAGCGAAAACATTTAAAGATGTATGGGAAAAAAACATAAATTTGGCGTCTTTTTAGTGTTCCACAGGCTCAGTCGTGTTTTATCAGAGAACAGAACATAACCAATCCTGATCTATTTGCTTTATATAATAGATTTTGCCGAAATAAGTGAGAAAAATCGACAAAAATATGTTGTTTTTTAGGCGCCCTTGCACACGTGCACGTCCAGGCCATCAAAAAGATCAAAAACCAAACGACTGCGAATGCTAAAAATTTCCTAACTGGAAATTCACATGGCGCGCACGATTTTAAAAAGTTTCCCTCTCTTATTTATGCTCTCTTGCTCCCGTTGAAGATTCTAGACTCGATAGTTTATACAAGTAGTAGTTTCCATGTAGTTTCTGTCTGACTCTTCAACATTCCTGCATTGACAAGCGGATATTTGAGGTTTTTAACCAGGTTTTTATTATCATTCGTGCACTTTTAGTTTCATGCGTTATTACAATATATAACCGATAGACCTCTTTACCTTGGGCGTAATGTTTTCCCATTTCAGACCACGTGTCATTCCCTAGAGTATCATTTCTTTGTTTAATGGTTGTACATAAGAAGACAAATGAATAAGAATGAAATTCATAAAGAGGATTGGCTTAATTTCAAGATTATGACCCGTGGTCTGGTATGGAAAAAATTACGTTCAAGGTAAGGAGGTCTAATTTTCGGTTTCCGTTTACGTATAATACTGGCCATGTTGAAGGCATATCTTACAAAAACCTCATAGCTTGATGCCACCAACATGTTTGCCATGTTAATCGTTAACTCTATCTGCTAGGAATTAATTAATGCTTACAAACCATAAGTCTCAAAGATTTACTAATAGAATGCTAATGTGACTATTTATGAAAATTTTCGTCTACAAAACAAATAGACCTCTTGAACGTGACTTCAAAGCAGCTCAATTTGGAAAACAAAACACTAATAGGTTCCAATTCTCAGGAGATTGAAATACTTTTGTTTTGTCCTCCAAATTGAGCTGCTTTGACGTCTCGTTCAAGGGGTCTATTCCTATGCTGGTCTATTTTTTCATTTCTAATAAAGTCAAATTTTGTGTATAAGATAGTATGAAGAAGACATTAACCTAAATAAGAACAAGACAACTGTCTATAGTTTTGTACAGGGACAGCGGAGCATAATTTTGAGCATGGGCATCTAATCTGGTGGTCCTATGTGAATGCCTCCACCTTCTCTGAAAAATTAAAAATTGAAGTTCTCGGGAATGCGGTTTTCAGTGCCGCGGTTTTGTGGGGCAATTGTAAAATACTTATTGTATTCATGTAGTCATGTCAAAACTTTAGGCAACAGTTTTTGGTTTAAAAAGTTGGTGAGCTAAGCCCCCTCCTCGGTCTCCGCGGTCCCTGCTCCACTATAGCACTTTTCCTACAATAGAATATATGTTTAAATTTTCATACTGAGAATACATCCACCTAAGTACAAGATGATATGTGTATGAAACAAAATCAGGGGCGGATCCACGATATTTTCTAACAGGGGGTTGCTGTATGATGGCAATAAAAGCGAAGGTAAATAAACGCCTAATCGTCTAGTTAGCCATCATTCTCTCACTGTCAGCCAGCTAATCAAAATTCTCATAGCTAGGGAGTTGTAAGCCCCACAATTTTTCCCCCAGATCTACCTCTGAAAATATAATAAAAAGCGTTCGTTTTTTGTGCTAAGTATTTTCAATTATTATAGGTAGAGTCATGCACAAGGTAAAGTACGTCAGTTCTGTGTGAAAGGCATTTTTGACTTCAAATTTTGAAATCTGAAATGTTCATCTTAAATAACTGATATTGGATTACAACCCTAAAGAGTCGATACCTCAAGGAAATCAGTTAATATGCTAGAAAACTAACAAGAAATATTCAACAAGAGAAGCTCATTATAGTAGCTTTGCATGCATGTGTTAGCTTATAGATATATGAGGTAATTTTGGTCATAAAGTCCATCTTGGAACAGACTGCTTCGAATTCCGAGATGTGCTTCACTTGTCACGCACAAAGGTTTCAGTACGAGGCTCCGTGCATAATAAAATGTATTCTTTTCTCGTGTCACGAATCATTGATCATTATGCACGATTCCTCAACATTAAAACCTTCATGCGTGACAAACGAAGCATATAGCGGATGAGGGCTATTTTGGCGCCAAATTTGTGACGTCATTTTCCCGCCAAAAGTCTTAAAAGCCAAAAAAAATAAAACAAACAAATTGTGAAGAACATGGACCTGTATTTCATGGCCAAGTTTCAAACAAATTGAAATTGAATTGAAAAGTTAGGCTCATGATATTTAATGTGAATTTGTACCGTACTCTTGGTTTCTTACTTTGTTTATGACCGTAGGAAAATATGCACAGTAGGATTCAACGGGCACTTCTATTTCTGCCCCTGCTTCTGCTTCTTATAGTCCTGGTTCTGCTTCTTGTACTGTACTTGTTCGGATCTTTCTGGTTGTGGTTGTGGTTGTGGTTGTGGTTGTGGTTGTGGTTGTGGTTGTGGTTGTGGTTGTGGTTGTGGTTGTGGTTGTGGTTGTGGTTGTGGTTGTGGTTGTGGTTGTGGTTGTGGTTGTGGTTGTGGTTGTGGTTGTGGTTGTGGTTGTGGTTGTGGTTGTGGTTGTGGTTGTGGTTGTGGTTGTGGTTGTGGTTGTGGTTGTGGTTGTGGTTGTGGTTGTGGTTGTGGTTGTGGTTGTGGTTGTGGTTGTGGTTGTGGTTGTGGTTGTGGTTGTGGTTGTGGTTGTGGTTGTGGTTGTGGTTGTGGTTGTGGTTGTGGTTGTGGTTGTGGTTGTGGTTGTGGTTGTGGTTGTGGTTGTGGTTGTGGTTGTGGTTGTGGTTGTGGTTGTGGTTGTGGTTGTGGTTGTGGTTGTGGTTGTGGTTGTGGTTGTGGTTGTGGTTGTGGTTGTGGTTGTGGTTGTGGTTGTGGTTGTGGTTGTGGTTGTGGTTGTGGTTGTGGTTGTGGTTGTGGTTGTGGTTGTGGTTGTGGTTGTCGTTGTCGTTTTCGTTCTCGTTCTCGTTCTCGTTCTCGTTCTCTGTCTGTTTGTCTGTCTTCCTGTCTATCTGTCTATCTGTCTTTCGTTCTGTCTGTCTGTCTGTCTGTCTGTCTGTCTGTCTGTCTGTCTGTCTGTCTGTCTGTCTGTCTGTCTGTCTGTCTGTCTGTCTGTCTGTCTGTCTGTCTGTCTGTCTGTCTGTCTGTCTGTCTGTCTGTCTGTCTGTCTGTCTGTCTGTCTGTCTGTCTGTCTGTCTGTCTGTCTGTCTGTCTGTCTGTCTGTCTGTCTGTCTGTCTGTCTGTGAGACGTCACTCTAGGTCGTTCTAAGGTTGACTAAGACCTACTAAGAAATTTGTCGTAGTTGGTTATTAATAATAAATTCGTAACGTTTAATCCTGGGTTCCCACTGATTCCTACTCGTTGCTACACTGCCTGCTTATAAAACACTTCAACGTCATCAATGGTATATTCAGCCCATATGTCTGTAAAGAGTTTACACAAAGACTCCCTCGCACAGCTGGGAGGAATGGCATAGTTCCCTGGCAAGTTAAAATTCTCTGGAGATGTTGCGGCATTATTACAGATTAAGACATCCCCACCGAATACTGGACCATAATACTTATAGTGATATACAGCTTTACTGCTAACCACTACGTCAAACCTCATAGGATATAAACCGTGAATGTTGTACAGAGAGAATATGAATGACTTTGAAGAGGTCTTGAAACCCTCACCTGTGAAGGAATGTTGATTTAATATGTCAAATTATATTTTATAGGGAATTTATGGGGGAAAAAATAATGACGAAGAAAATATTCCCGTTCTATATACAGACAGGCTAAGGTCTAAGGTTTTTTAGCAAGCTGTTTTATAAAGAAATTTAACGCTTATTCCAAAAATAAAAATAAAAATGGAGTGTCTCTGGTTCGTTTTGGAGATAAAGAATTTTGAATATTACCATGTTGACAAGTTTTCGAAAGAAAAATAGCCCAAACAAATTCACAACTCGAAAACTAAAAGAAGCTATAGAAGTATTATTTTTCTCAGGACATCTACTTTTTTAAAACATATTATTTTAGAAAACTATCTAAAAATGTTTGAACAAAATTTTGAAAATTATTAAGCTCAAAATTCAGCATTTTGTTTCCTTAATGAACCGAAAATCGATTTTTCCTAACTTTTTCAACATAATGCTTTTTACCTGTTGTTTTAGGAAATTAACAGAAAAATATAGATTACCGAGCAGAATTCTCGGGTTTTGCTATTTTAAAGGTGGAATACATATCTGGCTGTCAAACATTTAAAATGTGACCATATTAATATCAAACGATAGGACTCTTTCTACATAATACTTTTTTCAATACTCAAATGTGATAATATAATCGCTGTCCCATGATATGGTAATCTTCATTTTCTTGTAATTATTTATGTTTAATTTTTTGGGGGCTTTTTTCTTTTCAAAAGGTCTTTAAATAGCATGAAACTAGTTACTTGCTAGACTTACTTGTCGACCATGGAACGTCAGTGTATCCTCCCCATACGTACTGGGCCTTCCTCGCTATGGTGACGGTTGGTCCCATACCGTCACATTGAGGATGGAAGGTGGTGGGGACATAAAAGCCGTCTTCCCTACCAGACCAACATCGTATCCACGTAATGTTCATGACATCCTCAGGAACTTCATCCATGAAACGCTTCAAAGCGGCATGGTAACTGTTGTTCCCATAATCCGCGAGGATGTCTGATTCCAAAACTGAAAGGAGGGTAATTTGATTATTAGGAGTCTAGAAAATAGACACATAAAAGAGAAGAGTAAACTGAACCCCTTCTGCCGTGATGGCATTCTACATGACTCTCTTTACAATATACATGCGGGAAAACCTTCATGAAACTTACTTGTAACGTTGTGACAGGTCTTTCCGTTGCCAAAGTAACCATCTTTGCACGTGCAGTTGAACGAGCCAATGGTGTTGGTACAATTGGCGTTCTCACTGCAGTCATGCTTTCCCGTGGTACATTCATTAACATCTGTTCATCAAATAATCATATTTTAAATACATAGTTTTATAAAAGTTAAACCAACTTGCAGTTATAATGAGCTTCTTTATCGACTCTTATTTATTCATTTCATTAATATTTGTACAGGGACATCTCATTCAGCAAGCTAGTTTAAAGAGAGCTCTTATGATTCCCTAATATGGAATCATGCACATGATACAGACCAAGTTACGCGAAAAATTGCTTTGTTTCAAATTGACTGCTGATACTTTAGCTACTAAGAGTTGGAAGTATGGATTTAGACATGCTTATTTATAATCAGTAGTTGTTTGTTATAAAAGAACCTGAAGTGGAAGACCTATCGCTTAGAGAACCTATGGATTATTTACAAGGTGCAATGTCTTTTACGTCATACCTTTACAATGTTTGCCTTCAAAAGCAGGTCTTGGGCACGAACATTCATAGGTGCCATCAGCGTAGTCAGGGATGCAAGTAAAATTGTGGAGACAGGGAGACGTGCTGCAGGGATGCTAAAATAAAGAAATAAAAGCGGAAAGGACTAGAAAAATGCAATAATGAATGAAGAATTTAGATTAAAGTAACGGGATTGAATAATTACAATCTAGTACATTACTGCCAAAGAGCCATCGAATGGTGACTGCGAATTCGAGCTAAAAACTACAAGCTATTTGTATGTATTTAGAAATATTTACACATATGTTTCAAAAACCGTTTAGGAATCCATTTAGTTTTTCTACAAAAAAATGATTTTAATATTCGACTTGTATATATTGCCCGCAAGTGATTTTCGACAAGAAAAGGCTGCACTTTGATATCATCTCACCTAAACGAGAACGGTGACGTCACCCATATAACTTGATTTGCTCATGGAACTTCTATGATGGTTTTACTGACAAATCGCAGCCATGTCGCTACCAATTCGATCATGCTCGAAATTTAGTGCTACTCGCAGCGATCTTTACTAGAAAAATACCAAAAATTCTGCCGTGCAGTTACCCCACTTGGGAGAAACAGATGTCAATTTCGAAAAAAGAAGTAAATTTGACGATGAAGGATGACCACCAAAATGCGCAATATAAGTATTAAATATTACAGCGCGACGCGCCTTACCGTGGCCACCCTGCCAAAGTTTCGTACAAGTACGATAAATCACTTCTTGCAAAGAATTTCCACATGAAAAAGACTGCCTACGAAAGTATTAAGTGTTAGCAAGCCAAAAGAGCAAAACTGGTTTAGAAATAGAGATTTTTAAGCATTTTCTTCAAGTTCTTGCTCCAAAGTTCAAATCTTTGCGGTAACAACAAAGCAAGTTCACATGCAAATTTACAGATTCTCGCTTTCTGATTGGCTAACTTGTAAAAAAGTTTGTTGGGTGGCTACGGTAAGGCGCGTCGCGCTGTAAATATTATTATTATTATTATTATTATTATTATTATTATTATTATTATTATTATTATTATTATTATTATTGTCGGCCCACAATTACCACGCGATAGAAAATTTTTCCCAACTAGCCGCCAATATAAACCCGTATTAGCGGCTCAAAATCGCAATAAGTTATAAGAATTGAGAGCAGGTAAATAAGTACAACAGTTTCATTGTTTTCGTGATCAAAATAGAAACAAACTAGAACGCAAATAGAATACTTACTGATAAGTGGACGTAGGAATACGATGTTGGTTGGTTCAAGGCTGCGGTGTACTTGTTCTCTTCATGTCTGATCAAGTCACACTTGTACAGTCCTTCTTTATTCGGTTGATCACCAAGATTTATAGCCGTACAGCCTTCAGTGTGCTTGCAACGCAATAGACAGACGAAATCGTCATAAACTGTTATTGTTGCGATAACATGTTTTTGGAAATGACTAAAATCTTGTTTTTTGAAATACAAATTATGAGAAAAGGAAGAGTGAACAAAAACATGAAACAAAAACCACGATAAACAAATATGTTCCAAACTCCTTGCCATATTGATAAGTATTTATCTAGAATTTGCCAAATAAATTTTGATTTAAAGGATGATTTAGCTAGTGTAGCCGTACCAATTTAATGATTTTGGTTTTACTTTTGATTTAAATGATCTAAGGAGAGGAAGTTCCTTGACGCTTATTCATTCAGTTGGTTTCCAACTGTGAAGGCTGAAACAGTTAACTGTTTCACCCAAATGATCCCTCTTATACAGCTTGCTGCACTTATAATGAATATAAAGCCTCCTTAATTATTGATGTTTTCTTGAAAGAATATTTTGATGGCTGAATATATTGAGGTAAGGGCTATTCTGCACTTAACCCCATAATTTATACCACGAAAACACACAACACCAATGTCATGAAGAATATTGGTTATGGGCCGGTTGCACGACTCCACATACATCCTTTTAATACAATAAAGTATAATCTAATAATACGTCCATCTTCAATACAATACATTATTGCAAGGTATAACTTCATTATTTATGGGAAAGTGCAAGGGAGGCCAAAAAAAAAAAACACTTAAAAAACCTGATGGAGAAAAATTATGTAGAAAATCTGGGTCGGGACCAAGGCACGATCCTCCTTCCCTCCGACTGGGATTACAGCGTATGTATATAAATTAAATTCCGAGAGCCTTAGAAACTTTCAAAAGATCAGTATTAGAATAATGAATATATCTATTCTTTGAAGATGGACAACGCCAGCCAGCGTGCCTATCTAATAAATTGTCACTAATGTTTCTACAACCAGGATTGGATGCAGCACCGGAATTGATGCTATGCATGCTAAACGATTTAATGTTAGGAACAAATGCGCTCATGTATCTCTTGAACTCTTCCCTTATTCTTGTGGTGGAGATACCTTGACTATCGTGAACATATTCTCTTGATTTTGACTTCACAATGCGTCGGACCAGAGGATAAGAAGGACGTGATCCTTGCAAGAAGTCCAGCAGCTTTTCTGTAATACTCACAGGACATGTCATCTTACTTGACCTGGCTAGCAATGACCGATGGCCTTCGCGGTACTGATCATTTTTGCGCTTGGCGATACAAACACACATATAATCGGGACAAATTTCAACGTCTTGGATTCTTAACTTCTGGACCTCGTCCACGCGAAAGAAGCCTGCGTAGCTCACCAGCAGAATGAAAAGGAAACGCACATCAGCTAGAGAACTGCTACTGCTATACCGCTCGCAAACCTTGATCACCAAGTCAACGGAAAGGGGTTCCTTGGGCTTCACAGGCCGGCCAAGTCGTCTTTTGGCGCCCTCTAGCAACGACTTTACTATAGGGTTGTCCGTCGGACTCTCCTGACTACCAGCTAGATGATGAGCCCACCTGATGCTGTAGACGGCCGATTCTAGGCTTGATGGGCCAAGCGCTTTAGCTAGGGCCGACTGACAGAGCTCCGTCAAATAAAGCGCGATGTGGAGAGGCCGGGCATGAATCAACGGTACCTCGGACTTTGATAACGCCCAAGCACGCCATTTCGACCAACCGGCTTGGTACTTGGACACAGTGGAATCAGCTTTAGAGGCCCGCTGGAGCTGCACCAGATCAATCACCCATCATGGATGGAAGACCTGGATCGGAACAGGGCTCTTGCCAAACACCAACTTGAAAGAACTCTGAAAAACACTAACAACACACAACAGATCGTTACTTCAAGAAAAACGTCCGAGCAAAAAACCCAATGGCGGGAGCTCAAGGGCTCCTCAACACCTAAGCGGTGAACTCAACATACTGGACCTAAGTGGTCGATTGCAACATACTGGACCTAAGTGGTCAATTCAACATATACTGGACCTAAGTGGTCAAATGCAACATACTGGACCTAAGTGGTCAATTCAACATATACTGGACCTAAGTGGTCAATCGCAACATACTGCACCTAAGTGGTCTAAAACTAGGTCACCAATCTTAGCAAAACAAAAATGCCATGCACGAACGGCTTAAATGCGAAGGAACTCGCGCTAAGAAAAGGCCAAAAATAGGCCGAACGCCACTCGGGAACTATCAAGGTACCGCAACCGCGACTGGCTGCCAGATGGCGAACACACGCCACTACTGAATAGACTGGAGGGCACAACCAATTGTTCTCGTCACTCCAATCTTGGCTGAACGAGTCTACGCCACAGCTACCAGGGCATGCGTACTTGGAATTAAACCGAGCCAACTGAGCGTTGTAGTGCGAAGCAAAACGGTCGACCGTGTGGGGACCCCAATGGACCAATCGTCCGGATCAATGAATCGACTCAGCGCGTCGGCTCTCTCGTTCAAAGATCGAGGAATCCTTTGGCAGGACAAGAAGATTTGGTGCGCCACACACAGCTGGAATACGTCCAAGGCTAAACGTTGCTAGTGTGGCTTGGAACTGCCGATGGAAACGATGTGAGCTGCGCTTTGGCTATCGGTATGCACCACGACTTTTTGATGATGCAAATGCTTGGCAAGCGCCACCAGAACGTAGTAGATGGCTTTCAGCTCACGGTAGGTGGAGCTCTGACCGATGTCTTCTTCAGTCCACATGCCACGAACCACGCTGCCATCTAATGACGCAGACTACCCGCCAAACCCAACATCACTAGCGTCACTTTAAATCAAAGTACACGGGCTCGAACGCGGTCGGATAGAGTGGCCGTTCAATTGATCGACGTTGGTGAACCAGAATCTCAATTCTTCGAGTAGGGCTGGGGATAAAACTAGCGTCTGGTCCCAACACACACATCTCGATTCTATAGTGAAATACAACTGGCGAGTCAATAATAATGATGAGGATGATGATGATGATGATGATGATAACAATAATAATAATACGATAATGCAAAGTAAAGTAAACTCTGGTAAAGTGTCGTGCACAGTAGACCCGAAGGAAGAACACTACACTGTAAGCCATTTATATAGCATATGCTAATATGCTAGTCAATTAACTAATGAGGTGACAATTCACTACAACAATAGAATTCTTTTCAGTACCGTGCAGAAAACAAATATCTGCTAAACTGCGTACCGCAGATATTTTAATATTCACCGCTATCGAGTACTAACCACGTGATGCAGCTCAGCCAAAGCTCTAAACAGAGGTTTAGTCAGCCACTATACCCTTTGCTATGACCAGCTAGTGGATAATGTTTGGTAGTTGATCGCCTTGGTTAGGGTGAGAAGTGTTCTTAATGTTACGCTGTAAGGAAACATTGTACTGGTACGCGAAAGTATATTTTGAAATGACTCATTTTCATGATTCCGACTCCCGTTACTGTTGCTTTGTCCCACAACCTGAAGCTCAACAAATAACTAGAATATCTATTGAATTGATCAGAAATTGTTTCAATTTTAAAAATAAAAATAAAATTGCCTCATAATCCTTGTAGTATTCTTTAAAACCGATACTGTATACATGTTTGTGGGACACAATTTTAATTCCACTGGGAAAACTGCTGCAACGGTGATTGATTCGCTGTTATCTAAATAGGAACCATGAATACAAGCATGAAGTTTAAAGTGCCTATGAACCTTATTTATTTACATTTTCATATCAAAATATAAGCCATTCTAATAACAATTGATAGGTTTTTTGCTTATTTCTGGCGCCTCTTTCTATTTTTTCGAGCGGTCAAGTGTACGAAAAAAGGAAGATTTCAAAATATGACCTAGCGACAAGGGAGACTGGGCCAGTGACGTCAAAGGAGCAATACGCACTTCTAGATGTATAAAGGAATGTATGTAAAAGATAGATACCGAGAATGGAGGCATATTCAGAGAATAAAAAACGCTTTTCTTAATAGGCTGAAACGTCTTCCATCGTCTAAATCATCATCATCATCATCATATTTTCCCCTTGGGCGCGTTACCGGCCTTGGGGCGCTTCTGTCTGGATATGGTGGGAAATCTTGTCTCCAGAAGTCGCTTAAAATCTTGTAAAGTTATTAGGCTAATTCTCTGCAAAATATCACTTTATAACGAGCCTTCGATCTCTGTTTGTTTACGTCAACGTGAACCTCACGTTTTACAGAATTTCATCGAAATTCATCACCAGAACGTCTGGCGCTCTCGGTTGAAAAATTGTCGACAAATTATTTTGTAACTGCCGTGAGCTAAATTTGAACCTTTTTGGAAAAAAACAATTTTCAGGCGCCGACTGGATTGAAATTTTCTGAGGCACTCTAAAAAATTTAAAAGTTCAGTATATTCTTGTATCTCCCCTCAAGAGAGCATAAATAAGAGAGGGAAACTTCTTAATATCGCGCGCGTCATGTGAATTCCCGGTTGGGCTATTTTTAGCATTCGCATAAAGTCTATTTTCGCCTCACCCTACTCCAGTGCGTCAAAATTTGTGTGCCTCATCCAAACCTGGAAGTAGCGAAAACATGTAAAGATGTATGGGAAAAAACATAAATTTGGCGTCTTTTTTAGTGTTCCACAGGCTCAGTCGTGTTTTATCAGAGAACAGAACATAACCAATCCTGATCTATTTGCTTTATATAATAGATTTTGCCGAAAAAAGTGAGAAAAATCGACAAAAATATGTTATTTTTTAGGCGCCCTCGCACACGTGCACGTCCAGGCCATCAAAAAGATCAAAAACCAAACGACTGCGAATGCTAAAAATTGTCCAACTGGAAATTCACATGGAGCGCGCGATTTTAAAAAGTTTCCCTCTCTTATTTATGCTCTCTTGCTCCCGTTCAAGATTCTAGACTCTCTATAGTTTATACAAGTAGTAGTTTCCATGTAGTTTCTGTCTGACTCTTCAACATTCCTGCATTGACAAGCAGATATTTGAAGTTTTTAACCAGGTTTTTATTATCATTCGTGCACTTTTAGTTTCATGCGTTATTACAATATTTAACCGATAGACCTCTTTACCTTGGGCGTAATGTTTTCCCATTTCAGACCACGTGTCATTCCCTAAAGTATCATTTCTTTGTTTAATGGTTGTACATAAGAAGAAAAATGAATAGAGATGAAACTCATCGAAAGGATCGGCTTAATTTCAAGATTATGACTCGTGGTCTTCCATGGAAAACATTACGTTCAAGGTAAGGAGGTCTAATTTTCGGTTTCAGTTTACGTATAATACTGGCCATGTTGAACGCATATCTTACAAAAACCTCATAGGTTGATGCCACCAACATGATGTTTGCCATGTTAATCGTTAACTCTATCTGCTAGGAATTAATGCTTACAAACCATAAGTCTCAAAGATTTACTAATAGAATGCTAATGTAGCTATTTATGAAACTTTTCGTCTACGAAACAAATAGACCTCTTGAACGTGACTTCAAAGCAGTTCAATTTGGAAAACAAAACACTAATAGGTTCCACTTCTCAGTAGATTGAAATACTTTTGTTTTGTCCTCCAAATTGAGCTGCTTTGACGTCTCGTACAAGAGGTATATTACTATGCTTGTCTATTTTTTCATTTCTAATAAAGTCAAATTTTGTGTATAAGATAGTATAAAGTAATACATTAACCTAAATAAGAACAAGACAACTGTCTATAGTTTTGTACAGGGACAGCGGAGCATAATTTTGAGCATGGGCGTCTATGCTGGTAGTCCTGTGTGAATGCCTCCACTTTCTCTGAAAAATTAAAAATTGAATTTCTGGGGAATGCGGTTTTCAGTGCCGCAGTTTTGTGGGGCAATTGTAAAATACTGAATGCATTAAAGTCATGTCAAAACTTTAGGCAACAGTTTTTGGTTTAAAAAGTTGGTGAGCTAAGCCCCCTCCTCGGTCTCCGCGGTCCCTGCTCCACTATAGCACTTTTCCTACATTAGAATATATGTTTAAATTTTCATACTAAGAATACATCCACCTACATACATCCACCTAAGTACAAGATGATATGTGTATGAAACAAAATCAGGGGCGGATCCACGATATTTTTTTAACAGGGGGTTGCCGTATGATGGCAATAAAAGCGAAGGTAAGTAAACGCCTAATTCTAGTTAGCCATCATTCTCTCACTGTCAGCCAGCTAATCAAAAATCTCATAGGGAGTTGTAAACCCCACAATTCTCCCCCAGATCTACCTCTGCGTTCATTTTTTGTGCTACGTATTTTCAATTATTATAGGTAGAGTCATGCACAAGGTAAAGTACGTCAGTTCTGTGTGAAAGGCATTTTTGACTTCAAATTTTGAAATCTGAAATGTTCATCATAAATAACTGATGTTGGATTGCAACCCTAAAGAGTTATTACCTCAAGGAAATCAGTTAATATACTAGAAAACTAACAAGAAATATTCAACAAGAGAAGCTCATTAGAGTAGCTTTGCATGCATGTGTTAGCTTATAGATATATGAGGTAATTTAGGTCATAAAGTCCATCTTGGAACAGACCGCTTCGAATTCCGAGATGTGCTTCACTTGTCACGAACAGAGGTTTCAGTACAAGGCTCCGTGCATAATAAAATGTATTCTTTTCTCGTGTCACGAATCATTAATCATTATGCACGATTCCTCAACATTAAAACCTTTTTGCGTGACAAACGAAGCATATAGCGGATGAGGGCTATTTTGGCGCCAAATTTGTGACGTCATTTTCCCGCCAAAAGTCTTAAAGCCGAAAAAAGTAAAACAAACAAATTATGAAGAACATCTAACTGTATTTCATGGCCAAGTTTAAAAAAAATTGAAATTGAATTGAAAAGTTAGGCTCATAATATTTAATGTGAATTTGTACTGACTCTTGGTTTCTTACTTTGTTTATGACGGTAGGCAAATATGCACAGTAGCATTCAACGGGCACTTCTATTTCTGCCTCTGCCTCTGCTTCTTATAGTCCTGGTCCTGCTTCTTGTACTGTACTAGTTCTGATCATTCTCATTCTCATTCTCATTCTCATTCTCATTCTCATTCTCATTCTCATTCTCATTCTCATTCTCATTCTCATTCTCATTCTCATTCTCATTCTCATTCTCATTCTCATTCTCATTCTCATTCTCATTCTCATTCTCATTCTCATTCTCATTCTCATTCTCATTCTCATTCTCATTCTCATTCTCATTCTCATTCTCATTCTCATTCTCATTCTCATTCTCATTCTCATTCTCATTCTCATTCTCATTCTCATTCTCATTCTCATTCTCATTCTGATTCTCATTCTGATTCTCATTCTGATTCTCATTCTCATTCTCATTCTCATTCTCATTCTCATTCTCATTCTCATTCTCATTCTCATTCTCATTCTCATTCTCATTCTCATTCTCATTTTCATTCTCATTCTCATTCTCATTCTCATTCTCATTCTCATTCTGATTCTGATTCTGATTCTGATTCTGATTCTGATTTTCATTTTCATTCTCATTCTCATTCTCATTCTGATTCTCATTCTGATTCTGATTCTCATTCTGATTCTGATTCTCATTCTCATTCTCATTCTCATTCTTTTTGTTTGTGTCTTGTTTCGTATTGTGTGTGTGTCTGTCTGTCTGTCTGTCTGTCTGAGAGACTTCTCTCTAGGTCGTGTTATCTTGACTAAGGTACTAAGACCTACTAAGAAATTGGTCGTGGTTGGTTATTAATAATAAATTCGTAACGTTTAATCGTGGGTTCCCACTGATTCCTACTCGTTGCTACACTGCCTGCTTATAAAACACTTCAATGTCATCAATGGTATATTCACCCGATATGTCTGTAAAGAAATTACACAAATTATCGTACACACAGCCGGGAGGAATGGCATAACGCCATGACTTGTTAGAATTCCGGACAGATGTTGCGGCATTATTATCGATGCGGACATCGAAACCGAATACTGGACCATAATACACTGTGTGATATACAGCTTTACTGCTATCCACTACGTCAAACCTCATAGGATTGAAACCGTGAATGTTGTACAAAGAGAATATGAATGACTTTGAAGAGGACTTGAAACCCCCACCTGTGAAGGAATGTTGATTTAATATGTCAAATTATATTTTATAGGGAATTTATGGGGAAAAAATAATAGCCAAGAAAATATTCCCATTCTACAAACAGACAGGCTAAGGTCTAAGGTTTTTTAGAAAGCTATTTTATACAGAATTTAACGCTTATTCCAAAAATGAAAAGAAAAATGGAGTATCCCTGGCTTGTTTTGGAGATAATGAATTTTGAATATTACCATGTTGACAAGTTTTCGAAAGAAAAAATGGCGGAAAACAAGGTTTGCCCAAACAAATTCACAACTCGAAAACTAATTAAAGAAGTTATGGAAGTATTTTTCTCAGGATATCTACTTCTTAAAACATATTATTTTAGAAAACTATCTAAAAATGTTTGAAGAAAATTTTGAAAATTAATAAGCTCAAAATTCTGCATTTTGTTTGCTTAATGAACCGAAAATCTTTTTTTCCTAACTTTTTCAACAGAATGCTTTTTACCTGTTGTTTTAGGAAATTAACAGAAAAATACAAAAAGATCTACATAATCCTTTTTTTTTCCAATACTCAAATGTGATAAAATAATCGCTGTCCCATGATATGGTAATCTTCATTTTCTTGTTATTATTTATGTTTAATTTTTTGGGGGCTTTTTTCTTTTCAGAAGGTCTTTAAATAGCTTGAAAAATTACATGTCTTACTTACTTGACGACCATGGTACGTCAGTGTATCCTCCCCATACGTACTGGCCCTTCCTCGCTATTGTGACGGTTGGTCCCTTACCGTCACATTGAGGATGGAAGGTGGTGGCGACATCAAAGCCGTCTTCCTTACCAGACCAACATCGTATCCATGAAATGTTCATGACATCCTCAGGAACTTGTTTCAAGAAACCCTTCAAAGCTGCAAGATAGCTGGCGTTCCCATAGTCCGTGAGGATGTCTGATTCGTTAACTATAGTAAAGTGTAGTAAAATATGATTAAGATATTGAAAAAAGTCTAGACACATACAAAAGAGAAATGAATCCCTTCTGCCATGATGGCTTTTATGGCTTTCTTTGCAATATGCATGCTAGGATATGAAACTTACTTGTAACCGTGCTACAGGTTGTTCCGTTGCCAAAGTAACCATCTTTGCACGTGCAGTTGAACGAGCGAATGGTGTTGGTGCAAATGGCGTTGACACTGCAGTCATGCTTTCCCGTGGTGCATTCATCGACATCTGTTCATGAAATAATCATATTGTAAATACATACCTTAACTAGGGTTACAGCAACTTGCAGTTATAATGAGCGTCTTTATCGACTCTTAATTATTTATTTCAACAATATTATACAGGGAAATGTCATTAAGCAACTGAAGCTAGTTTAAAGAGAGCCCTTATGATTCCCCGCCATAGAATCATGCGTATGATACAGACGAAGTTACGCGAAAAATTGCTTTGTTTCAAATTGACTGCTGATACTTTAGCTACTAAGAGTTGGAAGTATGGATTTAGGCATGCTTATTTGTAATCAGTAGTTGTTTGTGGTAAAAGTATCTCGAATGGAAGTTCTAGCGCTTAGTGAACCTATGGATGTGAGACTATTTACACGGTGCAATGTCTTTTACGTCATACCTTTGCAATCTTTGCCTTCAAAAGGAGGTCTTGGGCACGAACATTCATAGGTGTCATTATCGTAGTCAGGGATGCAAGTGAAGTTGTGAAGACAGGGAGACGTGCTGCAGTTGGACTTGAAAAAAAAAATGCAAGAATGAATAAATAAATCAGCCTCAAAGCATAATAAACAAATAAATAATACACGATAGTTACTGGACTACTCATTACAATCAAGCTAATAAAGCCGTGAAGACCTAAAATATGTCTAGAATGTTTATTAGTATTGTTTTCTAACCCATCTAATCATACTAGCTGCCAAAGATCGTTATCACTAAACTAGCTTTTAAAGTATAAATTTGTTTATCTTGAAAACTATTTGAATCCCAAAGCTATTCCTGGTTTGCTTAGAGTATATGTGCATAAAAGCAAATATCTTTCCGTATGTAAACAAACACATATGTTGAAAAGGATTCGTCCAATTCAGTGATAGTGATATTTATGGGTGTGTAACTATCGAATGTGATTCGTTACAAAACAATGAACATTCCGAGACATATTTTAGGTATTCATGGTTTTCTTAGTTCAACTGTAACATGCTTCCCTTTAGAATATCAAGAAAAAACTGGCTACTTTTGGAAAAAAACATTTAAAAATTTTTTTAAAACTACAATTTTTAAGGTATCAGGATATGATTAGGACCCCTATACGCGCTACCTCAAATTTCGCACGGGCTTTACAATATTTTGTTATAAAAGTATACATTTTCTGAAAGCTAAATAAATGTAGTTTTCGAATAGCTATTTATAATTGTCTGTTTTGGAACACAAAAGAAAGTTATTGGGTTCAAAGTGACATTCTACCTCACTTCATTCGACGACTTCCCGCAGGGTCAGAATTTTCGCTATGTCGATCAAAAGTACGTTAGCAGGCTCTGTGGATAATGAGCTTCAAAATTGAGTCTCAGATTTTTGATATCTTTTTTAGATCGTGCGCAATGACGCGTTAAATCCGGAAGTTTGAAATTTCGGTGGTTATGATTGCAAAATAGACAATATCTTTTGAATGAAAAGACATTTCAAAAATCTGAGACATCGTTTTTTAGATCGTATTGTTATTTATCATAATCCAAAGTTTCAGTTCGATGCAATGTAATCCGAAAGAGTAAAAATGTTTTTAAAACGATATTTTGGTCACTCAAAAACTGCGGAGAAAGCCTATAACCTTTTTAGTGTCGCGAAACAGAAAATTCCATATTGATTTTTAAAAACTTCGTTTATTTGGCTTTCAGAAAATGTATACTTTTATATAATAATATTGAAAAGGCAGCGAGAAATTTGTCTCGCGCGTAAAGTAATCTCAAAGGTCTCAAACGTATCCTGATACCTTAATAAAAAATTTAATTCTGATTCCGAATATGAAAAGAAAAATAAGGTATCCTGAACACCTTTTCGAGATAATTAGCATTTAATTGATGGCTACGCACGAGTTTTTAAAGCAAAAATTGCGCCACTGGAATTGATCAGGGAAATGTTTTACAACTCCTAAGATAATAGTTCTTTGCGGACTATATCATGCACAAATGCCGGCTAGTGAATTATTCTACATTACCACATGGATATTTTGGAATAAAAGACAAAGAAATACCTTGATTTGTCATATTTCGCCATTTCAGTGCTCTCAAAAATCTCATAAAGTCAAACATGCGTGAGAAAAATTAATTTAAGAAAATTCATGTAAAGTAGATTTTTAGGAGTTCCTTCAATTAAGCTTATAAAAAGTATAGAGTCCCGTGCAAAATTTGAGGTTTTTTTTCCAAAAACTAATTAAAATACGCAGCTACAACTGATATTTCTACGCAGTTCGAAACAAAACAAAAAAGGTCTTTACTACATAAGGGTGATCTTCAAGGAGTAAGATTTCGACGGAATTTGGAATGTAAACCTTAAGATATAAAATTGACCAAAGACGTTGTTTTCATCTTTTTAATCATTTGATATCCTCATATTCTGATTTAACTTTCATACTTTTCCCCCTCTTATTTGCTATCTTTAATTTCTGATTTAGTTTTGTCTGTTTTTGAAAAGACAATCAGAAAACTTAATAGCGGAGCTCCCGCGCGGGCCGAAGGCCCGCGCGAGCGGAGCACCATACTTAAGAAAAAATGGTAATCCATCGAGTTGATTTTTCATGGCTTGATTACGTCATCACCTTGTCCATACATACATACATACATACGTACATACATACATACGTCCGTCCGTGTACCACTTTGCACAGGGTTCCCGCGCGCTTTGCTTACTCACAAATGCACAGAAAAATTGCAATAATGTAGTCAAAGATGGATCAAGAAGTATTTTTTCTTATTTTAGCAATGCAAAAAATACGTTTAATCGAAGTCATGTCTGTCTTAAAGTGAACAAAAACAATTTTTCGACTTTAGCGACTTGCTAAAGAAGATTTAGCGAGGGAAAGCGAGGGAAGATTCTTAATCTTACGATGAAGTTTCGTGACTGAAACTTCAGTGAGAGAAAAAGTGGCCTGTAGACCAGAAAAACCTGATTATACTGCAAGAATGATATTTCAGTTCCGTAGAAAACACTTCATAGAAGGTAAATTCATTATTTTTAACTAATATTTCGTAAAAAATCGATAAGAAATGTGTAAATTAGCTGGAGAAACTCTCAGACAAGCCAAGGACGTTGGTTCGGCAAACATTGTCAGAAAAACTTGGATAGTTTGTCGTTTTTACTGCATTCTAGATTTTTATCATCTTTTTCTTCATTACTTGTGAACCAAAAAAGCGATATTTGAAGCTTTGATTTTTTGTTTTTGATCCCATTTCAAGAAAAAGGCTAAGACTTAGTAAAAAGACTTAGTTCTTTGAAAAAATATATTTGACGGCCAGCGAGCCTCACGCGTCAAAACAAGATTCCAGTTTCATAATCATATGAATATTTTGACATTTTTATAGATAATTTATTTTAATGTTGAATGAAATATGAAAAAGGAATACATATCACACCAAACATTTGCTATTTATCGGGCTTTTCCAGCTATTACTATTACACAATCGCAAAAATGATGAGCTTGTTTTTTTTTATGGATAAGCTTATGTTTTTGTAAGATATTTCGCTCGATAATAAAGTTAAGAATAAATCTGAAAAAAAACTTTTCAAAGACCAACTTACTAACAATGAAAATTATTATCTTGTATTAATGAATATGTCTCTTTTTACTTGTGAAGTTCAAGTGAATGTAAGCTTTTAAACTTATCAGTAATATTTTTCGACAATTTTCAGTGTAGTTCACTTTCCACCTAAAAAACTTATAACTTTGATTACTAAGATTTGCTGAATAAAATCCTTTGTTCTATACATGTATTCATATGTTCTACAATCTATAATTATTTTTCTTCGATTTGAAAAGTTTTCTAATGCTTTTGAAGGCTTAAAATAATGGTTTTTCTTTTAATTTTTCCTCCTGGATTCTGGTAAAATCAAACGAAGTGGTAACGCTATAACCAGCGTTATGCCGCGTCACACAATTGTCACGTTTTTAGCACTAAATATACTATTTATGGGAGCTCCGCTTTTAGGCAGTGCCTAAATCTATATATTATGCATTATTTATGTGGCATACAATTTTTTGACTCGAAGCTATACTTAAGAATAAAAGTGGACTTTACTCGAAGTTAAAATACTTTAAAAAATATGTATATATGTTAATATGATTGAAATTTCTCTTGTTACAATGAGGATCCTGTTATTATTTCCTTACAGTGAAAGGTAGCTCTGTAACTTGGGTTCTGTAACTTGTATTCTCTAACTTGTGTAACAATTAAGTGTGTCAGTTTGAAATCTAAAAGGGTGTATACTACAACGTTTCTGCAATCGAGTGTATATATATATGGATAAACGGAAGTTTTTCAAACTCACCCGTATGCTGTAGTGGTCAAAACCTGGATTATTGCTTTGATACTTGGACGAAGAATTGTATTTATCAGTTGGCAACAGCTCACAGAGGTACTGGGCTTTCCCTTGGTAAAAGAAGATGGACTGTTTTCCAAAGTTGAACGAAAGACAAGACATGTTTCTGGCACAACTAACAGAACATTCCTTGTAATTCTGTGCGTGGAACTGGTGTACGTTTTCTACTTCTAGTTTACTGTTTGGGTGAAAAAGGAAATGTGCGTAGCCGAATTGTGGTGTTCGGGAAAGAGACATGTTCACTGCAATCTGAATAATTTCTGAGGGCGTTAAATCAATAGATAAAGACGCTTCGATTTGGAGGAGAAAGAAACTCAAGAACGCGAGGATAAAGAAAGGAATCATCTTTGACGCTGGGACTTGATGCTTTCAGTGAGCTAACACTCTTGGAATGGGACTAGCGAATGAGCTTGGCTAGTAATATATGATGGGCACCCTTGGCTACACTACACTAATTCTATAGGCAACTAGGTGATGACGTGAGAAAGTCAACAAACAAACAAAAAAGAAAAACCCAGAAGAAAAAATATATATATTAAAACATCAGGTCGTTCTTTTTTGAGCTACAACTCGAACAAACCCTACTATTTCGAAGAAAACAGCGTGTGGTCTCTCTTTTAAGAAAGTACTTCACGAGTGCTTGCCGTCGCTTTCAAGAAACCCAAATTTAGAAATTTTTCACATGTGTGAAAACGGATTAATCGAATTGAGACTCTGAGATGATTGCTTGCAATGTTAAAATGAGAGGTTTGAAAAAATCCTTCGAACAGTTTTTGAAATTTTTAGAAAAGCGTTGAAATGAATTTCTGTCTATAAGTTCAACACTAATGAATTATTTATGAATTTGTTCTCAAGAATTATTGAGAAAGAGCTCTTCTTCCAAAAGTTTGAGGAAGTGCGAATAATAGTTCTTACATTATTTGAAAGCGATTTCATTGAGCCGTTCTAAGCCAAAGTGAGCGATTCTTTTCAAAAACTCGCCCAAAACTCTAGAGTCAATTTTTATCATTGTCAAGATAGAGTTGTTTCTTATTGACGTAGTTTTGAGTAGTTGAACTTGGATATATGATAAATACATAAAAACCTGAACTTACTATTGTTTGAGGAAGCGTATTGGATAAGACAAAAGACTCTTCTTTAAACACAAGCTCAAAAGCTTCACGTGAACTTTTTCTGTCGTACTGTGACTGTGTAATTATTTCACCTGATGATGGTTGAACCGAAATAAAGCGCTCTTCATCGATCGTTTTCTGCTTTTCTTGATTGACTATCAGCACGAATATTAAAATATCATCAAATGGATGATTGTGTTTCATGTTAACTCTAGCATCAAAGGCTTTAAGTCGTGGTTTTCTTATTTTTGGGTGGATTTAGGTTCTTTTTGGCGGAATTTTTATCGAAAAAAAAACATTCTTCTGGGAAAATTTTCGCCATCTTGATTTCAGAAAGTGGAATTTAATTCTTTATTCCGATTGGCTAAAATCCGGCATGAGAAATTAAGATAAATTTTCCAATATCCAAACCAGAATTTTAAGAAAAATTCAGGACTGAGAGATCTGACTCATTCAAATTTTATCTTTCTTTGAAAACTTCCCAAAAGTGTCTTGACAATGATTGTTTATATTTGAGAATTAGCGATTTGAAGTTAAAAGGTAGCGCACCGAGAAACCCCATCGAGCCACCTTAATTACGGCCCTCAATTAAAGAAAACATCCAAGTTGAAGTTATGAAGTTTGGCTCCATTCCAGCTGCACAAAAAACTAAGCACGAAAATTTGTTGTAATTCAAGCGGCCCTAACACCAGTTTTAAAAGTCATACAGTCATTTGAAAAGATGTTCCCAATTTTGAAACTGTTAAGTCATTAAAATACTATTTCGCCAGCGAATTTTCGTACTGTAAGTCCGGGGCAAATTTCATCATTGAAGAATTCAACCGCTTCAGTGATTTTTGCCCATACTCCCGTTCGGGCTAGTCGCGTAGTCGCGGAGCCGGTCAGTGACAATGTTTATTCAATTAGCTGTATATCGCGAGGAATTCGATGATATGGGGATCGTAAATGAAGAGTGTATGGCAAAGTTTTGCTTTAATTTTTGATACATCTTGTACTTCAACTTTTCTCTCTAAATTCTTCATCAAAACGCGTGTTTTTGTACTGGGAAGAGAAAGCTGCATGTTATGAATAATTAAATCTCACATTAGCGTTGTGATTTTACAAATCTCAAACTCAAAAGAGTATAATGAGCTTCTAGTTTCTTCTTCTTCTTCTTTCTTTACAATGATTGGTTATATTTTGGAGAAATAGACTCATACTAAAATACTGATAAAAACCAAACCTTTTACTGAGGCCTGTCTTTGCATGTGAAGTTAGAAATATATTATGCGAAAGTTCTTTCGACTACGAAGTGTCTTAAGGAGGCTAGCTACAGTTTTTCTTGTGCTCGCCCGCTTGACTTTGGACGGCTGCAGTTCTTAACTAGAAGCACTTATGATTTTGAAATTTCACCCAACTGTATGAAAATTGAAGTTTGTAACGATGTATATTTTATTGAAATCGGAGTTACCATAGCAACGAAATCGTGACGTAAATGTTTTTGATTGAATGCACGGTTGGCGTAGCGGTGAAAGCCCTCGCCTCTAGCTCACCAATGCAACCCGGGGGGCTCGGTGTCGTATGTTAGTAGAGTTGCTTGTTGGTTCTCTCGAGGGTTTATTCTCCGTGTTCTCATGCATGGTCACTGGTTTTGCCCTCGTAAAAACAGGAACGGGTTTGTTTTATTAACAGCAGTTTCACGCGTTATTGGATCTAATTAACAAATTTCCGATGGTTTAGAGCGGTATGTCCTCTTATTTACCACGATATGACGTCAAAAGTTGGTCAAAATGTTTATGTACCCACTCGACGTACATAACTTATTTTGACCAACTTTTGACGTTATATCGTAGTAAATAAGGACATACCACGCAAAACCATCGGAAATTTTTTTTTTACCATAACAAAGTCAAATAAAAGATCCAAAAACGAAGAAAAAGTTTGAAAAAAAAAACCCGTGTGAAGCGCGCCCTTGCTCCTTGCCGCGAGTGATTCTTCATTTATCGGTATGTCCTCTTATTTACCACGGCTCTCGACCAATCAGCGCGCGAGAAATTACACAGTTATGGTAAAAGTTTTTGATATATGAAGTATGGAGACAATTTAAAGGCCTTTTTCAAGTTATTGGAGGCGGAAGTTTTTTACCCCTAAAAATTCAAAATTTTCTGTTACAATAGAGCTGTTAAGTTGTGACGTATTTCCGGGTCTAAAAATCCAAACCTATTCTGTTAAACTATGGTGTATGGCAAACAAAATATCTAAAAACTAGAAAATTTTATCTGACCGATTTTGACTAAATCGTAAAAATATTTTGAATCCGAGATTTTGAATTCGCATACTGTGTATTCATAAGTTTTAAAGAGTTTCTCCTTTGCGTTTTTTAGATTGATTTTTTTTGATAGGAAACCGCAGTTTTTGGACTGAGTTTCAAATATTGTAGTTTTAGCGCTTTTCCTTGATATTTTAAAAACCGCGATATATTTTTTTAACTTTCGTGATCGTTTTTCCATTATATGATCAACAGTGTCTTAAAGTTTCATCGAGATTGAAACATATTAACAGAGTCAAAAAAAAAAAATATTGTTAGCCTAAAATGCAATTCAATTGTTATGATTATTTTATGATTGTGTTATGATTCCAGCTGAATTAATTAGCACTGTCCGGTATTTTAGGCTAACTATATTAATTTATTTGACAAAGTTAAAATGTTTCAATCAAGATGAAACTTTTAGACACTGTTGTTCATATAATGGGAAAACAATAACGAGAATTTTTGTGGATAATTCCAATTGTCTTATTTAACTGTGCCAACCTTGTCTAGCTTCATTAACCTTTTTGCAACAAACATAGCGTCGCTAATGCAATTCCACTTCATTATATCTTTACATTCGAATTGCTAGGTGAGCTTCAGGGGCATAAACAAAGTAAGAAAAAAAAAAAAAAGAATAAAAAATAAATAAATAAAAAGACAGCAAAAGTTTTGTTAGACATATTTTAATCAGAATTTTTATCTTTAGGGATATTGAGTAGAAAAGAGGACCCTACCTTTATTTTAAGCTTTCGACTCAACTAGAGTATTGATCACAATGAGTGAGTCAGCTACGCACTGCTGTAGTCTCAGGCTTTTGGACCACGTGACAGCAGTAGATTGTCCCACACGTGGGGCAGGTAGTACACTTCTATGTTTTACTCAGTGTCCCTAAAGCCAGTCTAATCCGTTCTAATTATTTAAACCTGAGTACATGAATTTTCTCCAACGTAAGCAATTTAATTGTGTGAATCTGTAATCGATTCTCAGCATAAGAAGTACAGTCGTTCATGCAACTTTTTACTTTTCTTCATTTTTGTGGTCTTGCGTTATCTTTATAATATATATCTTTATATAGTCTTATATATTTTTTCCAATGGGCGTAGCGTAGTGGTTTGAGGGTTCGATAAAATACTGGAGACAGTTCATTATTTATGCCTTGGGGGAGAAGAGTCTGGATGACAACTACAATAATAACTTATTTAATACCGTTATAAGGTCGGTCCGTATAAGGAAAACTGTGCCCTCCGTCTTGAAAACGGACCTTGGTCTAATGGCCTCGGTCCGTACATACACCCCTTGCAGAAAGTCGGAATGCAGCTCAATTTGGAGGACAAAACAATAGGTTTCCCATTCTCAGGAGACTGACATTCTTTTGTTTTGTCCTTTCTCCAAATTGAGCTGCTTTGACGTCACGTGCAAGGGGTGGTCCAAGACCTTGTTCACATTTTTTCTGTATCCGGACATCCTGGCCGGGAACTAATGTCTTGGTTTTTCAATTTTTTATCTGTAGTAACTTGGAGCTCTCGCCAAACCACCCGTGCATATACACATCAATACACGCAGTCCCATCATTATTCTCCTCTGATGCGTTTGCCAGATCTTGACCAAACCAAATACGATACTCTTGACCAGCGGTAACATTCATCGGCACTGAGAAAGGTTTGAAGGTGAGGTCCGTCGAGCTTCTGTTCACGCCCGGGATTGAGTACTGCAACCAAGGGTAATATCTAATAAACTCATTCTGAGGGAGTATCCTTCTGTCTCCGCTGTCTGTGATAATCGTGTACAGTACTTCTTCACCACAACCCCAATTACTTCGTTTTGTTTGAAGGTTGTCTTTGTTGCACGTTAGTAATCCAGAGATGTGTTTCAGCTTGATCGTTGTTACTGTTCCATTCTGCTTGACAAGGAAGCGTCCGTAGGATGAGTTTTTGGTTCCAAAGCAGACAGGGCTTGAGTTGATCTTGAGCCACCAGTTGTCTGAAAAAAAGAGATGTTTAAAAGGGTAGGAGGGATGGTGATGTCAGAATTCGTTCCCAGAACTACAATTTGTCAATGAATTCTTTTTTCTAACTCCCGTGAGTTAAATTTGAGCATTTTTGCAAAGAACTCTCCAAGCAGGACAGTCTGAGGGATGAAAGGGTGGTCTGATTTCTTACGCGTTCGTATTTTGAACGAGCTCTTCAAACTCCTGGGCGACACGTGTTAAAAAAACTATTGATTAATTGATTGATGATGCTTTGAAGGCTTAGAAACTTTCGATTTTTCTTTCAGTTTTGTTGCTGCTTGCAAAACAACAAAAGCAAAAATGACGCCGAAGTGGTGACGCGCACTAATTAGACCGACACCGCCAATTACGCAACACCAGGTAATTGTGCTATTGTGTATCGTGGCAGTATAAATATGACCTATCTGACTTTATCCTTCACTTGACTCTGAACATGACTTCCGCTCAGGTTGTCGAAACGTCAGTCACATCAAACAGTCCTTCTCAGGACTACATCCACCCGGATGATCATGATACAAATATTGTTTCTTAGACAAATATTGTTACTTCGATAAATATCCATTCACCTGGGTTCAGACCCAGAGGAGGGTCCAGGGTTATCCCATGATGCATTGCGCTTACCAATTGTAAACATTGAACCATCTCGGCGTTCAAGAAACGAATACAAAGCCGTTTTTAAAGCCATGATTAACCAACAAAATCATGAACAATGAAAGTAGGGTTAATGTGTGTTGTTTTTTAACAATCCTACTTATGTTTACACCAAGAGGTAATGATATATTTCGAATGGTTCATGAAAAATTTGATCTTTTAGAAAGGCGGCTTGATACGCTTCAAATATTCGAGTGTCAGATGTTCCAGGCAAAACACTTATTTCTCAGGAAATATACGAGTATTTTTCGTTTTAATACCATCATATCTTAGCTTAAGGATTAATTTATACTCTTATATGAAAGTACTCCAAAGTACTCCAGGTTTTAGATGAGTTTAGGACATCTGAAAATAGCCATTTTTTGACACTTCACGAAGAACTGAACATTGGAAATGTATAAATAATAAACGGACGTTGAGTCAAATCACAGTATATTTTACACAACCGACAAGAAAAGTAATAAATCTACAACTTATCCATATAATAGGTACTGAAATAAGGAAAATAAGCGCTGGGATACGCACATCGAACAGTTGTCACTCGTCTCTTTCTCTCAAATTTATCCAGATAACTGACATGAATCAGTCTTAAAAAAACTTCAACTCCTTCCAAGGCGGGTATACAAACATAAAAATCGTCTTTCGATACACAGTGAACGTAAGATAAGGAAAAATTCTGGGAAAGATGCCGAGTATTCAGCAACTAAACTAAACTCCGCCATGTTGATCTTCACTCAGAGTCTGCTCAAACAAAGTGATGACGTCACGAAAGAATTGATAATATACTATGAAACGCAGTGCATCATGGGATAACCCTGGACCCTCCTCTGGTTCAGACCTTTCTTTACAATAATGAGAGCTAGGTGGTCATGCTGTTTCGTAACGCCGTGCCACCCATGTCACGCTTTTAACACTTCTTGCGCGAAAAACTGAACTTATAGCTCCGCTTTTAGGCAGTGCCTAGACATATCTATTCTACACAAAATAGTGTGGCTAATCCTGGAGAGAAACAGAGATCTGGAGTATAGACGCCTTGCAGCACGTCGAAAGGCAGCTCAAATTGGAGCACAAAATTTGGAGGTCCTAATTCTCAGGAGATTGAAATTCTTTTGTCTTGTTCTCCAAAATGAGCTGTTTTGACGTCACGTGCAAGGGGTCTATTGTACACTTACATTTTGTTTCACACTGTTTACCCGTGAATCCTTGCAGGCAGTGACAACGGATACCAAAAGATGTCGACGTTTTACACGTCCCGCCATTTTCACACATGGTACTTGTGCAGTTATCCTATAAAAGTGAATGGATAGCAGTATGAGCGTTTGATACCAAGCAATAGAATATTCTCTGGTTGATAGCACATGACGGGCAGTGTTTGTCTGTCATTGTAGGCTGGTAATGAGATTCATTCAGCTGATTGATGCTAAACAAATAGAATACTCTCTGATTGATAGCACATGACGGGCAGTATTTGCCTGTCATTGTAAGCTGGTAATGAGATTCATTCAGCTGATTGATGCTAAACAAATCGAATACTCTCTGATTGATAGCACATGACGGGCAGTATTTGCCTGTCATTGTAGGCTGGGAATGAAATTCATGAGATTCCTTAATTGCGACATTCTTAGCAGCATTATGATTACAGTACTATTTCAGCAGCCAATTCAGAAAAAAACTTTATTCTTTCGTTCTATTTACAAGGATGATCTAAATAACATAAAAATAATAAAACAGATGTTCAAATTTTTATATTTTGGTGTGATATTACATGCAATGTTTCACCGTATTTCGCAGTGTTTTCTCCGCTATTTTTTTTAACTAGAATAAAGAAAGTCTCTACTTACCACCACTCGAACAAAGTGATGATACTCTCTTGAAGGAACCAGCATTCTAGGATCGCTTTTCTCATTCCTGTTCATCAGAATACATCCATGCAAGCCATTCTTAGGCTCATGGGAAAAGTTTATCGACAAGCACTCTGATAAACGTTTACATTTTAAGCAACAATTGAGAACGTCAGTCGCTTTTCCTGCTTCAATTACATTCCCTTCGAGTTTGTGGTAGTCGAGTTTCGTGAAGTAAACGCCATTGATCGTTTCGCTCAAAGAACAGGCAAAAGTACATATTAAGATGAAAATAAGTAATAGCTTCGCCATTTCCCTGACATGCGAGTCTTCCTTTCTAAAATATATATCGAAGAATGACAGATTTGTTGTCGTGTTCAAAATTATGAAACATTGATTAAAAGATCGAAGAGGCGTCTGGGTAATTACTCTAAAATCTAATACAATTTGCTTAAATATAATTGTAGTCTTTTATATTCTTTTATCCGTGCAAAAGCCTTGGCAGTTTCATTTATTATGAATGAGATCATATTTATGATATTGTGGATTTTTTTACTAGAATATTTTTCCAAGTATTGCATAAATTTTGATTTCCTTAATAATAAAGAATTGGCCACATCTCAAAATTGTATTTTTAAGTTCACTTTATATTGTTTTCTGAAATGTCAAATACTTTTTATTAAGCTGGAATTAACTCTTATTGTTCCAATGTGTGTTCAGAGTTCCAGCTGTTGTAACAAAATATATAATTTATGTCGGACGACTGCGTGAAATTGTACAATTTGCCCTAGATATTGGTGGACGTCAATCAAGGCGCACGTTGCCTCCACGTCCCATAGCAACGTGCGCTTTAACTTTATTCGTTTTCCTGAATTAAAAACATGAAATTAAAACACTTTGGACAAGTTTTGAATATATTATTTTTTTCTTTTCATTCCTGTTGCTTTAATTCACGTTTTTGGTAAAACTAGTTGAAGGAGAAGAAGCTTAAGAAAAAAGGAATAGAAGAAGAAGAAGAAAAGGAAGAAGAAGAACAAAAAGAAGAAGAAGAAGAAGTAGAAGAAGAAGAAGAAGAAGAAGAAGAAGATGATGATGAAGAAGAAGATGAAGAAGAAGAAGTAGAAGAAGAACAAGAAAAACTTAAAAGTAATAAAAATTATAATAAACAGGCTTTCATAAAAAAATATAGAGTTAATGACAATCTTGATGACAAGCCTTAATCTCTATAATGACTGCAAGATTAGTACTGAGGTATTTGAAGACAAATTATATTGTCTGACTCAGCCCACATAATTGAATATTGTGAGCTTGATTTCAAAGTACGTCGCCGAACGTTTAGTTATCTTCACGTTATAACATTATAACAATACTGCATTTTGAAAGCTTTGTTAAGACATTTATGATAATGAAATGGTTTCTGTATATGTCAATAACGATTGACAAGAGTCGAGCACGGATTATACGTTTTTGCTCTAACGAACATTTTCGACATTTTTGAAATCTCGTGCTGTTGGAACAAAAGATGTGCGAATTCTTTTTTGATTTTGTTGTTTAGAAATAATAGTAGTATTGGTAATTGAAATTTGACTATTATAAATGTGGTACTGCTCGTGGTGAAAGCCTGATTCAGTCTAATTATTATTACCAATACCACTATTATTTCTCAACAACAAAATTACAAAAGAATCCGTACATCTTTTATTCCAACAGCACGAGATTTCAAAAATGTCGAATTTGTTCGTTAAGGGAAAAACATCTAGAGCAAAAAGGTCTAACCATTAATGATCCTAGGGCGTTACGCTTACGTTTCTTAATTCACCGACAAATATTTCTAATTTTCTCAGATGTCCTTAAGGGGGGACTTACCTATTTACTAGCCACAGTTGCTAAGGAAAGGATTTAAAAATGTCTAAAAGGTTCTTCTTATATTATAACTTCATAAGTAAAATCAATTTGTGAAATGGACCAGTTTTTGATATGTGTGATGACGCCATCACTCTTGCGTCATTCATGACGTCATATTTCATAAAAAGTTAAAAAACAATCGTGCAATTGGTCAGTTTGACCCCAAAATAAACGAAATTATTGCTGACGTGAATTGGAACAAAGTTTAGCATGGATTTTATTCTACGTAAACAGAGTGAGAAAATATTTAGATTTAAAAATTTCAACATGGCTTTGTAGCCTAGTCTTTTCTCCGTTTTCAAGAATAATGCTTAACTTTGTTTTAATTCATATCTGCTAGGATTTCGCTTAATCGTAAGTCAATCCAACCAAATGCACGCTTGTTTTTAATTTTTAATGAACTATGACGTCATAAATTGCGTTAGAGTGATGACGTCATCGCACATATCAGAAAATTATCCATTTCACAAATTGATTTTATATATGAAGTTATAATATAAGAAAAACCTTTTAGAGATTTAAATACTTTCCATAGCAACCGTGGCTGGTAAATAGGTAAGTCCCCCCTTAAATATTCTGCTGGCACGAACATACCTGGGCCGAGTCTCTTAGATTATTCTCAATTCTTGGAATCGGCTTACTATGACCTAATATGTTACATATGCCTCCCCTTCCTTCATCCAGATATACAGGCTTTGCTACGGGACTGAAACGAGATAAACAGAAGCTAAAATTATTGTTTCCAGCTTTGAACTGTGCCGGGGGGGGGGGGGGGGGGAGGGGGTACTTCGGGTCGTTTCATACGGGGATGCTCCGCCCGGACTCTCGACCCCTTACCCTTTGATATACCAAATTTCAGCAAAAAAGTACCCCTTTTATACACTTTTTTGCCTGAAAAGGTACCCCTTTCATATACTTTTGAAGAAAAGCTACCCTTTTTTATACCAAAAATCACAAATTCCCACCCCTTTTCTATACGTGTGGCCTGAAAAACGTACCCCTTTCGGGCGGAGCATCCCCGTATAGTCCATTATAGGGAGTACCCCCACCCGGGGGAACTGTGTTCCTCAGAAAGTTCTCATTTCTGCGAATTCATAAAGTTCTAGTTTTCTTAGATGTCGAAAAATATTCTAAGCTTGAACAAACATATTTGTGCCGAGTTTCTCAGAATATTTATTTTTTAGAATCGACTGACTTCACTGCCTTGAATATTATAATGTCAAGCTAGCTAGGTAAAGTATTTGCGACCAGGCCTGCATGCAATCCCTCCAAAGTTATTAGCCTTTTGTAAGCCTTTGGCCCGTGCATTTTTACAATGCGTCATTGTGCGAGAATATAAACAAACCGAAGGGAAACCCAACAACTCTAGTTCGCTTCTTCAGTAAATTTAAAAGAATTCAAAAGAAGACAAGTGTTGAAAAGCTTGCAGCTACTGAAACATTCGCATTATGTATTTCTACGCGTATCAAGATATTCGCAAGCTTTCTATTTCTAGAATTAAAGTGATAACTGTTAAAAAATACTGTTTGAATATGTTAATTCATGGAACATGTTATAAAGCGGCCGGTCAAAATAAGGCATTCCGTATAATATTCACAGAAGCTTAGCATCTATATACGAACATGTAACTAGTATTAGAATTTAGTTAAGTTCCCTTCAAATGCAAAGGGAGCTCGCTGCGTCGAATAGGACTCTCCACATTTCAGTTTTATTATTGAGTATTATGAGAATTCATATCAGCTGAATTATTTGTCAGCAACTCAAACTTACTCGATTAGAGCAGCACAACTCGCGTCGCTAGAACTCTTAGAGGAGTCCAAAGCCTGTCAAAATGATTTAACATGGCTAATATTAAGATGCTACGGCTAAAACTTCGTTTTAGTTTTTCTATAAACTTCGTGTTCACGAGCTTCTTTGACAAAGTAAAACCCGCATCCAATTATCAAATCAAGGGAGGGGAGCCTGAACATTTTCTCGAAGCTCGTTCTAGCTCTCGAATTTGAAAGAAAAAATAATTTTATTGATCATAACTTTTCAGTATTTTAGAAACACTGGATCCTGCGTTTGTAATGAGAGAAATTTGAATTCTAGTTCCAATTTTGTTTATACCGAAAAACATTTGCCGTGTCCTACCCTACTAAGGCAGTCATTGGTGCGCAATTTTTCCCCGTCATGGGTTATGCTAACAACTTGAGCTTGTTAGCTTCGCGCTGATTGGCTAGTTACATTTTCTTGTATCACCTAGTGACTTCAGTGCCTTGAATATTATAATGTCACACTAGGACGATAAGGATCACGTGAGAATTGTCTCATTTCCGAGAATCGGTTGACTTTCGATAGTCCCTGAGCAAACAAGTTGTTAAAACCAGAAAAAAGAAACCAGAAGCTAAAAGGATCCTTTTCTATCTTTTTAACTGCGTGAAAGTAAAGCCAAGATTTGGTAAGTAAATTTGTGTATGAAAAGTACATACATAAATATCGATTATATCTTTAAGATTTCAAAGAAAGAGAATACCCATCGCCAGCATGAAACTCTCGCTTCCGACTCGAGCAGATGACCAGAGTTACCAAAACTATTGCATTAAGAATTGTATTCACTATTTTTTTTCATATTTTTTCTTTTAACTTAAGATACAGTAGAAATCAGTAGAATTTTATAAAAGTTTTACCAACCTATTTTGGACCAAAGGAGATAAATTTTAGTTTCCTCGATCGATTCAGTTTTACTTTCATTTTTGTGGTCTGACAGATGTTTTTGGAGATCAGTCTTTTAACTTGGTTACCGTAACCAAGCAATAAAGAAATGAAATTACCGATAAAAATATAGGTTCTCTTTAATCAGAGTGTTTAATGTTTGAATTGGATAAAAACCCTCAAATCAAAGGTTCCCGAAAAACCTAACAAGCTTTATTCACAGTCCAGGAATCGAAAACCTTAGGTCTTGGTGAGAAACGACTGTACTTAGAAGAACTGCGTCAGTAATATATTTGTTATTCCAATACTTTACTGTCTACGTATACTAATTCCAAGAGCCCGGAAGTGTATTTTGTACCTAATAAATATGCATAGACGAATTTCTTAGAAACTATACTATTGAAGCAAATAGCTTGATTGTGTTACCACAAAATGACTCATTGAAGGTAGCAGACGTTTGATTAATTCATGAAGTGTATTTTCAAGGGCAAAAAACCGACAAATTGGGTAAACAAATAATTGTGATTGTTTTTTCACAAAAATTTCAGTCCAAGAGCGTCTTCATTAGAAAATAAAGGTTCGTTCAAAATATACTAAACATATTTCTTTACTGTAGCTGGTTATATTTTGGTGATGCCAAAATACCGTATAAATAAAGACAATATAAAACTAGCCTTAATTTCATGAAATTAAATTATGTTTATTAGCATTTTGTAAAGTACGATAAGGGTCAGTGACAATTGTCTTATTTCCAAGAATCGGTAGACATTCAATATCAGTCGTTGAGCGAGCAAGTTATCAAAACCAGATAAACAGAAGCTAAAAGGATCCTTTTCTAGATTTGAACTGCTTGAAAGTAAAGCCAAGATTTGGTAAGTAATTTTTTTAATCAAAAGTCCATAAATATCGATTTTATGTCCTCGCTTCCGTATCACGAGCAGAAGGTTCGAGTTACAAAAAAATATCGAATTAAGAATTTATTCATTTTTTATTTATTTCTGCTTTTAACGGTATTACTTAAGATACAGTAGAGATCCGTAGAATTTGACAAGAGTTTTACCAACCTATTTTAGACCAAAGGACAAAGATTAGTGTATTTTGCTAGATCGGTTCGGTTTTGCTTTCCCTTTTGTTGTCTGACCGATTTTCGGAGCTCAGTTTGTTTTTTACTTGGTTACTTAAACTTATGATGAGTTTAATATCCATTTTACGGGCGCATAATTCTGAACGATTACGATGGCGCACGTAGAAAAATTAAAGCTATTATATAAAAAAAATTTGATCAAAGTTACTTTTGGTTATATAGCAATTAAAAATTAAAAATGCATCTCTTAATGAACAATCGGTCCATTTAGAGCCAAATTATTTGTTTAACACTTTGACATTATGCTTCATCGCTTTTTCTATGTTTGCATTCAGTAGACCTGAAGGTGTTGTCGAGATGACAAAGAAACGTAGTCTGTTCGTTAGTATTTATGACCATTTATTTTGTTAAACTATAAAATATGGCAACCAAAATGTCTGGAAACTAGAAAACTGTATTTGACCGATTTTAAGTAAATCGTAAAAAATGAAAATCGTCAAAAAAAAAATAATTAATTTGTGATGCCGAGTCCAGGAATCAAAGACCTTAACTTAGTGGTGAGAGACGAACGCACTAAGACCAGTGCCGTGCCACGTAATATATTTGCTGTTCCAATACTTTACTGTCTACACATACTAATTCCAAGAGCCCGGAAGTGTATTTTGTACCTAATAAATATGCATAGACGAATTTCTTAGAAACTATACTATTGAAACAAATAGCTTGATTGCGTTACCACAAAATGACTCATTGAAGGTAGCGGACCGAGGAGCTCTGGGTACGAGACTGCCTGTACTCCCGCTTGGGCTAGTCGGGTAGTCGCGGAGCCGTTCGACGAAAACGTATTTTTAATTAGCTGTATTCATTCTCATCTCCGTTCTCGTCCATCATATTCTTATTTTTTCAGAATCTCACATTACAATGGCGACCCTGATTGGTGTTCTTTTGGACGTGTCGGGCTCAATGAAAGCCAGTTTTGGTGAGAGGCCTAACGAGAAAGACACTCAGAAAGCAAGTAGTTGGGCTCGTTCTATCTTTAAAGTAGTTGATGGACTTATCAAGCATGATGTATCATCAGCCAATCACGTGTTTGCTCTAGCATTTGGAGCAAGTAAAGAACCTCAAGCCTTCGATCTTCTTGGTACACTTGCTCCTCTACTAGAAAGAAATAGGGAAATGGAGAGATTGGCAAAGAGGCCACTGCACGAGATACTTGAGGAAATTTTAACCTTCTTAGAAAGGAATGGTGCGCCTAGAGTTCGTACATGGGGAAAGATGGGGGTTCTTCTTGAAGTTGTTGAAATATCAGTAGCTTGCTCATTCCTTTATGAGCTTAAGCATAATAATACTTTTAGAACAAGATTTGTCCAGGATTGCCTCCCTGAATCATGCCGAAAATTGACGCACAATTTATCATCCTATGCTCTAGAAGCAATGAATTATGGGGCGTCTTACATTCCACAAGCTCAAGAATATGCTACAAAAGGAAGTGTTGAGGAGGTAGTGGAAAAAGGGAAACAACTGCTATCGGAAGTCTTAGAAATGGTGCCCATTGGTCAAAAAGCAATTATGGACGTGCACACAGCATCAGAAATCCTGCATGGAGGAATAGGTGAAGAGGAGCTTAACGATGAACGAGTAGACGAACTGATGGATGCTGTTGAGCCTTTTATTTATGGAGGTACGCCGTTAATGAGAACCATTGGTGAGGCAAAAAAGTTATTTGCAACGCCGACATTTAAGGAACACACAAAGCTGATGTTTATCATATCCGATGGAGAGCCAGCCGATGGAAATAATCCTCCTCTGAAGGAGCTTACTGAGTTAAGCGTGACCACTGTTTGCTGTTACATCACCAAAGATGCAATCGCTGATCCAAAACGTCTTTACAGCACTCCATGCGACACGTGGGATAAAGCCGCTAAGCTAATGTTCCAAATGAGTTCAACCATCACCACCCAGATGATCCCTCGCACTATATTTGTCAAGCGTGGATGGAATATTGACATCACGAACAACGAAACACGTCTATTCGTTCAAGTGAATCATCCTGATATCATCAAAGATGTCTGTGATCTGGCCAGGGATGTAGTGTGCTGCCAAGACGCGCTTTCAGATTTATTGACAACGGCGTCTTTAGATCTGTACATAAATAAAGCAAACCAAGGATTTGTCCCCAAAAAACAAACAGGTGGCACATGTTACGCAAATGCTTCAGCCGCTGTCCTGCATCTTTCAATGCAACGGATCGTCGGCCGAGACGGTGGTTATCCAGACTTCTTTGAACTGCGAGAACAAATTATAAAGAAGTACGGTGAACATGGTGCCAACACACTTAAAGTGCTTCAAGAGATCTGTCCTGAACACCGACTCCACTGCGAAGAGGTTGATACTCTGGGAGCAATGAAAGCAATCACCGCTAAAAGACCTGTTTTGGCAAAGTTCAGGCTGACTGATCCTGAGTGGGACACGTTTTCGCATTTCTATCGCCAAAATCCTCAAGGTGTCCTCACAAGTGCTATTCTGGATATCAAACAAAGGCTGCCAAGAGAAAAAGTGAGTGGTCATGCTGTGGTGCTCACCAGCTTTAACAGTGAAAGTTTAATGTTTATGAATTCCTGGGGAAGCAATTGGGCTGATGGTGGCTTCTTCAGGGTTAGTAATGCAGAGGTACTTGGCTTGGAATTTGTGGACGTGTTCTGGACTCTGAAAGACCTGAAGCAGTCAGAGATTGATGCACACCAACGTCGTGGCCCCAAAATTGCAAAAGATATGTTTTCAAGGCTTGAAGGACTACAGAAGGTCCAATACCCCTGCCCTTCCTGTAGGCAGAGTTCCAACGTCACCGATTTCTCGGGTCATCATTTGGAAGCAGAGTGTCCAAAATGCTGTCAAAGGTTCGATATCAAAAAAGCAGGAGATGACTTGGCTTTGAGCATGTACCTGTTATCACTGTCAGCTAGTGGAAAATAAACTGAATGTAGTGGCATCAAGCATGGGAACAAACTTAAAGGTAGCAAGCAAACTATATTTAGCAGTTATTCGCCGAAGGCGAAGTGAATAATTGTTTTAGTATAAATAAAAAGGTGATTATTTCAAAAAAGAAAGAAGGGAACAACATTGAAAGTGAAAATATTTTATTTTTTAAAAGCGCGACAGCCATTTTGTCCGAAAAGGTGATTTTCGGCTGATAATCCCAGATAGAAAACCAATCAGAGCGCGCGATTTTGTATAATCACCTTTGTATTTATACTAATGTTGAATATTGCTACAGGCCCAAAACTAGTTGGGTATACATATCATTATTGATTATAACCTAGGAGTTGTAGTATACCGTTCGATTTATTTCCATAATTTAATATTCAAATAGATAAGGATGAATCAAAGTACCTTAGACAAACAATTTAAGATGATTATGAAAGAAGCAAGACGACGTTTCTTCATGTAAATCTTGTAATAGGCTATTTGCAGAATATAATCATGTGACTGGTTGGCATTTTCAAAATTGTGTACATAACATTTACCTTCGATTTGTTGTCCAAAGTTTATCATAAATCTCACGAAAAGCATGAAATAACTACTTATCATTATACCTTGATGATTTTAAAACTTCTAGCTTGAACAACAAGACCGATGGAACTGGATTCCCAAACTTCACCTAAAAACCGCCATTTTGCCTGGCAGAGAAAATGGTGGGTTGCATTGCATTGTAGTTGACTAGGATTCTTTAAGCATTTCCATGCTCGTTTGCCAACAAACAGAGCCTTCCCCAAGGGACCTTGGTCTGAAATGGTTCGCTATTGTATATTAGCATATGACTGTTTGATCCAAAGGGCCTATAAGAAAGAGTCAGTTAGGAGAAGTCTGGTAATTTGTACGTATCGCTCAGTTAAGTCTCCTTTCCTATCAAACTATAAATAATAATCCAACATAAAACACAATAATAATCAGTATGTAACTAGTACGTAGAAGATAGTTTATGGGATATAGAATCATGAACTTGATGTACATGTGTTCATACATTTACTGTACTTTATCGAGTTCAACCTCGACTTAGAACCAGTGTTATAACGAGAAGACTAACGAGAAATTGAGTCAGCATTCTTGAGTGAACATTTAATATTGCTGCCGACATCCATCGGCCATGATTAATGATTAAGGAATAAAAAACAGTTTTCCGTGTATTATACTCTGATAAAGACACGCGGGATGTGTTCTCTCCACATCCCAAGTGTCTTTATCAGAGTATAATACACGGAAAACTGCTTTTTATTGCTTTTATAAAATAACCAACTTTTCGAGAGAGAGAAAAATGACGTGAGCATGTATAATGCTCTCATAAAACATGGCTTTTTGACCAATCAGAGCGCGCGTAATATCAAAGTTATTTTATAATTGTATTATGTAGCAATTCTTAAGGTTATTAGTTAAGAAGAGTGTGATAGTGGTAAATATTCTAAGGTATACAATTATGAGTTGAAAATGTTGAGAAGCAAATCGAGAATTCGAAAAAAAAGACGAGTAAAAAAAAAGAAAATATTTAAAAATTGGAGGAAAAAAAGAATCAAACGCAAAATCTACATGGCCAGATAGTAGTTCAGTTTGTAGTAAGCTAATATTTACACTTCTAATACAATAGACAATTAATTTACAATCCGTTTGTTGTATACCAACTTTGAGCTGAAAGCGAAATATTTCTTTTACAGCCAAAACCGTTGTATCGCGCGGACTGATTTAAAATTCTTCACTCGGATTGGGTTTTTCCTAGCCGTCAATCATTATGCAAATTAGAGGTTGAACAAGCTTGCTCGATTGCTTGCACAGATTCCGCCATTAAAGAGTGTTTCAAATTCAAAGTTTTCTAGATAATCTAAGACGAATCGACGATATTCCTAGAAAAAATATCTTCGTAAGATCGAGCCCATGAATATTCTTAGGAAATAAGCATTATATTCCTGCGTGAGGCTGAAAAACCTTGATGAAAACTCCAACATCGAAACATCAAGAACATATGTCTCTTGACCATACATAGAACTTGTGCTAAACGGTGGAAATCAGATTGTAAATATAATAATGGAAATAACTCCACAATAATGATATTTAACCTTCTGCTATATTACTAATCTTCTCAAAGCCCTAGAATCTCCATAAATAGACGTCCATTGTGAACTCGTTACTCGGTTTGAAATGCAAAACAACAGCCCTGCGATCGTAATCTGTAAATAAATTTATTGCTCTTACAGCTGTTATATGGAAACCAGCTGAGGCTCGGTATTACTGGCTATACGAACCAGTTTCTGAATTGCAAAAATCTATCTTTCAAAAGAAATTTTTGAACATTTTAAGCAAAATATTCTACCTTGTCTACTAGTACGTGTACAGCTCGAGATTCTCACGGGAGACCATTACTAGTACAGCATTCCATTATCATGGCAATAGCTTGAATACTTGACAGGAAAAAAGGCTGAAAAACAATTCTCCCCCTCGATTTAAAGCTTAGAACACTATCGATTATTTTTAAATGATCGAAGAAGTTTGAATTTGAAGCACTTTGTAATGGCGGAATCTGTGCAAGCAATCGAGCAAGATTGTTCAATCTCTAATTTGCATAATGATTGACGGCTAGGAAAAACCCAATCCGAGTGAAGAATTTTAAATCAATCCGCGCGATAAGATGTTTTCCCTTTTCAGACCACGTGTCATTCTCTTGAGAATAAGAACCTTTGTTTGAGTTGTATCCATATATATCTGTCTTTTTATAATGAGCCACCATTTGACAAAGAAATGATACCTTTTGGAATGACACGTGGTCTAGCATGAGACAACAAACCACCCGAGCTAAAAAGGGCTATAGTTCCCGAGTTATAGACCCTTTTAATGATAATGAGATAAACTATATAAACTAGCCTTGCTAAACTGGATGATCCTGTATAAATATTGACTTAATAAATAAATAAAATAAATAAAATAAATAAAATTTCCTGAGAATTGAAAATCCATTGTTTTACCCATTGTTTTATGCCTCCCCCCAGGATCAGGAAGGGGAAAAAAAAAGATCGAATAGGGTTATATTAAGGACAAAAACTGGTAATTTTTGAGCTTCGCAGAGGTATAAGATCACTCCATTTGACAGCGTTTCCTTCTGCGGACGGGCGACTTTTAGCAAGATTCGCAATCTCTTCGGCCAGCAATTCCTTGTCCCAAATGTTAAAGCTTGTCATGTTCCCTTGAAAACTCTGAGATTGCTGAAACCTTCCCTTGTACGAATCCTGATCTTGTCCAAGGACAAGTGCACCTCTTCCAATCGATGTGCCAGCGAGAAGTGTACAGGAGTCCGTTTGAGTTCCATCGATGTAAAGACGTCCTTTACCGGAAGCATTTTCCCATGTTAGTGCGATGTGGTGCCATTGGTCATATGAGACCGCATAACTAAAAACGCCACTGAAAATAGTTGCAAAACTTTGTCAATGAAATGCGTGTTTTGAGAATGCTAGATGTGTGCTGTGAGCAGTTATAAAGCACTTGGGAATAGCCCACTTTCGATATTCTGGTTGAGCGATCACGCACAAAGCAACTCAAGACGAGACTCTGGGGAAACCATGAAGTAATCCTAGAATATTCTTTTGTTTCCCCAGAGCCTCGTCTTGAATCGCTTTGTGCTTGATCGCTCAACCAGAATATATAAAGTTGGCTATACACACTCTCAGAAAATGTGCGCATGTGTGCTGTGTGCTCTAATATATAACGTGCCATCAACCAATCAGATAACGAGATTGAATCATAACAGATATCTTACAAAGTACAATAATGACACGTGATCAACATGGACAAGTAGCTATAATCAATGCTCTAGTTTCAAATTCTCTGTTGCTCAGGGTTAGCCTCTATTCTGTGTAGAATATTCATGTGTTCCAGTGAAGGTCCTTGGAGTTTCAAAGTGTTTGTATTGTTGAAGTTGTGCATTCTTTACTTTACCGTTGGTATTTGTAAATATTCTGACGCTTAAATGAGGCTAACCCTGAGTAAATGAGTCTGTGATTAAGGGACTCAGTAGTGTAGAACCTTTTCACATGACATCAAAGTAGCTCAATTTGGAGGACAAAACAAATGAATTTCCATCTCCTGAGATTTGGAAGCTATTGTTTTGACTTCCAATTTATCTGCATGCTAACGTGCTGCAAGGGGTTTATTCGGTGATTTACCATGTTTTGTCTCGTAATATTATTTCGATCTTTTCATCAAATATGGATATCTTGATCTCATTTGATTGAGCTTTTGTTGCATAGCCAAAGGTCGTTAGTTCGTTGACATTGGTCGGGTCTGCCTGTACCCACATGGCGATTGTGAACTCAGTCAGACTATTAAACGGGTTTTCCAAGACGATTGTATTTTCAACAGATTGGACTGGGAATGTCAATACTGAATTCGCTGCAAAGAGAAGAGGAAAGCATGAGTGTAGGAAACGATGCATAAAGAATACACCACTTTTCGAGGTGTGACGTTTTTCAATTTCAGACCACTTGTCATTCCCTAGAGTATCATTTCTATGTTTAACGGTTGCACATGAAAAGACACATGAATATGGATACAACTCAAACAAAGAATCTTATTCTCAAGACCATGTGTCATTCCCTAGAGTATCATTTCTTTGTTTAACGGTTGCGCATGAGAAGACACATGAATATGAATACAATTCAAACAAAGAATCTTATTCTCAAGAGAATGGCACGTAGTGTGAAATAGGAAAACATTATGGTAAGAGTTCTGTGACAGAGCTTACCTATCTCGCAGGAATTTCCCGCGAAACATTTGGGACAAACACATTTGTAGCCATGGGAACCATATCCTGCCAAACATGTCATGGTTTGTACTGGGCATGTTTGCTGGTTACATTCGTTCTGTTGAAGAAAAATTAGGCACTTGATGTAACTAGTAATACTAAATACTGGCCATTGTGAATTGGTAATCAATATATATATAATGTACACTTGCTTCTAAAAACGTTGAATACTGAATACATACTGAATAGCGCATTCCAAGACCGAAATGCATTTTGGTCATGTACTATTGCCTAAATAAAATAAATATTAATTATATTTTTGTTTTCTTGGAATACGTTGTTAATTTGATTTTATATGGTACACTGAATCACGTGCCTTTTAGTTATATAACAGTCAATCGGTGTAATGCGGTGGGGTATAGCGGAGATTCATTTGGATGACCCCCCCCCCCCCCCCCACAAGACTGCAGTGGACACGTGACTTCTGAGCCGCGTCTATTCATATTGCCTAAAATAAAATAAATAATAATTATATATTTTAGTTTGTGTGCATTCCATCCGAAACAATATACTAGCTACATATAGAGAGTAAATCGCTGTATATTTACTTTTTATTTCAAATCAATGAGAATGGAATTGGAATACACTATTCAGTATTCGGTATTCAAAATTCATCGTTTTTTGAAATATCTGTATATTAATTATCGTCAATTCCACATTTGCCTCTATTTTATATACATTTAATACTGGCTTGCCAAAATATCGTAAGATTAAAGGCATTCTTCTACATTGTAATGGTTTTTCTCGCATCTTTAATGAAGCCTTACATGACAGTCATTAACACCGAAGTATAAACCTTTATATTTTAAAGACATAACACTCAAATAAAGAAATATTTCACCATTCAACTATTCACTTCATTTAGAATCAATACTGATAGTAATGATTTTTAAAACACGGGTTATAGGCGCACGTTAAATTTTTAATCGATTACAGAATCTATAAATACAATAGTGGGAAAATACTCACTCACCACAATGGATTGATAGATGACATCTGGTTCATTAATTAAATCGTGTGGATATTTCTCATCATCCTCTGAGCTAAGCTCACAGTTGGATGAAACTTCTTTTTTTGAATTAAAATTCGTGGAAACGCATCTTGCTTCGGCATAGCATAACAACATACAGATCTCTTGGGAGCCTACCGTCTCGTTTGCAATGATGTGACCCGTGAGAGTTTTATTTTGAATTCGATTCTTCAGTACTACATTACGACAATCGTCTGTTGATGAAAATAAGTCAGAAAATGAATAAATTATATATACAAGTTCACCATAAATAACTAGTATATATAACTATATTATATGTTCATTTATACCAAAAACAATATTTATTTTTTTTAAATGCCATTTCAAGAACCGGGGATTTAATAATCATTAAGAAAATAAATATTTTTTGGTTATAACTTTTTCTTGATTTTTTTTTTTAAGAATTGAAATATAGTAGAGATAAGATAAGAAGCAAGGTAGAAAAGTCATTCCGAAGACACTAACTAGTACAGGGGCTCGAAAAGCTAGTGTCTTTTCTATCAATTTAGGCATAAGTTATTGGGTGAGTTGTCAGGTTCTTCGGTCGCTTTATGACCCGTTTCCTTCGTTCCTTTCTTTCTTTCTTCCCTCGTTCCTTTTTCTTTCTTTTTTCTTTCCTTCGTTTGTTCCTTTGTTCCTTAAGGTGGCTTCCTATAGTATTTTTCAGACCATACCTTTCATTTTCATTTGGCTTATTCATATAGTCTTAACTTATACCTATATATTTGATTTTTGGACCAGCTATAGAGCTAAGATGAAATTTTAAAATAATGTTAATTTTAGCTTGATTGACGTTACCTTGGCAACGATAAACAAATATTGTTGAAATTGGTTTTTATCGAATAACTTTAGTTTGTTAAAAACCAATTTCAACAATATTTGTTTATCGTTGCCAAGGTAACGTCAATCAAGCTAAAATTAACATTATTTTAAAATTTCATCTTAGCTCTATAACTGGTCCAAAAATCAAGTATATAGGTATAAGTTAAGACTATGAATAAGCCAAATGAAAATGAAAGGTATGGTCTGAAAAATACTATAGGAAGCCACCTTAATTACCAAAACTTAGAGAAAGTCGAGGAAAATTAATATTTTTATCCTTCACATGTAAGTCAAAGTTCTATGTAAACATTTAAAAATATGTTTTTAAATGATGAAATTCATTCACACAATGAAAGGCCGAGTGTTTTTCTCCAGGTTCTCCGGTTTTCCTCCCTCCACAAAAATCTCCATCGAAATTCCAGTTTTGTCATGGAACAAGGTTCACAGGTTTGTTAGCTACTGTCTGTTAAGTGCTACCTTCTTAAAACGAGAAATATCTATAATTATTGATATATTTTTTATTTCATTTAAGGTTTAAAAGCGACTTTTGATCATCTACGATTATCGATCTTTAAATTTTTTGGATGCAAGGGATCATTAAGTATGTTCAAGGATAATAATAATAATAATAATAATAATAATAATAATAATAATAATAATAATAATAATAATAATAAATCTTTATTTAATGTGGGTATCAAATAGGATATACTGAGCTGGTTTCCAATTTGGCCCACAACTAAAATGTACAATGATAATAATAAAAACAAAGCTAACTACTGACGACGAGAAAGAAAGAAAAAATGTAGATCCAGATAGTGTACTAAAAACATATTACATAGAACTATGATACTATGATACTAATATTACAATAAACACACATTTAGAAACAGTTAATAAACAGAAGAGGGCGAAAATATCAGATGAAAAAGAATAGTACTGACGCTTAACATGAAAGGATTCAAGAGAAGAGTTAGCTGTAAGGAGAATATTAGAGAACTGGTTACGGAGGGAATTAACAGAAGAGGCAGACTTAATAGCAGAGGGTAAGGAGTTCCAAAGAGCAGAAATGCTGTAGCAGAAAGTACGGCGTCCACTGTCACAAGAGCAGAGTTCAGGTTTAATGAAAAGATCACCTTTCAGGGATGCACGGGTTCTGTGACAGTGGGTATCAAAAAACAAATTATTTATAAAACATATCTTATATTTACATGAACGCCGGCTTTATATACATCTAAATGCTAAGTATTTTTAACACTAACCTTGCAGAGTTGATGTCACGATAGCGGTAGTCAGTAAGTACGAGAGAAGTTGGAGAATAAGAGCGGACATCTTCGTTGGACACTTTGATGTAGCGAGATTATGATACGAATTATAACTTGCAGCTTCTCTAACTTTGAACTATTCTAAATCTTGAATTCGGTCAATTGGGAAACCGGTTATCAAATATTTATGAAATATGTCGCAATTCAAAAAGAAATTCAAATGGATTTCATTTTCAATTAAACCTTCAAATATCAGCAATTCTACAACATAGTTTCTTGAGTAGTAAACGTACATTAGTTAAATATAAAAATTAGTGTTACATTTTCTATTTTGTTGGTAAATCACGATAATCATTTCTTTAGATGAAGCACGAATGCAACGCTGACATTGAAGAATTCTATTGATCTACAAACATTCAAAAAACACATGTTAAATCACAGTTGGAAGTAGAGATTTTGAAATCGATCGAGGCCTATAACTACTACTGAGTTTTATCTTTAGCAGTAGGAAGTATTAGATGAAAGAAGAAGTGTTAAATGAAATTAGTAATTGAAGAACATAATTTCTAGTTATTTCAGTTGTTTTAATTGTACAGGGATAATAAAAAGCGAAGCTTTCTCTCCTGTCTTTTCAGTATCGCTCTGGTATCATTTACTCCTGTAGATTCCATCAATGTGAATAGTACTTTTTGTTTTAAGTTTAAAAACTTATTTCATACGGTGGCCCACAACTGTCACCATAAATAACTAGTATATACAACTATAACATATTTTCCATTTATACCAATAACAATATTTCGATCGTATTTAAAAAAAATGCCATTTCAAGAACCGGTGGTTTAATAATTATTAAGAAAATAAAGATTTTTTGGTTATAACTTTTTTTGGATTTTTTTTTTTAAGAATTGAAATATAGTAGAGATAAGATAAGAAGCTAGGTAGAAAAGTTATTCCGAAGACACTAACTAGTACAAGGACTCGAAAAAAAAAAAAGGTGGAATTGGATTTTTTTCGGAACACCTGTACTTGCTAGTGTCTTTTCTATCAATTTAGGCATAAGTTATTGGGTGAGTTTTCAGGTTGTTCGGTCGCTTTATGACCTGTTTTCTTCGTTCCTTCGTTCTTTTCTTTCTCCTTCCTTTGTTCCTTTTTCTTTCTTTTTTTTCTTTTCTCCAGTATTTTTATCTTTCACGTGTAAGTCAAAATTTTATGTAAACATTTAAAAATATTTTTTTAAATGATGAAATTCATTCACACAATGAAAGGCCGAGTGTTTTTCTCCAGGTTCTACGGTTTTACTCCCTTCACAAAAATCTCTATCGAAATTCCAATTTGATCATGGAACAAGATCCACAGGTTTGTTAGCCACTGACTGTTAGTGCTACCTTCTTTAAACAAGAAATATCTATAATTATTTACATATTTTTGTTTTATTTACGGTTTAAAAGCGACTCAAAAAACAAGTTATTTATAAATTATATCTTAGTCATAGTTACATGAACGCCGGTTTTATATACACCTAAATGCTAAGTATTTAACACTAACCTTGCAGAGTTGATGTCACGATAGTGGTAGTCAGTAAATATGAGAGAAGTTGGAGAATAAGAGCGGCCATTTTCGTTTGACAATTTGATGTAGCGAGATTATGATACGAATTATAACTTGCAGCTTCTCTAACTTTGAACTATTCTAAATCTTGAATTCGGTCAATTTGGAAACCGGTTATCAAATATTTATGAAATATGTCGCAATTCAAAAAGAAATTCAAATGGATTTCATTTTCAATTAAACCTTCAAATATCAGCAATTCTACAACATAATTTCTTGAGTAGTAAACGTACATTAGTTAAGCATAAAAATTAGTGTTACATTTCCTATTTTGTTGGTAAATCACGATAACCACTTCTTAGATGAAGCACGAATCGAATGCAACGCCGACATTGAAGAAGAATTCTATTGATCTACGATATTCAAAAAACACATGTTAAATCACAGTTGGAAGTAGAGATTTTGAAATCGATCGAGGCCTATAACTACTGAGTTTTATCTTTAGCAGTAGGGAATATTAGATGGAAGAAGATTTAAGGCTCAAATGAAATTAATAATTGAAGAACATTATTTCTAGTTATTTCAGTTGTTTTAAGGTATCAGGATATGTTAAGGACCCCTATACGCGCTACCTCACATTTTACAATATTTTGCCATTAAACTATACATTTTCTGATTCAAAATTAATTTTGACAAAACTAGAAAACAATTTATTCTTTTTATATATAAATAATAAATGAATTAGAGTTTCCTATTACGAGTAGAAACTCTTACAAACTATACACGACTTCCATAACCTCTGGTGAAGCGCGGACACTGGGAACGAGTTTGCACGGAAACGAGGCCACCAAGGCCTCAAAATCAAAACAAACGTGACTCGCGAAGCGTGCTAGACGAACATATCGGTATTTATTCTTTATACAAGCATTATTATAAAGCTATTGTGGTCCGTTATGTTTGAATGCTACAAGGACAATGCCTAGTCATTGCTGTGTCTACGATTGCAAGAAGAAAGGGTATAAAGATGAAGATGGCAATAGGATTTCATTCTATAAATTCCCTAGCGAGAAAAGTTTAAAAAACAAGTGGAAACATGCTATTAGGAGAGAAGAAGATTTTAAGATCACTGAGGCAACAAAAGTCTGTTCTAGACATTTCAGAGAAAGAGATATAAAAAAAACACTAGCAGGGAAGTATCTTTTAAAGCCTGACGCGGTACCCTCTTTGTTTCCGTGGACACGCAGTTCCCCGCGTCTAGCTAGCGTAACATTTGATATTGGCTCCCAGAATGAATTGGAGGATGAACAAGAGGCTGCTGTGGAACAAACGGAGGAATTTGAAGTTTGTGAAGTAGTTCCTTTAGTCTTTGTAGATATTGCTACTCAGACCGACTGCGATGCAAATGAGTTCGAAACCATTGTAACGGAAGTCACCACGAGAGGTGAGAGAATTCTAATTATTCAACAAGAAGTGAAGGAACTTCAAAGCCAGGTGAAAGAACTAGAAAAAAACATTGAAAAACTTAAACGGAAAGTTTTTACACTCGATCGCTTTATGTCAAACGGAAAGGCAGCGCATTTTTATACGGGCTTCGAGAACTGGGATGCGTTTATGGCTATCTACAGATACCTCAATCCTGGTCAAAAAGGAGAGAATATCAGGTACTGGAATGCATCGAATACAAACTTCTCTCCTGGTGAATTAAATCCAGACAGAGGAGGAAGACCAAGGACACTAAACCCTTTACAAGAGTATTTCTTAGTAATGTGTCGTCTTAGACAAGGATTTCCCGAAGAACATCTAGCTAATTTGTTTGACATATCCTTGTCAACAGTGAGTAGGACTTTTATAACATGGCTCAACTTCATGTTTTTGAAGCTTGGTGGAGTAAATCTATGGCTCTCAAGACAAGCTATCAATAATACTATGCCAGAAGATTTTTTGGCAAAGTATGCTTCAACGAGGGTGATCATTGATTGCACAGAGATCAAGTGCCAAATGCCAAGCAGCCTTCAATTAAATGGTGAATTGTTCAGTAGTTATAAAAACCACACTACATTGAAAGGGTTGGTTGGGATTTCACCAGGTGGTGCAATTACCTTTGTAAGCCAACTGTACACTGGTGGCATTTCAGACCGAGAAATTGTAACGAGAAGTGGTTTTTTGGATCTCCCTTTTGACAAAAACGATTCAGTGATGGCTGATAAAGGTTTTACCATTGATGATCTTCTGCCACTAGATGTATCCTTAAATCTACCCCCCTTTCTCGGAAGCTCAGAGCAGATGCCTGCTGAAGATGTCATTAAGACACAAGAAATTGCAGGCCTGAGGATTCACGTCGAGCGTGCTATAAACAAAATAAAGAACTTCCATATATTCGATATAGTTATACCATTACATCAATTTGGTTTGATCAACCAGATATGGACAGTTTGTGCTATTTTGTGCAATGGACAGCCCAATATAATATCTGTCAATCAGAATACTATTGATTAAATGCAATGTAATACAGCAGCACTAAACAGTTATGTCTTAGTAGTGATAATAGTGTTTATTTAGATAAATATAATATATTAGAGTTTTTTTCTCATGCAATGAAGTAGTACAATTTATCTACAATGCAATTTGAAAACATGTTTTCATAAGTTATATAGTGATCCTTGGATTCTAATAACTAGGAATCAGAGTACTGTTGTATCTCTCGTGTCTTTATTGCAAGTACTTAATTTATGCACATAATTCATACGTATAATCAGGTGACGTATGTAACTACATTACATCTCTCTCTATGTTGAAAGGCTTCTGCTTAACTAATCGTTCTGTTGAATCAAAGAATGTAATCATCATGGATCTTGTTAGTAATTAGTAATAAATGCAACAATGTTCTTTTCTCTTTCTAGTGTTCAATGTTCACTTGTAAGTTCACTTGTAAGTTATGTAGTCTGAGAGTCTGACAGGTGGTTTTACTTGACGGTTGCTTGAACGTCTCTGTACGGGTGTTGTTGGTGGACTCTTGGGGGTGCTTTCTTCTTGTCGCGTTGTCTCTAGTAGTTCTATGACAGTTTCGTCATCTTCAAGTTCATCAGGGGGTTGGTACTGTGCTAACTGTTGTGGTATCTGCTTGAACTGTGATGAGTTTCTTGTTATTGACCTGTTGCCATTGGATGCTGTGATCATTGTTCCTTTTGTCTTTTCAACGGTGAATGGCGTTGGATTGTAGGGTGTACTCAGCTTGTTTTGCTTGGGTTGCCGTACTAACACTGTATCTCCTGGCTTGAGGGTGTGTTCCTTAGCTCGTGTTCTCTTGTCTGCGTACTCAGCCATCTTGAATTTGGATTCTGCGTCCTTCTGTTGTAGGTTGTCTGTAGGTTTGATTGTTGATGTGATCTGTGGAAGCTCTGTCTTTAGCTTTCTTTGGTTGAGCGCTTCACTAGGTGACGTACCAGTTGAGGTGTGTGGCGTGGCTCTGTATTGTCGTAGGAATCTGTACATTTCCTGCTTCCAGTTTTTCCTTTCTAGATGAGCGGATCTGATGCATTTCCCTAGCGTGCTCATGAATCGTTCAGCTTCTCCATTAGCTCTTGGCCAGTAGGGCGTGACTTTCTTGTGGTGGAACCCAGAGTGTTCTGCATATGCTTTGAATTCTGCACTGTTGACAACGTCTGGAATTCCTTGTCTGGAAAATACTGCATCAAGTTTTGGAATTACTGCTCTGGCTGCAGTAGATGTCAGTATTTCAACTTCTGGAAAACGGCTGTATTCATCGATTACCACCATTATATATTCTCCTGAAGGGAATGGGTCGCAAAAGTCTATCGCTACTTCTTTCCAAGGTGCTTTTGGTAGCTTCGTTGATTTTACCGGTTCAGGTGTGGTCTTTCCTTGTGTTGTCGCTTGACAAGCTAGACAGTTGCGTACTTTGGTTTCGACCATCTTATCAATTCCTGGGAACCATACCTTCTCTCGTATCAGTCCTTTAGTCTTTACGATTCCTTGATGTCCGATGTGTGCCAAGTCGACTGCTTTCGCTTGGAGTGAGCTTGGAATAACGATTCTGTTTCCTCTAAGAATGATTCCGTTGTAGACAGATAGTTCATCTTTAATGTTCTTGTAATCTCGTATTGTAGGGTCTGACCAGTCTTCACTCTCTATTGCTCGAGCAAGGGCTTGCATGGTTGTGTCTATCTTTGTTTCTACTTTAACCTCTTGTAGTGACATTGCTTTCGGTACAGCATTTTTGCATACGTAATTGACATAGTCCTCTGTAATGTTATCATCATCTGGCTCCTTTGTGTTTGGTGTCTGCTTAAGAAATCTGCTGGATTCTTGTCATCTCTTCCGGGTCTGTAAGTGAGGTTGCAGTTGTATGGGGCGAGTCGTAGCTTCCATCTCTCCATCCGTGCTGATGCTGGTTTGTGGCTTGGGAAGATGCCTAGTAGAGGTTTGTGATCTGTAACGATGTCAAACGTTGAACCGTATACGTATAGGTGAAATTTCTCAACTCCCCAGACTGCGGCAAGCATTTCTCGTTCAGTTTGTGAGTACCGCATTTCGACATCGCTCAACGCACGACTTGCGTAGCTGACAACTTTGTCTTCTTGTAACAGGATAGCTCCAAGTCCAACGGGACTAGCATCAACGATAACTTCACTTTTCTTGGTTGGGTCGAAGTAAGCCATGACTTCGTCGCCAGTTAGAGCTTGTTTGACTTTGTCGAGGGCTTCTTGCTCTTCCTCTCCCCATTTCCAGGTTGTCTCTTGCTTTGTAAGATTGCGTAGGGGTGTTGTGATGTTAGCATAGTTCTGTATGTATCTGGAAACATACTGAGCCATTCCAAGAAATGACTTCACTTCGCTTGCATTCTGCGGTGGGTTGGCATTCTTTATTGCTTCGACTTTCAGTGGATCGGGTTTCATACCTTCTGCGCTGAATATGTGGCCATAGAATGAGATTTCTGTCTGGGAGAACTTGCACTTTGCTTTGTTCAGGCGCACATCCATTTCTTTGAGTCTTGTAAGTGTAGCATGGAGGTTTTTGTCATGGTTCTCCTGGTCCTTTCCGTAGATAATTATGTCGTCAGACAGGTTCTTGCATCCTTGTAATCCTGACAGGATCTCCTCGAGTGCATTCTGGAAGATCTCTGATGCAGCGTTGACTCCGAAGATAAGTCGTTTAAATCGTCTCAGTCCCTTGTGCGTTGTGAAGGTCGTGATGTGTCGGCTTTCAGGGTCTAGTTCAAACTGATGATATCCTGATGACAGGTCGAGTTTGCTAAAACGTGTCGCTCCGTTGAGATCAGCTGCGAGTTCATCTAACGTTGGCATAGGGTGCTTTTCTCTCTTGATTGCGTGATTGGCCTCTCGCATGTCGACGCAAATTCGCACTTCGCCAGTCTTCTTTGGCACGACGACGATTGGGCTGACCCATGGCGTAGGGCCGGTAACCTCTTCAGTGATGTCTAACTTTTCCAGGCGTTCGAGCTCCTTCTCTACATCTGCTCTGACGTGAAACGGGATTCTTCGGTGGGGTTGACACTTGGGAGGAACGTTGTCATCGATGTGTAGCTTGATTGTCTTCCCTTTCACTTTCTTGATGGGTCCGAACAGGCAGTCGAACTCTTTGAGCATCGAGTTTACACTGTTTTCTTTGCTGCTTGTGAGGGCGTTTACCTTGATCTGAATGATACCCAGTTCTTTCGCTGTATCGTAACTCAACAGGTTTTCTGCATCTCCTTGGACTACGAACACTGTGGTTGTCGTTTTCTTGGTTTGGAATTGAATGTTTGTTTTTATCTGACCGTTGATAGGTATTGGAATCTTTGAGCCATACGGGTATATCTTGTGCTTTGCCTTTTCTAGCTTTAGAGGGGCGCCGTCTTGATTTATGGCATGAAACGTCGATTGGTTGATTAGGTTGACCGTGACTCCGGAATCTATCATCATTTTCACTTGTGTTTTTCCGATTAGTATGTTGCAGGATGGCAGGTTTGAACTTGACTTGTGGTTGCCTGTATACCACGCGTATTTGTCTTCTGAATCTTCTGAATATTCGTCGACTTCGTTGTCTTCTGTGTCTTGCGTTACACCTTGCGTTACGTTTCGTACACGATTGTTTCTCGGGGGATTTGTTCTGCAAATGCGTGCATAATGGCCTATCTTTCCACAGGAACGGCATTCTTGGTCTTTGGCAGGGCATGCATCTCGATGTGGGTAGTCTCCTCCGCAATGCCAGCATATTTTCTTCTTTGGATTTATTTTCTGGTTGTTTTCATGTTTGCGTGACGTCGGCTTGTTGTGTGATTGCGGTTTTGGTTGCCTAGCACGTGATCGGAATCTATCGGTATTTTTCGCGGGCTTCTGATAAGATCTTTTCGAATCCTTTACTGCGTTGACTTGAAATTCTGTTTTCTCCACTTGAGTTGCCTGAGACTCACTTAATTCCAGTGCTCTTCCGTGTTGAAGTAGATCCTTTAGGCTGAAGTTTTCTCGTAGAGCGCGGCGTCTTAGAGCGTTAGATGTACATGTCAAAATAATGTGTTCCTTTATCTCTTTGTCTATATCGGCAAATTCACATGTTTTCGCGAGCTGGTGTAGTCTTGTGTGATAGGTATCCAGTGATTCCTCTTCCTTCTGCTTTGCTGTTCTGAAGTTGTAGACCTCGTATGTAGTGTTGATTTGTGGATTAAAGTATTCGTTTAGCTTTTCAACTGCTTTCTTGTAATCCTTATCTTCGCCTGTGTCGGTAAGTGTATCGAATATGTCATCGACATCGGGTCCTGCGTAGTGTAATAAAAGTGCTCGTTTTTGCTTATCATCGTCGAGTTTCATTCCAACGAAGAGTCTCTCGAGTCTTTTCAACCATTTCTCCCATCTAGGACCTGCGTTGTTGTCTTGATGGACGTTAAAAGGCGGAAAATCAGGAATATTTGTCGCCATCGCTCGTCGCCAGTTGTTGTATCTCTCGTGTCTTTATTGCAAGTACTTAATTTATGCACATAATTCATACGTATAATCAGGTGACGTATGTAACTACATTACAAGTACAAGACTAGAATACATAATATGAGTAATTATGAGTTGTTGCACTTAACCAGTGATTAAATAAAACCAAATGGGTATACTACTAACTGGTAGCAGTAAACAAGTTAAATATTACAACTCTAAACCCATGAAACACAAACCTATTGTTAAAAGCAATATATAATTTTTAGCAATTTGCATTCTTTAGAGTACAAATATTAAAAGTTTGCAGAATAAAGCCTGGTTCACATGAGTGTCATAATCATAATAAAGAAAACAAAAGATTTGTTATCTCCTAGGTGACTAGAAGACAAATACAAACTTATGACTCCTTATCATATTTCTTTGTTTATCTTATTATTATGATTATGACGCTGTGTAAACCAGGCTTATTTTGTAGATAATAGTGCAAAGTGTTGGAAACTTTCAGTGCTTGTACTCTACTACTTGATACAGTATAATTCACATGGTTCATGTTCAATGTATGCCTTTAGTGTCAATACTCATCAACCTCAGTTGTATACATTTGTTTCAGTTCTAGGCATACACTATTAGATAAAATACACTCCAAATCATTCAAAAAATGATAAATATATATGTACATGTAAATTTGTATATGTACAAACATTTTTAACAGTGCACGTGGTTGTTTCAAGTCACAGTAACCTTTTAATTGATATTTGTGTCAATACCTGAAGATGAAGAAGCAAACTTAATAAAATGATTACAATAATATCCATGTAGTTTCTCTTTTAATTGTTCCCAAAACTGACAGTTTCTTTTGATTCTTTGGACATACACACCAACCTTTGTGTAAACAATAAAGTCACACCATTCAACTCCAGTTATACCAAGCTGTCCTTGTACTTGAGCATAGTAGGGATGGGACTCCTTCAAGTAACACTGATCGTCCCCACGCTTCTCCATGAAGAAATTTGGATCACTACTTGCATCAAGAGGTGTCACTTGAAATTTAGTAATCGGGCATTTCACCTCTGCAATGCCAAAGGGATGGATGCACATAGGATCAATAACTCTTGCATCTGGGGTAGCACCAAGGATTGGGTATCCTTTGTCAATTACTAAACCACACTTCAAAACTTGAACAGGTGTTTGCCTGCTGTGCATAAATTTCTCATATGCAATGAGAGCAATTGGTTCATACTTTATGCCATGTTCAAAATTTCTACAGGAAACTACTTTTGGATTGATGAGATTCTCTGCAAAAGTATCATGGTTTCTCTGGCGTCTTGATATCATGTGGAAATTTGATGCTGTAAACCTGTGCCGTCTCTCATCTTTCCACCTTGTAGATTCTGACTGTTCTTGTGTTTGCTTCTCTAATTTATTAATATCCTCTTGACTTAGGTGTAGCCTTTCTAAAAGTTTGCGTCCATTTTCAGTCAAGTCATTTGGAACATCCATTTCAGCTTTGTTCGACTGATCAAAGTTAGGATAATCTGTGTGGACTGTAGGCAATAATGCTCTAGGAACTGAGCTGATGTCAGCCACAGCCTTAAAGTTTGATTCAGTAAAAGCAACTTGATGGGCAAGAGTTGAGCCAACCTTAAATTGTCCATACTTAGTGTTCTTATTGTCTATATTTGATGCATCATTAAACATTTGTGCAAAGCCACAGTTGGAATTAATGTTATAAAAATTAGCTTTTAAAGACTTTTCATCTGATTCTGAATGCTCTGGTTTGGCCCTGGCTTCATACAGTAGAGGCTTTACACATGACTTTGATAATTCACCTTCCATCTTTGATTTCTTTACTAATAATTCTAGTACAGGTTCAGGGGCAATGTTTGAGCCACCACCTTTCTTATGCCACTTTTGTAGAAGAGAAGTTGATGAGCAATTTGGTTGCTGGTCCTCCTCTTGGACTAGTTCAGTTGTTCGCTGACAGTCGTATAGAGAGAACTTACACAGCTTAAACATTAAAGCAAGTATATGGTTGCAATAACCAACTCTTCCTGCTACACATGTACATACACTTTTCTTCACATCTCCAGTCAGGATACATAATGCAAGCCTCAGTTTGTGTGGAGGATCATTTTTTCGAAAGCTATGACAGCATTTGGCCTCGAAAAAGAAGTATTTATCATCGCTTACACATTGGATGTTTTCTAAGTACTCATCATCCAAAAATCTCTTGGCCTTCCTTAACATTGTGGGTACAGAATGGTGATCTTTATTGGCTAGGCGCTTGCCAGACTTGACTACGTGAGTGTTCATTTCTGCTCTTGTAAAAAGAGGCATCTTTTCAAGGGACGTTTCCCAACCATGCGTTGGAAATTCCACGCGCTCGTCACTATCGCTGCTAACCACGTTTTGGACGCTTCGTTGTTCTTTCCTGCGTGAAAATATGTTGTTTTCAGATGGATCAACCACATTTTTATCTTTTCCTCTTTCGATGTATTCATAAACCCTGCAAATAAAGCATTTCTGTAAGGAAATGATCGGTGTAAAACATGTTTTCTTCGCTGTCTATAAATAAACAGTCGATAAAATAATAAAAGAATCGAAGTGCGAATTTTACCTCTTTACTAATTGAGCTTTGGTTTTGAGTCCTTTGGCAAGATCGCCTCTACACTTCAGCCAGAACTTTAACTCATCATTCTTCAGTTCCTCTGGCTTTCTTCCGAGAAGAGAAGCACCAGGTATATCGTTTTCAGAGAGAGAAACATTCTGAGTTTGACTAACGCTAGACGCCATTTTGATTTTGAGGCCTTGGTGGCCTCGTTTCCGTGCAAACTCGTCCCCAGTGTCCGCGCTTCACCAGAGGTTATGGAAGTCGTGTATAGCTAGTTATTTTTCTTTTTCTTTTTCTTTTTCTTTTTTTCCTTTTTTTTATTGTATTCTATTGTTTTTCCTTTCCTTTTCTTTATTCATATCTAATTATATAACATCTCCATATAAATTATTCCAAGCTTAGCTGTAGGGATTATATTTCCATGCAAGATGGTTGACACAATACAACATGCACAGTCACAGCATGCGCAGTGACAAACAAATACCTTCCGAGTCGGTTATTTTTAAATATCATACCTTTTCATCTTGGGTGTAATGTTTTCCCATTTCATGATATTCTTTCTTTGTTTGAGCACAGGTAGCCCACCCTCGGGTCAGTTGCCGAAGGAAAGCCGTTGAAACCGTGTACAGTGAGCCTGGTCCACGGGTCAACACAAGCGAGGTAGTGACTAAATACCAGGTGATCTGACTAGGCGCGCAAAGCATGATCTCCTGATCTGAAAAAGAATCAATCCCATCATCCACCGTACGCTAAATTCACTTGAGTTTCATGGCGGCCATCTTGAAAATAGGCTAATTGTGAGCGACTTTCTCGCAAATAAGTCTTTTCTTATTGAAAACGAGACATCATAAATAACAGATAAAAGGATTTTCGTAAGGTTCAAAGCATCCTGGAGATTGCCAAGGACAAAAGAGCAGCGTAAGGTGTGGAAATTTTAGTTAAACCCTGCCAAGGATTCGAGAAAGCTTTTCGGCAGCTTCTTCGAGACCGTTTCAACGGTAATTCTTTAATAAAAAACCATGAATATTAACCTAACCGATGAAAATATATTCTTAGTCTCATCTAGACAACATATTCTTTGAAGTAGAAACATTTTTAGCCTTAAATAATCGGCTAAATGACACTTTTTTTAGCATTATTGTACTTGTATGCTATTTGGTTTTGTTTTGATTTCCCTCTGTTTATCCATGATTGAGCTCGAAAAGACGCATGGGATTGATTCTTTTTCGGATATCACGATTCGCAATCTGATTGGCTAATCGCTTTTCCTAAGATCACCTGGTACGGGCGAATGTCATGGCTCAAAAAGCCACGGACTAACTTCTAAGTTGACTTTTTGAGCTCTATAGGGATGTGAGAGAGGGGATACGAAGAAATTATGGCGATCGAACAGGAATTAGAAGACGAGGAGTTGAAACTCGTGATGGGTTGCTGTTGGGATCCCGAGTGACCTACCTTCTCTTCTTTCTTAACAGTGGAGAAAAAAAATGTTAAAACTGGCTTAATCCGAATTCTAACCAGGCAGGGCGATAGAGGTATATAACTTCTCAAAGGTCAGCTAAGATTTCTTTACTTTATTTCACATTTTGACGATTTTATTGAGGTTTTTTATAGTTCCCAATACATTTTCTTATAATATGACACCACAGAAACCCAGCTTGGGCTACCTGTGGCCTAAGCTTGATATGATAACATGTGTACTAATTCACCTTTTCCAAGATATGGCCAGATGCACATGTATCCTGGATGTACTTGCCAAAGCCTTGGTTTGGATACATATTGGCCCTTTTTGGCTGTCATTATTTCTTCACTTAAAACCCATTAAAAAGTGTCGATTTAGTTAGTCATCAGCTATGTGATAAACTCGGATCAAAACAGAAATATAAAAATTTTTGCAAAATTTTCCCAAATACTTGACGAACAGCTGCATGGCAATGACGGAGCAAACAGAGTTTTCTAACCCCCAAAAAAACACATCTATGCAATTTTTAGAAGAAAAATTAAAACAGACAATGTTTGTTCATAGTAAGAATAATAATATTCTGTTATTATTTCTTTAGTGCTATTGCTGGAGAACCATAGAATTTGGAGAATGTCAGTCAATGGAATAAAGTGTCACAATTGAAAACTAACAACAAATAAAAGTTAAAAAAGTACTACATGTATTTTAAGAATCTCGATCGCCAAATATTAAAGCATAATGGAAGTCCAAACACCGAAGGAGAACATCCACTAAATTGTCTTGACAAGCAATTATAATTAGTGTTGGTGTATTTCTCTGGTCAGAGGTTGCAGTCGAAGGCAATCATTTTCTCTGTATAGGTAGAATATAGTCAATTTTGTCTGGCAATTTGTACTTGAAATATGAAGAATAAATACTAGACAACTTGGAAAAGGCAAAAACTCTTTGGTTCAAAAGCTCAAATTAAATTTTGAACTGCACGATCCTAAGTTATAAATCTAAATCAAACAACAGATGCATGCTAGTAAAAAATTGAAATCACTCCAATTTTTGCATGCATACACAGCTAATAGGGACTCATTAGTATTTTTGATCACCTGTGGCCAACATTGCATGTAGAGCGGGTTCAAAAAGCATTTTGTTTGGGTATGGCTTTGCCAGAGCACAATGAAGTCCACTGAAAATAGACCAACAACTTTACAATGACAAAGATCTTTAAGAAATATATGTTTTACTGCCAAAGCTGAATGAAAGTAATCCAGTAAGATACAATAAAACCCTGCCAGATTGAAGATGGTTGTGCCCTCTTTGTTTTGAACAACTAACAATAAACATTTTTTTGCTTCTTTGTTTGGTCGTTTATTTTAAACAAGTCTTGCATAACAAAGTTTAAATAGTTTGCAGTTGGAATACTGACATCAAATGTTTAATTTTGCAATCTCATAAGTTGAACTAAAAACCTAGGATATGTTCGAAATTTAGAATAGGAGGTTTTCTTACCTGATAAAAACGAGTGTTTCTGTGCAGTCAGTCCTGGTCATCAGTGATAGCGTGTCAGTGAACGAGACGAAAGACGTGAAGTGTGCTCGGTGTCTGGTCGGTGTCTGGTCGGTGTCTGGTCGGTGTGAGGCTTGGCGACTAAGCGTGAGGCTTCACTCGCGCGCTCAAATGGGGTATTGAATAGTGGCAACGAGGGACCTGAGGACATCATGAAGTCCTATGAGGGTTTAAATCCAAACAAACTTTATATCTGAGATGGATCTCAATTTTCAGGAGAGTTTATTAATATGTTGTACACATTGAGTTTGATATTCGTTATTGAGTGGGAAAAAATTAAGAAATAACCGTTTCTCGAGTCGCCAAGTTTCTATCTCGATTCTGATTGGCTAATATTTTTACTCCTATAAACTGGTGTGTGTGTGTGTGTGTGTTTTTTTGTGATTGTACGTCTGTCCTGATACAATTAATCTGTAATATAACTACATGCCAGTCCACTTTGGAAATAAATCAGTTCAATAAATTTCTTCTGACTTCCAAATATAACATGGTCTATTGGAATTTTGAATCCATTTATTTCTAAATAGGACAGATAGATAGTTTATTGATAAAGCTATAGCAACACGTAGGTTGAAGAAAAGCAAAAATTTACAATTTAAAAACTAATTAAGTTTATGATAAGACGATTTAAACTAAGGAAAGATAACGTAAGAAACTAATGACTATAAAGCAAACTGAATGCGCCTAAAATATACGTATAGACTCTAGGAGCTTCACTATACATAGAAATATTAATAATACAAATAATAATAATAATAAATAAATAAATAAAAAATAAAATAATCGTTACTAATGGTTGGTATATAATGATATAACTTATTGTCCTTTTGCACTGAGACTTCTTGATATATAAAAACCTAATAACTATAAAACTACTACTGGCCTTCGGAGCTAGAGGTCCACGGTTCGATCCTCAGGATCTCCACGTCTATTTCGACTTCTCTCTAATCCGTGTAGCTTCAGCTTTGAATACTCTTAAAACAAAGCACGGATGGAGAGAGGCGGGTAAAGTGCAGACCGTCAGCTCCCTGGAAGACCAGCTACTAGCTGAAGGAACACTAGTGACGTTAAATAAGGCCTTTACCTTTACCTTTACCTTTACATGTAGTCCTACAAATCTAAATATATTTACGTTTTCGATTGTTGGGAGTAATTTCCACCGTTTATATACTACAAAACCTGGGTTAATATTTTCTTTTTCTTTACAACTTTATTGGGCAATAGCTGGTAATGCAATATATGAAAATAGTTTAAAGGAAAAGTACATAAATAAAACTACCCAATAGGAAAAGCGCGAACGGGACTCTAAGTCCCATGCTAGGCACTTCCCTTGAGGACAGACATTATATAAGTAAATGTAAGATAATATATATATATTATAATAAGTAAATTTGTTCTTATCTGTGACACGGACACTCGCGAACTAGTGACCATGTGCAAGGCAAGTCGATATCAAATAGACTTTCTAGGAGAGTGCAGTAATTCAGCCTTAGAAACGATTTGATTTGAATGTCGAAAGGCTGGTCAAAAAACTAATTAACATTAGTAGGTCCTGTTATAAACTGATGTAGAAAGTTGTCACCCACAAGATGACAGAAGATGTCATCATCCACACGCCCTCCAGAGTTTATGGGTGCATTAGGATCAATAGTCCAGTCGATAGCAGGAAAGTTGAAGTCCCCAACAAGGATGATTTGGCATGATTCAGTTGTACCTTGAAGTGCAGAATTTAGTTCATGTAGGACATCAGGCGTAGAATTGGGAGGACGGTAAAAGGTATAGAGTACGACAGATTTGCTGTTTGACTTGACGAGTTCAACTACGACAAGTTCAGTGCCGTCTCTTTCAAGATCTTGTCGACGAGTGGATTGTAGATTTGCCTTTACCGCGATAAGAACGCCTCCACCAGATCTTTCGGTCCTATCCCGGCGATAGATGTTGTATCCCGGCAAAAGTTCACTGTTCGAGATAGAGCTATTTAACCAAGTTTCGCAGACACATACAACGTCGTAGTCATTGCCATACACAAGGTGTTGTAATAAAGTGATCTTACAAACTTTACGTGAGTAGTCACCGTCCAGTGTTGAAAAAGGCTTTAAACTTCTTGCATTGAAGTAAGCAATGTTCATGACGCTGCGATTTGAGGTTATGGTAAATCCTTGACACGATTTGAGAAGCAGATATATTGAGAAAAAGTGCAATATGATGTTGACTATTCTCAGTTCCGACTGCACGATTACCATGACGTATGGATAGCTCGTGCAGTCTGGCGCGCGCGCTTTCTCCCGAAAAACGGTTTTTGCTCGAGCTAACTGAGAGTGAAAAAAAAACGTAATGAAACAAACAAACAAAAAATAACGGCTAATTGTTAAATATTAACGGTAAAAAGTTAAAAAGCAAAAAAGAAAAAAGAAAAATATTTCTAACTTCGGAAGTTTAAGGATTGAATATTTAGTGTAATGATTATGAACGAATTACGATAGACAAGAAAAATAATAATGGCAGTGACAGATACGAGAAAAAAAGAAAGAAAAAGCTCTAAAAACAAGACAGATCCGACAAGACCTTGAGTAGCAGCTAAGCAACCTCAAAGGGAGATAGCGTAAACTTCCTACAATTAGCAAAAATAAGATATAGAAGTGTGAAGAAAAACTTTACGAGTAAAAACGAGACAGTTACGATACAAAACCTAAAACAGATAAGATAAAAAATGCAAAAACTTACAGAGCAAAAAGAGCTCCAACCAAAAGTTGATTAAAAACGATAATAATCAAATAGTGATGAAGGTAAAAAACTATTTTGGGGCTCTAAGAATTAGACCCCTTGCAGCACGTTGGAATGCAACTCGATTTGGAGGACAAAGCAATAGGTTTCCAATACTCAGGAGATTGAATTTTTTTGTTTTGTCTTTCAAATTGAGTTGCTTTGACGTCAAGAACCAGGGGTATATACTCAATAATATTGGGTTGGTTTGCTACGTTAAAGTTTCAATATAGGTAAAGTGTAATACAAATCAGTTTATACTCCACTAGCTGACAGTGATAACAGATACATGTTCAAAGCCAAGTCATCTCCTGCTTCTTTGATATCGAACCTTTGATGGCATCTTGGACACTCTGCTTCCAAATGATGACCCGAGAAATCGGTGACGTTGGAACTCTGCCTACACGAAGGGCAGGGGTATTGGACCGTCTGTAGTCCTCGGAACCTTGAAAACATCTCTTGTGCAATTGTTGGACCACGACGTTCGTATGCATCAATCTCTGACTGCTTCAGGTCTTCCAGAGTCCAGAACACGTCCACAAATTTCAAGCCAAGAACCTCTGCATTACTAACCTTGAAGAAGCCACCATCAGCCCAATTGCTTCCCCAGGAATTCATAAGCCTTAAACTTTCACTGTTAAAGCTGGTGAGCACCACAGCATGACCGATCAGTTGTGCTCCTGGTGGCCTTCGTTTGATATCCAGAATAGCACTTGTGAGGACACCTCGTGGGTTTTGTCGATAGAAATGCGAAAACTTGTCCCATTCGGGATCACTCAGCCAGAACCGTGCCAAAACAGGTCTTTTAGCGGTGATCGCTTTCATTGCTCCAAGAATATCAACCCCTTTGCAGTGAAGTCGGTATTCAGGACAGATCTCTTGAAGCACTTGAAGTGTGCTGGCGCCATTTTCACCGTACTTCTTTATCATTTTTTCTCCCAGTTTAAAGAAGTCTGGATAACCACCGTCTCGGCCGACGATCCGTTGCATTGAGAGATACAGGACAGCGGCCGAAGCATTTGCGTAAGATGTGCCACCTTTTTGTTCTTGTGGGACAAACCCTTGGTTTACTTGATTTATGTACAGATCCAAAGACAACGTTGTCAATAAATCTGACAGCGCGTCTTGGCAGCACACTACATCCCTGGCCAGATCACAGACATCTTCGATGATATCAGGATGATTCAGTTGAACGAATAGACGTGTTTCGTTGTTCGTGATGTCAATATTCCATCCACGCTTGACAAATATAGTGCGAGGGATCAACTGGGTGGTGATGGTTGAACTCATTTGGAACATTAGCTTGGCTGCTTCATCCCAAGTTTCGCATGGAGTGCTGTAAATACGTTTTGGATCAGCGATTGCATCTTTGGTGATGTAACAGCAAACAGTGGTCACGCCTAACTCGGCAACCTCCTTCATAGGAGGATTATTTCCATCGGTTGGCTCTCCATCGGATATGATAAAAATCAACTTGTTGTGTTCATTAAACCTTGGCGTGGCAAATAACTTTTTTGCTTCATCAATCGTTCTCATTAACGGCGTATCTCCATAAATAAAAGGTTCGACGGTTTTCATCAGTGCGTCTACTCGTTCATCGGTAAGCTCATCTTCACCTATTCCTCCATGCAGGATTTCTAAAGCTGTGTGCACGTCCATAATTGCTCCTTGACCAATGGGCACCATTTCTAAGACTTCCGATAGCAGTTTTTTCCCTTTGGCTACTACCTCCTCAACGCTTCCCCTTGTAGCATATTCTTGAGCATTTGGGATGTAATGCGCGGCCAAAACAAATGCTTCTACAACATATGATGATACACTGTGTGTCACTTTTCGGCATGTTTCAGGGAGGCAATCCTGCACAAATCCTCTTCTAAAAGTATCATTACGCTTAAGCTCATAAAGGAATGAGCAAGCTACTGATCTTTCAACAGCTTTAAGAAGAACCTCCATATTTCCCCATGTGCGAACTCTAGGCGCACCATTCTCTTCCAAGATGGCTAAAATTTCCTCAAGTATCTCTTCCAGTGGCCTATTTACCAAACCCTCCATTTCTCTAGTTCTTTCTAGCAGTGCAGGAAGTGTACCAAGGAGATCGAAGGCTTGAGGTTCTTTACTTGCTCCAAATGCTAGAGCGAACACATGATTGGCTGATGAAACATCATGCTTGATAAGCTCCTCAACTACTTTAAAGATAGAGCGAGCACAACTACTTGCTTCCTGAGTGACGTTCTGGTTAGGCCTCTCACCAATACTGGCTTTCATTGAGCCCGACACGTCCACAAGAACACCAATCAGGGTTGCCATTGTAATGTGAGATTCTGAAAAAATAAGAATATGAGGGACGAGAACAGAGATGAGAATGAATACAGCGAATTGAAAAAAAACGTTGTCGTCGAATGGCTCCGCGACTACTCGACTAGCCCGAACGGGAGTAAGGGTAAAAATCACTGAAGCGGTTGAATTCTTCACTGATTAAATATGCGCCAGGGCTACAGTACAGAAATTCGCTGGCGAAATTGTGTTTCAAAGACTTAACAGTTTCAAAATCGGGAACATTTTTGACTGAATATTAGTTATATATACTTTTGTCTTCCTTTCGCAAAACCCGAAGACAAACGTTGAAAGGGTTGTTGCTTGTGTTATCTCATTAGTAAGCAAAAACAACTACTTCCGAGCGAATAATTAAGCGCTTCATCGATTTCTACCCATACTCGGTTTCGGTTCAGTCGCGTAGTCGCGGAGCCGGTCAGCGACAACGTTTTTTCAAATGACTGTATATATATAAATATGTTTTTTCAATAATTTGAAAATTAGTCATTAACATTTATTCTAGTTTTCAATATACAAAACGTCCATATGCAAATCAGCTAAAACCTCTGCGTGTAAATTGTATTTTGAAACTTTTCTGACAAAGAGACTTTACAAAATGTTAAAGCAAAATTTCATTTCTTGAAACTAACGCTAGCTTTTTATTGTCTTTATTAATACAGTATTTTAGTGTCATCAAAGCATATGTAGTAAAGAAATCTGATTAGTATACTAGAAGACAACGAACCTTTATTTTCTAACTAAAACGCTCTTCGACTGAAATTTATGTGAAGGAAATCACGATTTGTTTACCGAACTTGTCGGTTCTTGTGCCCTTGAAAATACATTTCATAAATTATTCAAAGGTGTGCTACGTTCAATGGGTCATTTTGAGGCAACACAATCACGCGATGTGTTTCAACACTTTCTTAGGAATTTGTCTATGCATATTTATTAGGTACAAAATACACTTCCGGGTTCTCTGAATTAGTATGCGTAGACAGTAAAGTATTGGAATAACAAATATATTACTGACGCGGTTCTTCTAAGTACAGTCGTTTCTCACCAAGACCTAAGGTTTTCGATTCCTGGACTGTGCATCGGGTGTGAATAAAGCTTGTTAGGTTGTTCGGGAACCTATGATTTGAGGGTTTTTATCCAATTCAAACATTAAACACTCTGATTAAAGAGAACCTACATTTTTATCGGTAATTTTATTTCTTTATTGCTTGGTTATGGTAACCAAGTAACAGACTGATCTCCAAAAACATCTGGCAGACAACAAAAATGAAAGTAAAACTGAATCGATCAAGGAAACTACATTTTATCTCCTTTGGTCCAAAATAGGCTGGTAAAACGTTTGTAAAATTCTACTGATTTCTACTGTATCTTAAGTTAAAAGAAAAAATATGAAAAAAAAGTGAATAAATTCTTAATTCAATAGTTTTGGTAACTCGGGTCATCTGCTCGAGATAGTCGGAAGCGAGCGTTTCATGCTGGCGATGGGTATTCTATTTCTTTTGAAACTTAAAGATAAAATCGATATTTATGTACTTTTCATACACAAGTTTACTTACCAAATCTTGGCTTTACTTTCACGCAGTTAAAAAGCTAGAAAAGGATCCTTTTAGCTTCGGTTTTTCTGGTCTTAACAACGTGTTTCCTCAAGGACTGTCGAAAGTCAACCGATTCTCGGAAATACGACAATTTGAATACTGAATACTGAATAGTGCATACTGAATAGCGCATTCTTAGACCGAAATGCATTTTGGGTCATGAAATATTGTCTGAACTAAAATAAAGAATAATTATTTATTTCATTTTTAGTGCATTCCATCCGAAACAATATACTAGCTACATATAGAGAGCAAATCGCTGTATATTTACTTTTTATTTCAAATTAATGAGACCCACAATGCTCTTTTGTCTTGGAGTGCACTATTCAGTATTCAACGTTTTTTGAAACAGCTGTATATAATTTATCGGAAAAAAGAAGTTTACTATCAAATTTGGCACATCGATAATAGTAAAATTTCGCTTCGTAAGGTTTCTTAAATATTGTTCTAAAAGTGATAGAATTATTAATTTTTGGAAGCAAATGTAGATAGTGACTTATCGCATGCGTTACTAGTCCTGTTATCAGGCTAGACACACATTTCTTTTCAAAAACGCCACAAAAAATATTATTTCGTAAGGAAATCTTTACGAAACTTTGTAATTTTACTTTTATCGATGTGACAAATTTGACAGTAAACTCCTTTTCCGATAAATTAATTATCTTACAACGTCACGCTAGCACGATAAGGGTGAATTGATTAAGTCACTAGTCCATTCTAAGAAATAAATATTCTGAGAAACTCGGCAAAAATATGTTCGTTCAACCTTAGAATATTTCTCGACATGAAAAAAAACTAGAAATTTATGAATTTGCAGAAATGAGAACTTTCTCAGGAACACAGTTTAAAGCTGGAAATAATAATTTCAGTTTGTGTTTATCTCGTTTCAGTCCCGTAGCAAAGCCTGTATATCTGGATGAAGGGAGGAGAGGCATATGTAACATATTAGGTCATAGTAAGCCGATTCCAAGAATTGAAAATATTCTAAGAAACTCGGCACAGGTTTCCCATTTCAGACCACGTGTCATTCTCTTGAGAATAAGATTCTTTGTTTGAGTTGTATCCATATTCATGTGTCTTCTCATGTACAACCGTTAAACAAAGAAATGATACTCTAGGGAATGACACGTGGCCTGAAATGGGAAAACATTACGCCCAAGGTAAAGGGGTCTATCCTGTTATTAGGGGATGAATTTATATTTTTATTATCTCTCCGTTTTGGATTAAAAAGATTGATTGCTAAACATCAACTGAATTCAGAACTTTTGTCAACTACAACCCACGTAAAAATCTTCCAATAAAAACCAATAAAGCCCCACCACTGACCTAACAATTTTCCGCAATATCGAAGAAGGAAATATTTTTAGTTATGAGTTTGTATTGCTTTTATTCATTGCCAATCAAGGCCTGTATACTACTGTATTAAGATGGTACAGGCCATTATTTACCATAATCTGCTTAGGCTTAGTAGGACCCCTTTATATCGGCATTATTGGATGAGGACTTTCTCCTAGCTCTCGAATAGCGGCCTTGATCTTGTAAACTTTATCACTGATGCCATTTTCTGTAGAATAAGAACAAATTTAAGGTTTGTTTAAATCAGCTGTTATAGAACTAGGAAAGAAATTGAGCTGCTATGTGGCTGTTTTCAGGGCATTGCTAACACACAGATCAAACCATGAAGCAAACTCTGGGCTGATCTATGTCAGGGCACGGCTAACTCACAGATAGAACCCTGAAACAACCTCTGGGTTGATCTAAGTCACGGCACGGCTAACTCACAGATAGAACCCTGAAACAACCTCTGGGCTGATCTAAGTCAGGGCGTGGCTAACTCACACATAGAACCCTAAACAACCTCTGGACTGATCTAAGTCAAGGCATGTCTAACTCAAAGATAGAACCCTGAAACAACCTCTGGGCTGATCTAAGTCAGGGCATGGTTAACTCACAGATAGAAATCTGGTCGAGTGATTCTTACCTTTATCATTGTGGTTCACAACAAGGACAGATTGTAGACACAGGGTGACCATCATGTAACCCAGTACAAGCTTCCACTTCATCGTTGTGTTTCTTCTCGTCTTCTTGACTGTTTACAGATCTGTTCTTTTCTTTCTACCAAGCTGTCTTCAATATTTACGTGAATGAATGACAATAGACTTTGAATCTTGTCTAATTTGAAAGTAGCGAGTGATTAAATTATTTGTTAAAAAGCTTAAATAATGTTTTTTTATTTTTATTTTTTTTTAACCACGGGAGGTGTTGTATAGCAAGCGTAGATTTGCTTCAAGATAAATTACTTTTTAATGCATCTGTTATATTACTAGCGAATATACCTCTTTCATATGATAATATACAAGAATATGGATACAACTCAAACAAACAATCTTGTTCTTAAGGGAATGGAACGTGGACTGTAATGGGAAACATTTACAATCAAGCTAAGAAAGAGGTCGACATAATAAATGTATTATAGGTAAAAACTACAGAGAATACATTTATCATGTCGAGTTCAGGGATTGACTGAGGGCTCTCGACCAATCAAAAGCGAGATAGTGAATAAAATGTATAATAAGATCATTTGTTTTGGTTGAATCATATTCACGTGTCTTCTCATGCACAAGCTTTAAATAAAGAAATAACACGTGTCCTGAACTAGGAAAACATTACGCCCAAGGTAAAGTGGTATATTTTGATATTAGTCGATACATTTCTTTGATTATTAGACTGATTGGCAAAAATTAATTGGATTAAAATTTTTGCTACCCACAAACCGCGTAAACATCTGCCAATGAAAACAAATTGAAGGACGAGGTAGGATTGAAAGCTCAACCGCTGACCTAACAATATTCAATATCGAAGGAGGACAAAAAAAAAAAGGTTCACTACAACGTACTTTTGAGCTTGTGTAGTTTTTATTCATCAAGAATTAGGACCTGTAGACAACTGTGTTAACATCATATAAGCCATTATTTACTAAATTCATCACGCGTTAAAGCAATCTTGCAAATCAAGCAAGAAGTGGTAGGACGACGCCTTTTTATTGGCATTATTGAAGGAGGACTTTCTTCTCCTTGAATAGCGGCCTTTACCGTGTAAACTTTATCACTGATGCTCGTTTCTGTAGGCGAAGAAAAAAAAGATTTGATTGTTTAAATCACCTGTCAAAGACCTAGGAAAAAAATTGCAATGCTATACATACATAGTTTATTCAAATCGCAAATGAAATACTAACAACTAGTAAAACTAAAAGCAAGTACGAGCAAAAGCGATACAAATGAATTAACAAAGCTAAATAATAGGCGATGTTGATGAATGGTGGGTAGATTGGACTTCCAAGGAGGAATCCGTTGAAAAAAAAAAGTAAATCATATCGAGACTGCCTGAAACAACCTCTGCGCCGATTTAAGTCAAGAACCGGCTAACTGCCAGATCGTACCCTGAAACAACTTATTGGCTGATCTTAATCAGGGCACAGATAACTAACAGCCATCTGTTCTGATCCAGAGATTCGTACCTTCATCCTCGTGGTCCACACCAAGGACAGATTGTAGACACAGGGTGGCCATCAGGTAACCCAACACAAGCTTCCACTTCATCGTTCTGTTTGTTCTCGTCTTCTTGACTGTTTTCAGATCTGTTCTCTTCTCTAGAATATTTACGTAAGTGAATGACAAAAGACTTTGAATCTTTTCTAATTGGAAGGTTACAAGTTATTAAATTCTTTGTTAAGAAGAAGCTAAACAAATTAGGTTGCTTTTTTTCCTTCAATTGCTTTATAATAATAATAATAATATAATAATACTTTATTTATATAGCGTAAATTCCTAAAGTCCAAATACGCTTCACAATAATATAAACAAACCCAAAATAAACATAATAAAGTAAAGCCTAAACTAAAACGATTATAAAAGTGACTATAAAATAAGGACAGTCATAACATAGTTAATAAAGCCGGAAAAGTAATTTTAATTAAAATCTATAGAATAAGCCTGCTTGAAAAGATAAGTTTTTAGCCTTTTCTTGAAGATACAGATGGAACTACTACTTTTTATATCGTAAGGAATACTATTCCAAAGTCTGGGCGCACAGACTGAAAAAGCGCGCAAACCATACGTTTTAAGGTTATATACAGGCTCAGCCAATAAAAGCTTGGAAGAAGATCGCAAGTTGCGACGAGGAACATAGGGTTCCAGTAAAGCTACGAGATAATCTGGTGCCATACCATTAAGTACTTTATATGTTATAAGTAGAATCTTAAAAGTGATACGATAATCAACTGGCAACCAGTGTAATTCCATCAAAATAGGGGTGACGTGATCATACTTATGTGAAAGCGTAATTAATCTAGCTGCACAATTAAATACATTCTGTACTCGTTTAGTCAGATATTGTGGTGAACCATATAAGAGCGCGTTGCAGTTATCTAGACAAGAAATAACAAAAGCATTAATTAATACCTTAGTGGTTTCTAGACTTAAAAATCTCCTGATACGAGATATAGATCTAAGATGGTAAAAAGCAGACTTGCACAGTTCAATGATGTGTCTATCTAAGCAAAAAGAGCTGTCAAAAACAACTCCAATGTTCCTAACACAGTCTGATGGTACGATCATCGAGTCACCAACTTGAACTTGAACTGAATCAAGTGATGGTGCGGGACGATGTTTAGCATGAAGAAGCAATAGCTCTGATTTATCTTGATTTAACTTTAGATTGTTAAGCAGCATCCGTTTGTCGATGTCATCCAGACACGCTTCCAATTTAGCACGAGCTTTTTGGATATCACCAGCAACTGATGACTTGAAGGAGATATATATCTGTGTATCGTCAGCATAAAGATGGTACGGTATGTCAAGTGTGGCTTGGAACTGCCGATGGAAACGATGTGAGCTGCGCTTTGGCTATCGGTATGCACCACGACTTTTTGATGATGCAAATGCTTGGCAAACGCCACCAGAACGTAGTAGATGGCTTTCAGCTCACGGTAGGTGGAGCTCTGACCGATGTCTTCTTCAGTCCACATGCCACGAACCACGCTGCCATCTAATGACGCAGAGTACCCGCCAAACCCAACATCACTAGCGTCACTGTAAATCAAAGTACACGGGCTCGAACGCGGTCGGATAGAGTGGCCGTTCAATTGATCGACGTTGGTGAACCAGAATCTCAATTCTTCGAGTAGGGCTGGGGATAAAACTAGCGTCTGGTCCCAACCCACACATCTCGATTCTATAGTAAAATACAACTGGCGAGTCAATAATAATAATAATGATGAGGATGATGATGATGATGATGATGATGATGATGATGAGGATGATGATGATGATGAAGATGATAACAATAATAATAATACGATAATGCAATGTAAAGTAAACTCTGGTAAAGTGTCGTGCACAGTAGACCCGAAGGAAGAACACTACACTGTAAGCCATCAATCAACTAACTAATGAGGTGACAATTCACTACAACAATAGAATTCTTTTCAGTACCGTGCAGAAAACAAATATCTGCTAAACTGCGTACCGCAGATATTTTAATATTCACCGCTATCGAGTACTAACCACGTGATGCAGCTCAGCCAAAGCTCTAAACAGAGGTTTAGTCAGCCACTAGACCCTTTTGCTATGACCAGCTAGTGGCATTGCCAGAAATATGGGACATGAGCCTGCTCACACATGCGCAATGATGCGTTTCAGCTTACAAAATAGCCGCCGAGTCTTATAGGAAATGTATTGGGAATATAGAGCTTCCTCTATTTACGGCGAATAGGGTTTATTTACTCTGAGCTCCACATCGCGACAGACAACCCAACCTACAAGCTACTAAATAAGCGTAAAATGATCATTGAATCATGCGACATATTGGTTCCCGGACTACTTGCCTTCGAAAGGCTTCGAAAGCTCTAGATTCCATACATCGTCTATAAATCTGGCCACACTTGACCCCAAAATCGTCTTATTTGAAGTCGAAAAAATTTAAAAGTAAAAGAGCTCCACCTCGATATCACCAAACGAGTGTTTAATAAATCCAAAACCGCTCAAAATAGACAGCATGCCTTTAAATTTGTTGGTTCCCAAGAAGCTTGAAGTTAGGTTAAATTTTAAGCGATTCGACGCGTTGTTATCTCGTAGTTTTCAGTTAAAAATGACAAGAAACCACATAGAACTGCTCCAAACAGCTTCCAAACCCCCTAAATATCGCCATTTTGTTTTTACAAGCTCTTATTGACTGCTGAGATACAATAAGGAAGCTTAAAGTAACGATTTACGTTTGAAACTTGTTTATTGTCCTTCATGGGCTTCCTGTGGTGAGGCTTTTCAACAGAAAAATAATAGTTGTTCTTTTGATTGTCAAGTAACTAGTTTTTGGTAAGAATTGTTTTACTAACATCATAGTTGAATATAAATATGTGCTTGGAAACCATGTAGTTATATTTTCCTCTAGAAAACCACTTTATTTTCATTCATGCGTAACACCGCTGACAATGTCCAATATTTCTGGCAATGGGATAATGTTTGGTAGTTGATCGCCTTGGTTAGGGTGAGAAGTGTTCTTAATGTTACGCTGTAAGGAAACATTGTACTGGTACACGAAAGTATATTTTGAAATGACTCATTTTCATGATTCCGACTTCCTTAGTTACTGTTGCTTTGTCCCACAACCTGAAGCTCAACAAATAACTAGAATATCTATTGAATTGATCAGAAATTGTTTCTATTGTAAAAATAAAATAAAATTGCCTCATAATCCTTGCAGTATTCTTTAAAACCGATACTGTGTACTTGTTTGCGGGACACAATTTTAATTCCACTGGGAAAACTGCTGCAACGGTGATTGATTCACTGTTATCTAAATAAGAACCATGAATACAAGCATGAAGTTTGAAGTGTCTATGAACCTTATTTATTTACATTTTTATATCAAAATATAAGCCATTCTAATAAACATGTCGATATATTCTTTATTATTTCTGGCGCCTCTTTCTATTTTTCCGAGCGGTCAAGTGTACGAAAAAAGGAAGATTTCAAAATATGACCGAGCGACAAGGGAGACTGGGCCAGTGACGTCAAAGGAGCAATACGCACTTCTAGATGTATAAAGGAATGTATGTAAAAGATAAATACCGAGAATGGAGGCATATTCAGAGAATAAAAAACGCTTTTCTTAATAGGCTGAAACGTCTTCCATCGTCTAAATCATCATCATCATTATCATATTTTCCCCTTGGGCGCGTTACCGGCCTTAGGGCGCTTCTGTCTGGATATGGTGGGAAATCTTGTCTCCAGAAGTCGCTTAAAATCTTGTAAAGTTATTAGGCTAATTCTCTGCAAAATATCACTTTATAACGAGCCTTCGATCTCTGTTTGTTTACGTCAACGTGAACCTCACGTTTTACAGAATTTCATCGAAATTCATCACCAGAACGTCTGGCGCTCTCGGTTGAAAAATTGTCGACAAATTGTTTTGTAACTGCCGTGAGCTAAATTTGAGCATTTTTGAAAAAAACAATTTTCAGGTGCCGACTGGATTGAAATTTTCTGAGGCACTCTAAAAAATTTAAAAGTTCAGTATATTCTTGTATCTCCCCTCAAGAGAGCATAAATAAGAGAGGGAAACTTCTTAATATCGCGCGCGTCATGTGAATTCCCGGTTGGGCTATTTTTAGCATTCGCATAAAGTCTATTTTCGCCTCACCCTACTCCAGTGCGTCAAAATTTGTGTGCCTCATCCAAACCTGGAAGTAGCGAAAACATGTAAAGATGTATGGGAAAAAACATAAATTTGGCGTCTTTTTTAGTGTTCCACAGGCTCAGTCGTGTTTTATCAGAGAACAGACCAATCCTGATCTATTTGCTTTATATAATAGATTTTGCCGAAAAAAGTGAGAAAAATCGACAACAATATGTTGTTTTTTAGGGGCCCTCGCACACGTGCAGGCCATCAAAAAGATCAAAAACCAAACGACTGCGAATGCTAAAAATTGTCCAACTGGAAATTCACATGGCGCGCGCGATTTAAAAAAAATTCCCTCTCTTATTTATGCTCTCTTGCTCCCGTTGAAGATTCTAGACTCTCTATAGTTTATACAAGTAGTAGTTTCCATGTAGTTTCTGTCTGACTCTTCAACATTCCTGCATTGACAAGCAGATATTTAAGGTTTTTAACCAGGTTTTTATTATCATTCGTGCACTTTTAGTTTCATGCGTTATTACAATATTTAACCGATAGACCTCTTTACCTTGGGCGTAATGTTTTCCCATTTCAGACCACGTGTCATTCCCTAAAGTATCATTTCTTTGCTTAATGGTTGTACATAAGAAGAAAAATGAATAGAGATGAAACTCATCAAAAGGATCGGCTTAATTTCAAGATTATGACTCGTGGTCTTCCATGGAAAACATTACGTTCAAGGTAAGGAGGTCTAATTTTCGGTTTCAGTTTACGTATAATACTGGCCATGTTGAACGCAAATCTTACAAAAACCTCATAGGTTGATGCCACCAACATGTTTGCCATGTTAATCGTTAACTCTATCTGCTAGGAATTAATTAATGCTTACAAACCATAAGTCTCAAAGCCGATTTACTAATAGAATGCTAATGTAGCTATTTATGAAACTTTTCGTCTACGAAACAAATAGACCTCTTGAACGTGACTTCAAAGCAGTTCAATTTGGAAAACAAAACACTAATAGGTTCCAATTCTCAGTAGATTGAAATACTTTTGTTTTGTCCTCCAAATTGAGCTGCTTTGACGTCTCGCACAACAGGTATATATATTACTATGCTGGTCTATTTTTTCACTGCTAATAAAGTCATTTTGTGTGTGTAAGATAGTATAAAGTAATACATTAACCTAATAAGAACAAGACAACTCTTTATAGTTTTGTACAGGGACAGCGGAGCATAATTTTGAGCATGGGCGTCTATGCTGGTGGTCTTGTGTGAATGCCTCCACTTTGTCTGAAAAATTAAAAATTGAATTTCTGGGGAATGCGGTTTTTAGTGCCGCAGTTTTGTGGGGCAATTGTAAAATACTGAATGCATTAAAGTCATGTCAAAACTTTAGGCAACAGTTTTTGGTTTAAAAAGTTGGTGAGCTAAGCCCCTTCCTCGGTCTCCGCGGTCCCTGCTCCACTATAGCACTTTTCCTACATTAGAATATATGTTTAAATTTTCATACTAAGAATACATCCACCTAAGTACAAGATGATATGTGTATGAAACAAAATCAGGGGCGGATCCACGATATTTTTTTAACAGGGGCTTGCCGTATGATGGCAATAAAAGCGAAGGTAAGTAAACGCCTAATACTCCAGTTTCACATTAGATGGAAACCGCTGTTTTTGAAGACCACAGACTCATTTGTACAGGCTTAGCCTCGCTTATAAGTCAGCTATTCAACGACATCATTAAAAGTCCGTGGGATTTCAAAACATTGGTATTGTTCAACTTACACATTCTTTACATTACGGTTGACTTATGCAAATCATTAGCAACAGCCAACTGTAATGTAAAGAATGTGCAAGTTGAATAATACCAATCCCACGGACTTTTAAAGGTGCCTTTGATTAGATGACTTATAAACGAGGCTAAGCCTGTACAAATGAGTCTGTGGTCTTCAAAAACAGCGGTTTCCATCGAATGTGAAACTGGAGTATTCTAGTTAGCCATCATTCTCTCACTGTCAGCCAGCTAATCAAAATTCTCACAGGGGGTTGTAAACCCCACAATTCTCCCCCCGGATCCACCTCTGAAAATATAATAAAAAGCGTTCATTTTTGTGCTAAATATTTTCAATTATAATAGGTAGAGTCATGCACAAGGTAAAGTACGTCAGTTCTGTGTGAAAGGCATTTTTGACTTCAAATTTTAAAATCTGAAATGTTCATCTTAAATAACTGATGTTGGATTACAACCCTAAAGAGTCATTACCTCAAGGAAATCAGTTAATATGCTAGAAAACTAACAAGAAATATTCAACAAGAGAAGCTCATTATAGTAGCTTTGCATGCATGTTTTAGCTTATACATATATGAGGTAATTTAGTCATATAATACCATGATCTCCTCGGAGTTCATTGTTTTTTGGGGGGACGTTTAATCGTTTCATGAATAGGATGAGGGAAATTTAGAAACCTACGGCCTCGGGACTTCCACTAAACCTCCCTCGGCTTCGGGGACATTTAATCACTAATATCCCTCATTGCCATGGTATTACTTATAAAAGTCAATCTTGGAACAGACCACTTTGAACTCCGAGATGTGCTTCACTTGTCACGAACAGAGGTTTCAGTACGAGGCTCCTGCATAATAAAATGTATTCTTTTCTCCTGTCACGAATCATTGATCATTATTCACGATTCCTCAACATTAAAACCTTTTTGCGTGACAAGCGAAGCATATAGCGGATGAGGGCTATTTTGGCGCCAAATTTTTGACGTCATTTTCCCGCCAAAACTCTTAAAACGGCCGAAAGAAGTAAAACGAACAAATTGTGAAGAACATGGACCTGTATTTCATGGCCAAGATTAAAAAAAATTTAAATTGAATTGGAAAGTTAGGCTCATAATATTTAATGTGAATTTGTAGCGTACTCTTGGCTTCTTACTTTGTTTATGACGGTAGGCAAATATGCACAGTAGCATTCAACGGGCACTTCTACTTCTGCCCCTGCTTCTGCTTCTTATAGTCCTGGTTCTTGTACTGTACTGGTTCTGATCATTGTCATTGTCATTGTCATTGTCATTGTCATTGTCATTGTCATTGTCATTGTCATTGTCATTGTCATTGTCATTGTCATTGTCATTGTCATTGTCATTGTCATTGTCATTGTCATTGTCATTGTCATTGTCATTGTCATTGTCATTGTCATTGTCATTGTCATTGTCATTGTCATTGTCATTGTCATTGTCATTGTCATTGTCATTGTCATTGTCATTGTCATTGTCATTGTCATTGTCATTGTCATTGTCATTGTCATTGTCATTGTCATTGTCATTGTCATTGTCATTGTCATTGTCATTGTCATTGTCATTGTCATTGTTTAATAACCGACCACACACATTTTTTACTTCTTTCCTAGAGCTTGGAGAATAATTCAAGTAATTGAAACGCAATAACTGTCTGTTTGTCTGTTTGTCTGTTTGTCTGTCTATCTATTTGTCTGTTTGTCTGTTTGTCTGTTTGTCTGTTTGTCTGTTTGTCTGTTTGTCTGTTTGTCTGTTTGTCTGTTTGTCTGTTTGTCTGTTTGTCTGTTTGTCTGTTTGTCTGTTTGTCTGTTTGTCTGTTTGTCTGTTTGTCTGTTTGTCTGTTTGTCTGTTTGTCTGTTTGTCTGTTTGTCTGTTTGTCTGTTTGTCTGTTTGTCTGTTTGTCTGTTTGTCTGTTTGTCTGTTTGTCTGTTTGTCTGTTTGTCTGTTTGTCTGTTTGTCTGTCTGTCTGTCTGTCTGTCTGTCTGTCTGTCTGTCTGTCTGTTTGTTTGACTGTTTGTTTGTTTGTCTGTCTGTCTGTCGGTCTGTCTGAGAGACATTTCTCTTGGTCGTGTTATCTTGACTAAGGTACTAAGAAGTACTAAGAAATTGGTCGTGGTTGGTTATTAATGATAAATTCGTCACGTTTATTCGTAGGTTCCCACTGATTCCTACTTATTGCTACACTGACAGCTTATAAAACACTTCAATGTCATCAATGGTATATTCACGCGATATGTCTGTAAAGAAATTACAGTAAGAGGTTCTCCCACAGCCGGGAGGAGTGGCATAAGCCCAAGGAACGTTATAAGTCCAGGCAGATGTTGCGGCATTATTACTGATTTTGACATCGACACCGAATACTGGACCATACCCCACACTGTGATATACAGCTTTACTGCTATCCACTACGTCAAACCTCATAGGATTGAAACCTTGAATGTTGTACAAAGAGAATATGAATGACTTTGAAGAGGTCTCGTAACCCTCACCTGTGAAGGAATGTTGATTTAATATGTCAAATGATATTTTATAGGGAATTTATGGGGAGAAAAATAATGACCAAGAAAATATTCCCATTCTACAAACAGACAGGCTAAGGTCTAAGGTTTACTAGAAAGCTATTTTATACAGAATTTAACGCTTATTCCAAAAATGATAAGAAAAAAATGGCTTGTTTTAGAGATAATTAACTTTGAATATTACCATGTTGACAAGTTTTCGAAAGAAAAATAGTGGAAAACAAGGTTTGCCCGAAGAAATTCGCAACTCGAAAACTAAAAGAAGCTATGGAAGTATTATTTTTCTCAGGACGTCTACTTCTTAAAACATATTTTTTTAAAAGATTGTCTAAAAAATTTGAAAACTTTTAAAAAAATTAATAAGCTCAAAATTCGGCATTTTGTTTCCTGAATGAACCGAAAATCTTTCTCAAAATAATGCGTTGTACCTGTTGTTTTAGGAAATTAACAGAAAAATACAAAAAGATCTACATAATCCTTTTGTGATAAAATAATCGATGTCCCATGATATGGTAATCTTCATTTTCTTGTTATTATTAATGTTTAATTTTTTGGGGGCTTTTTACTTTTCAGAAGGTCTTTAAATAGCTTGAAAAGTTACATGTTATACTTACTTGTCGACCATGGTACGTCAGTGTATCCTCCCCATACGTACTGGGCCTTCCTCGCTATTGTGACGGTTGCTCCCTTACCGTCACATTGAGGATGGAAGGTGGTGGCGACATCAAAGCCGTCTTCCTTACCAGACCAACATCGTATCCATGAAATGTTCATGACATCTTCAGGAACTTCATTCATGAAACGCTTCAAAGCGGCAAGGTAACTGCTTTTCCCATAATCCGCGAGGATGTCTGATTCCAAAACTGAAAAAAAGTGTAATTTGATTATTAGGAGCCTAGAAAATAGACACATAAAAGAGAAGAGTAAACTGAACCCCTTCTGCCGTGATGGCATTCTACATGACTCTCTTTACAATATACGTGCGGGAAAACCTTCATGAAACTTACTTGTAACGTTGTGACAGGTCTTTCCGTTGCCAAAGTAACCATCTTTGCACGTGCAGTAGAACGAACCAATGGTGTTGGTGCAATTGGCGTTCTCACTGCAGTCATGCTTTCCCGTGGTGCATTCATTGACATCTGTTTATCAAATAATCATATTGTAAATACATAGTTTAATAAAGGTTAAACCAACTTGCAGTTATAATGAGCGTCTTTATCGACTCTTATTTATTCATTTCATTAATATTTATACAGGGAAATCTCATTAAGCAAGCTAGTTTAAAGAGAGCCCTTATGATTTCCCGATATGGAATCATGCACATGATACAGACCAAGTTACGCGAAAAATTGCTTTGTTTCAAAATTGACTGCTGACTAGCTACTAAGAGTTGGAAGTATGGATTTAGGCATGCTTATTTGTAATCAGTAGTTGTTTGTGGTAAAAGAAGCTGACGTGGAAGACCTATCGCTTAGAGAACCTATGGATGTAAGACTATTGACAAGGTGCAATGTCTTTTACGTCATACCTTTACAATGTTTGCCTTCAAAAGCAGGTCTTGGGCACGAACATTCATAGGTGCCATCAGCGTAGTCAGGGATGCAAGTAAAATTGTGGAGACAGGGAGACGTGCTGCAGGGATGCTAAAATAAAGAAAGAAAAAAGGAAAAGGACTAGAAAAAATGCAGAAATGAAAGAAGAATTTAGATTAAAGCATACGGGATTGAATAATTACAATCTAGTACATTAAGGCCAAAGTGCCATCGAATGGTGACTGCGAATTCGAGCTAAAAACTACAAGATATTTGTATGTATTTAGAAATATTTACACATATGTTTCAAAAACCGTTTAGGAATCCATTTAGTTTTTCTACAAAAAAATGATTTTAATATTCGACTTGTGTATATTGCCCGCAAGCGATTTTCGACAAGAAAAGGCAGCACTTTGATATCATCTCACCTAAACGAGAACGGTGACGTCACCCATATAACTTGATTTGCTCATGGAACTTCTATGATGGTTTTACAGACAAATCGCAGCCATGTCGCTACCAATTCGAACATGCTCGAAATTTAATGCTACTCGCGGCGATCTTTACTAGAAAAATACCAAAAATTCTGCCGTGCAGTTACCCCACTTGCGAGAAACAAATGTAAATTTCGAGAACAAAAGTAAATTTGACGATGAAGGATGACCACCGGTGAAGCAAGAAAGAAGTCCTAAGCAGGAAAAAAACATTTTATCCGATGCATGGCCGATGAAAAAAGACACTTATTTTTAGAAAATATCGGATCGTGCGACAAAATTGCAGAACTGGCGTGTAGACCATTTTCAGAAAGTTTATTTTTCTCAATTTCAACTCCATTAAGCTCACGAAAAGCGCTTGACATTTCTTAACGAAGATAGAGAGGTTTGATTTGTCGAAACTTACTCGTTCTAATAAATTTTTACAAAGTATTTCAGACTACCGGGCATTTAGTCTTTTGAAGGTATTGACCGGCTGCAGGGCACCTAAACACAACGTTATTATAATTTCAATTTTATTTTAATTTTAATTTTAATTCCTTGAAAGTTATATGGACTTTTCTAAAGCTTTTGATGTAGTACCTCATCAGAGACTGATTAATAAGCTGGATTATTATGGCATATGGGGTAATCTTAAAATTTGACTAACTATAACTGGCCAACATGCAGTGAACAGTCTGTTGAAGTGGATGTTGTCTCATATCCTGAGGTTCAAGTATCTTCTGGTGTACTACAAGAGACTGTTTCAGGGCTTTTTATTAGGAGCTCGCAAGATCGTGCAGTCCAGCACATTTTTCCATACAAATCCTATTAACATTCCCAATTCTCAGAAAGGAGAAATTATCACGAAAAATATTCTAGACAATAACAAACGATATATTCCAAAGAGTTTGACAAAACAGGAGGTTTATTCAACAACTAGAAGGACTTAAAAGTAAAAAAAACAAAACAAAACAAAAAAACAACACAACCTCCTTGCCCACTTGAAATACGAAATTTGAAATGATTTCAAAATCACATACCACCAAAGAACACATTTCTCCTGTATCAAATGTTGTGTATAGGAAATACCACCGTTCGAGAAAAAATAATGCAAAACACCCTGAATATAGAATTGATGAAAGTGGCTTGATACCACGAGTTCGTAGTACGAATCGCGAAAATCACGAAAATTTTATGCATTAGTTAAATTCGAACGATCAATGTGCGACGAATTCCTCCCAGTATCGCGATTCTCCTACAAGTTTGATCGGGAGAGAGCCGCTAATATACACCCGTATTGTCGGCCCAGAATTACCGCAAGATAGAAAATTTCTCCCAACTAGCCGCCAATATAAACCCGTATTTGCGGCTCAAAATTGCAAAAGTACAACAGTTTCATTGTTTTCGTGATCAAAATAGAAACAAACTAGAACGCAAATAGAATACTTACTGGTAAGCGGGCGTAGGAATACGATGTTGGTTGGTTCAAGGATGCGGTGTACTTGTTCTCTTCATGTCTGAGCAAGTCACACTCGTACAGTCCTTCTTTATTCGGTTGATCACCTAGATTTATAGCCGTACAACCTTCAGTGTGCTTGCAACGCAACAGACAGGCGAAATCGTCATAAACTGTTATTGTTGCAATAACATGTTTTTGGAAATGACTTAAATCTTGTTTTTCGAAATACAAATTATGAGAAAAGGAAGAGTGAACAAAAACATGAAACAAAAACCACGATAAACAAATATGTTCCAAACTCCTTGCCATTTTTGTTAGCTATTAACGACAAACGATAATGTTTGCCTTGACTGATAGCTGTCTTTAAAGAAACCTTTTCTTAATGTTGTATTGGATGTTATCAGAATTGCAAGGTTATGACATCAAATATCACCACATAGTGAGAATTTGCAAAATACCGCTGTGCCTTTTTCACCAGTTTTTGATTGAGTTATTTTTGTGAAAAGATCGAAGTCATCAAAATTAAAACATGTACATAGATTGACAAATATAGCACACTTTGCAAACACTTTTTACTCATAGGTGAAAGGATTTTATTCCAGTAAAAAGTAATTTATTCACTTCAGTCTCCGAACTCTTCTCTAGTGGAAACCAAAAGACAACGTGGTCAGTCTACCTACCAAGTAAACTAAATGTATCTTAAATTCAAACATAATTCTGGTAACAGCAGAAAAAAAGCTAAACTTATCTCGATAAATAACTAATGTGGATACTTGATAATTACAGATACAAAATACAAGATACAAGATACAAGATACAAGATACAAGATACAAGATACAAGATACAAGATACAAGATACAAGATACAAGATACAAGATACAAGATACAAGATACAAGATACAAGATACAAGATACAAGATACAAGATACAAGATACAAGATACAAGATACAAGATACAAGATACAAGATACAAGATACAAGATACAAGATACAAGATACAAGATACAAGATACAAGATATTTATTGGTACCACACAAATTTTCTAAATACATCATGTAAATGAATAATAATAAAATAATAATAAGAGTATTTAACTAAATATACATATAATTTCACAGTGTAAGTATAACAAAAAATTGGTACAAGTTATAATCTGAAATAACTTTCGTTAAACGAGTTAGATAACCTAGCAGATTATTGAGGCATTGTGTGGTCAGAAAAAATAGCCAATATAAATAAAGGAGGAATAAAGAGAGCCAAAACAAACCACAAACAAACACACGCTCACACACGCACACACACTATGGGTGAATAACATTAGAGGATAAATTATATATCTATAAATATAAATATAATCATATATTCAGGCACATACATATCTATACATATGCACATACACCTACATATCTTGATTAATAATCATATATTCAGGCACATACATATCTATACATATGCACATACACCTACATATAATGATTAGTATTTATCTAAAATTTGCCAAATAAATTTAAATTTAAAGGATGATTTAGCTAGCGTAGCCGTACCAATTTAATGATTTGGGTTTTACTTTTAAATTGAATGATCTAAGGAGAGGAAGTTCTTTGACGCTTTCATTCAGTTGGTTTCCAACTGTGAAGGCTGAAACAGTTAACTGTTTCCCCCAAATGATCCCTCTTATACAGCTTCCTGCACTTATAATGAATATAAAGCCTTCTTAATTATTGATGTTTTCTTGAAAGAATATTTTGATGGCTGAATATATTGAGGTAAGGGCTATTCACCGCTATCGAGTACTAACCACACGATGCAGCTCAACCAAAGCTCGAAACAGAGGTTTAGTCAGCCACTAAACCCTTTGCTATGTCCAGCTAGTGGTTAATGTTTGGTAGTTGATCGCCTTGGTTAGGGTGAGAAGTGTTCTTAATGTTACGCTGTAAGGAAACACGCGAAAGTATATTTTGAAATGACTCATTTTCATGATTCTGACTTCCTTAGTTACTGTTGCTTTGTCGCACAACCTGAAGCTCAACAAATAACTAGAATATCTATTGAATTGATCAGAAATTGTTTCAATTGTAAAAATAAAATAAAATTGCCTCATAATCCTTGTAGTATTCTTTAAAACCGATACTGTGTAGTTGTTTGCGGGACACAATTTTAATTCCACTGGGAAAACTGCTGCAACGGTGATTGATTCGCTGTTATCTAAATAAGAACCATGAATACAAGCATGAAGTTTAAAGTGCCTATGAACCTTATTTATTTACATTTTTATACCAAAATATAAGCCATTCTAATAAACATGTCGATAGATTTTTTGTTTATTTCTGGCGCCTCTTTCTATTTTTTCGAGCGGTCAAGTGTACGAAAAAAGGAAGATTTCAAAATATGACCGAGCGACAAGGGAGACTGGGCCAGTGACGTCAAAGGAGCAATACGCACTTCTAGATGTATAAAGGAATGTATGTAAAAGATAAATACCGAGAATGGAGGCATATTTAGAGATTAAAAACGCTTTTCTTAATAGGCTGAAACGTCTTCCATCGTCTAAATCATCATCATCACCATCATCATATTTTCCCCTTGGGCGCGTTACCGGCCTTAGGGCGCTTCTGTCTGGATATGGTGGGAAATCTTGTCTCCAGAAGTCGCTTAAAATCTTGTAAAGTTATTAGGCTAATTCTCTGCAAAATATCACTTTATAACGAGCCTTCGATCTCTGTTTGTTTACGTCAACGTGAACCTCACGTTTTACAGAATTTCATCGAAATCCATCAGCAGAACGTCGGGCGCTCTCGGTTGAAACATTGTCGATCAATTGTTTTGTAACTGCCGTGAGCTAAATTTGAGCATTTTTGAAAAAAACACTTTTCAGGCACCGACTGGATTGAAATTTTCTGAGGCACTCAAAAATTCAAAAGTTCAGTATATTCTTGTATCTCCCCTCAAGAGAGCATAAATAAGAGAGGGAAACTTCTTAATATCGCGCGCGTCATGTGAATTCCCGGTTGGGCTATTTTTAGCATTCGCATAAAGTCTATTTTCGCCTCACCCTACTCCAGTGCGTCAAAATTTGTGTGCCTCATCCAAACCTGGAAGTAGCGAAAACATGTAAAGATGTATGGGAAAAAACATAAATTTGGCGTCTTTTTTAGTGTTCCACAGGCTCAGTCGTGTTTTATCAGAGAACAGAACATAACCAATCCTGATCTATTTGCTTTATAAAATAGATTTTGCCGAAAAAAGTGAGAAAAATCGACAACAATATGTTGTTTTTTAGGCGCCCTTGCACACGTGCAGGCCATCAAAAAGATCAAAAACCAAACGACTGCGAATGCTAAAAATTGCCCAACTGGAAATTCACATGGCGCGCGCGATTTTAAAAAGTTTCCCTCTCTTATTTATGCTCCCTTGCTCCCGTTCAAGATTCTAGACTCTCTATAGTTTATACAAGTAGTAGTTTCCATGTAGTTTCTGTCTGACTCTTCAACATTCCTGCATTGACAAGCAGATATTTGAGGTTTTTAACCAGGTTTTTATTATCATTCGTGCACTTTTAGTTTCATGCGTTATTACAATATTTAACCGATAGACCTCTTTACCTTGGGCGTAATGTTTTCCCATTTCAGACCACGTGTCATTCCCTAGAGTATCATTTCTTTGTTTAATGGTTGTACATAAGAAGAAAAATGAATAGAGATGAAACTCATAAAAAGAATCGGCTTAATTTCAAGATCATGACCCGTGGTCTGGAATGGAAAAACATTACGTTCAAGGTAAGGAGGTATAATTTTCGGATTCAGTTTACGTATAATACTGGCCATGTTGAAGGCATATCTTGCAAAAACCTCATAGGTTGATGCCACCAACATGTTTGCCATGTTAATCGTTAACTCTATCTGCTAGGAATTAATTAATGCTTACAAACCATAAGTCTCACAGATTTACTAATAGAATGCTAATGTAGCTATTTATGAAAATTTTCGTCTACAAAAGAAAGACATCTCTTGAACGTGACTTCAAAGCAGCAGAATTTGGAGGACAAAACACTAATAGGTTTCAATTCTCAGTAGATTGAAATACTTTTGTTTTGTTCTCCAAATTGAGCTGCTTCGAAGTCTCGTACAAAGTCTCGTACAAGGTTTCACTGCTAATAAGATCAAATTTTAAGTATAAGATAGTATAAAGCAAAGCATTAATCTGAATAAGAACAAGACAACTCTCTATAGTTTCGTACAGGGACAGCGGAGCATAATTTTGAGCATGGGCGTCTAATTATAATCTGGTGGTCCTGTGTGAATGCCTCCACCTTCTCTGAAAAATTGAAAATTGAAGTTCTCGGGAATGCCGTTTTCAGTGCCGCGGTTTTGTAGGACAATTGTAAAATACTCATTGTATTAAAGTCATGTCAAAACTTTAGGCAACAGTTTTTGGTTTAAAAAGTTGCTGAGCTAAGCCCCCTCCTCGGTCTCCGCGGTCCCTGCTCCACTATAGCACTTTTCCTACAATAGAATATATGTTTAAATTTTCATACTGAGAATACATCCACCTAAGTACAAGAAGATATGTGTAGGAAACAAAATCAGGGGCGGAACAACGATATTTTTTAACAGGGGGTTGCCGTATGATGGCAATAAAAGCGAAGGTAAGTAATCGCCTAATTCTAGTTAGCCATCATTCTCTCACTGTCAGCCAGCTAATCAAAATTCTCACAGGGGGTTGTAAACCCCACAATTCTCCCCCCGGATCCACCTCTGAAAATATAATAAATAGAGGATATTACATGGGCGCGCGGAGATACGGATTTTATCTTCGAGTGTTGAAAAAGATCTCACGAGTGAGCGCAGCGAACGAGTGAGATCTTTTCAATACGAGAAGATAAAATTCGTATCTCCAAACGACCATGTAATATTCTGTTTATCATATAATTATCCATGAAAGCAAATTTATCTTTTATACTTTTATTTACCTGCCATAAAAAGAGGTACAAGTAAACAAAATACTCAATGTTTGTAGACTCAGTTTCTATTCAAGGTAACCATGGTAACGATCTTTTCACTAGTGAAAATAACATGTTATTTTCACTAGTGAAAATAACAAGTTTACGAAAGTGAGAAATATAGGTATTTCATGGATAATTATATGATAAAAAGCGTTCATTTTTTGTGCTAAATATTTTCAATTATAATAGTTAGAGTCATGCACAAGGTAAAGTACGTCAGTTCTGTGTGAAAGGCATTTTTGACTTACAATTTTGAAATCTGAAATGTTCTTCTTAAATAACTGATGTTGGATTGCAACCCTAAAGAGTCATTACCTCAAGCAAATCAGTTAATATGCTAGAAAACTAACAAGAAATATCCAACAAGAGAAGCTCATTATAGTAGCTTTGCATGCATCTTTTAGCTTATAGATATATGAGGTAATTTTGGTCATCAAGTCAATCTTGGAACAGAGTACTTACACGATGTGCTTCAAATGTGCTTATAATATTTAATGTGAATTTGTAGCGTACTCTTGGTTTCTTACTTTGTTTATGACGGTAGGCAAATATGCACAGTAGCATTCAACGGGCAGTTCTACTTCTGCCCCTGCTTCTGCTTCTTATAGTCCTGGTCCTGGTTCTTGTACTGGTTCTGATCTTTCTCATTGTCGTTGTCGTTGTCGTTGTCGTTGTCGTTGTCGTTGTCGTTGTCGTTGTCGTTGTCGTTGTCGTTGTCGTTGTCGTTGTCGTTGTCGTTGTCGTTGTCGTTGTCGTTGTCGTTGTCGTTGTCGTTGTCGTTGTCGTTGTCGTTGTCGTTGTCGTTGTCGTTGTCGTTGTCGTTGTCGTTGTCGTTGTCGTTGTCGTTGTCGTTGTCGTTGTCGTTGTCGTTGTCGTTGTCGTTGTCGTTGTCGTTGTCGTTGTCGTTGTCGTTGTCGTTGTCGTTGTCGTTGTCGTTGTCGTTGTCGTTGTCGTTGTCGTTGTCGTTGTCGTTGTCGTTGTCGTTGTCGTTGTCGTTGTCGTTGTCGTTGTCGTTGTCGTTGTCGTTGTCGTTGTCGTTGTCGTTGTCGTTGTCGTTGTCGTTGTCGTTGTCGTTGTCGTTGTCGTTGTCGTTGTCGTTGTCGTTGTCGTTGTCGTTGTCGTTGTCGTTGTCGTTGTCGTTGTCGTTGTCGTTGTCGTTGTCGTTGTCGTTGTCGTTGTCGTTGTCGTTGTCGTTGTCGTTGTCGTTGTCGTTGTCGTTGTCGTTGTCGTTGTCGTTGTCGTTGTCGTTGTCGTTGTCGTTGTCGTTGTCGTTGTCGTTGTCGTTGTCGTTGTCGTTGTCGTTGTCGTTGTCGTTGTCGTTGTCGTTGTCGTTGTCGTTGTCGTTGTCGTTGTCGTTGTCGTTGTCGTTGTCGTTGTCGTTGTCGTTGTCGTTGTCGTTGTCGTTGTCGTTGTCGTTGTCGTTGTCGTTGTCGTTGTCGTTGTCGTTGTCGTTGTCGTTGTCGTTGTCGTTGTCGTTGTCGTTGTCGTTGTCGTTGTCGTTGTCGTTGTCGTTGTCGTTGTCGTTGTCGTTGTCGTTGTCGTTGTCGTTGTCGTTGTCGTTGTCGTTGTCGTTGTCGTTGTCGTTGTCGTTGTCGTTGTCGTTGTCGTTGTCGTTGTCGTTGTCGTTGTCGTTGTCGTTGTCGTTGTCGTTGTCGTTGTCGTTGTCGTTGTCGTTGTCGTTGTCGTTGTCGTTGTCGTTGTCGTTGTCGTTGTCGTTGTCGTTGTCGTTGTCGTTGTCGTTGTCGTTGTCGTTGTCGTTGTCGTTGTCGTTGTCGTTGTCGTTGTCGTTGTCGTTGTCGTTGTCGTTGTCGTTGTCGTTGTCGTTGTCGTTGTCGTTGTCGTTGTCGTTGTCGTTGTCGTTGTCGTTGTCGTTGTCGTTGTCGTTGTCGTTGTCGTTGTCGTTGTCGTTGTCGTTGTCGTTGTCGTTGTCGTTGTCGTTGTCGTTGTCGTTGTCGTTGTCGTTGTCGTTGTCGTTGTCGTTGTCGTTGTCGTTGTCGTTGTCGTTGTCGTTGTCGTTGTCGTTGTCGTTGTCGTTGTCGTTGTCGTTGTCGTTGTCGTTGTCGTTGTCGTTGTCGTTGTCGTTGTCGTTGTCGTTGTCGTTGTCGTTGTCGTTGTCGTTGTCGTTGTCGTTGTCGTTGTCGTTGTCGTTGTTTGTCTGTCTGTCTGTCTGTCCTTTTGTTTTTCTGTCTGTCTGTCTGTCCTTTTGTCTGTCTGTCTGTCTGTCTGTCTGTCTGTCTGTCTGTCTGTCTGTCTGTCTGTCTGTCTGTCTGTCTGTCTGTCTGTCTTTGAGACTTCTCTATAGGTCGTGTCACCTTGACTAAGGTACTAAGACCGACTAAGAAATTGGTCATGGTTGGTTATTAATAATATATAGATTTAGGCACTGCCTAAAAGCGGAGCTCCCATAAATAGTATATTTAGTGCTAAAAACGTGACAATTGTGTGACGCGGCATAATGCTGGTTTTAGCGTTACCATTTCGTTTGATTTTACCAGAATCCAGTAGGGAAAACTAAAAGAAAAACCATTATTTTAAGCCTTCAAAAGCATTAGAAAACTTTTCAATTCGAAGAAAAATAATCATAGATCGTAGAGCATATGAATACAGGTATAGAACAAAGGATTTTATTCAGCAAATCTTAGTAATCAAAGTTGTAAGTTTTTTAGGTGGAAAGTGAACTACACTGAAAATTGTCGAAAAATATTACTGATAAGCTTAAGCTTACATTCACTTGAACTTCACATGTAAAAAGAGACATATTCATTAATGCAAGATAATAATTTTCTTTGTTAGTAAGTTGGTCTTTGAAAAGTTTTTTTTTTCAGATTTATTCTTAACTTTATTATCGAGCGAAATATCTTACAAAAACATAAGCTTATCCATAAAAAAAAAACAAGCTCATCATTTTTGCGATTGTGTAATAGTAATAGCTGGAAAAGCCAGATAAATAGCAAATATTTGGTGTGATATGTATTCCTTTTTCATATTTCATTCAACGTTAAAATAAATTATCTATAAAAATGTCAAAATATTCATATGATTATGAAACTGGAATCTTGTTTTGACTTCGCGTGAGGTTCGCTTGCCGTCAAATATGTTTTTTCAAAGAACCAAGTCTTTTTACTAAGTCTTAGCCTTTTTTCTTGAAATGGGATCAAAAACAAAAGATCAAAGCTTCAAATATCGCTTTTTTGGTTCACAAGTATTGAAGAAAAAGTTGATAAAAATCTAGAATGCAGTAAAAACGACAAACTATTCAAGTTTTTCTGACAATGTTTGCCGAACCAACGTCCTTGGCTTGTCTGAGAGTTTCTCCAGCTAGTTTACACATTTCTTGTCGATTTTTTACGAAATATTAGTTAAAATTAATGAATTTACCTTCTATGAAGTGTTTTCTACGGAACTGAAATATCATTCTTGCAGTATAATCAGGTTTTTCTGGTCTACAGGCCACTTTTTCTCTCACTGAAGTTTCAGTCACGAAACTTCATCTAATCGTAAGATTAAGAATCTTCCCTCGCTTTCCCTCGCTAAATCTTCTTTAGCAAGTCGCTAAAGTCGAAAAATTGTTTTTGTTCACTTTAAGACAGACATGACTTCGACTAAACGTATTTTTCGCATTGCAAAAATAAGAAAAAATACTTCTTGATCCATCTTTGACTACATTATTGCAATTTTTCTGTGCATTTGTGAGTAAGCAAAGCGCGCGGGAACCCTGTGCAAAGTGGTACACGGACGGACGTATGTATGTATGTACGTATGTATGTATGTATGTATGTATGTATGTATGTATGTATGTATGTATGTATGTATGTATGTATGTATGTATGTATGTATGTATGTATGTATGTATGTATGTATGTATGTATGTATGTATGTATGTATGTATGTATGTATGTATGTATGTATGTATGTATGTATGTATGGACAAGATGATGACGTAATCAAGCCATGAAAAATCAACTCGATGGGTTACCATTTTTTCTTAAGTATGGAGCTCCGCTAATAAATTCGTAACGTATAATCCTGGGTTCCCACTGATTCCTACTCATTGCTACACTGCCTGCTTATAAAATACTTCAATGTCATCAATGGTATAATAACCCGCTATGTCTGTAAAGAAATTACACATATTTCCCCCACAGCCGGGAGGAGTGGCATAAACAGTTGGCAAGTTATAACTCCTGGCAGATGTTGCGGCATTATCTTGGATGAAGACATCTTCACTGAATACTGGACCATACCCCACAGTGTGATATACAGCTACACCGCTATACACTAAGTCAAACCTCATAGGATTGAAACCTTGAATGTTGTACAAAGAGAATATGAATGACTTTCTTGAAATGGCCTTGTAACCCTGATCTGTGAAGGAATGTTGATTTAATATGTCGAATTATATTTTATAGGGAATTTATGGGGGGAAAATATAATAGCCAAGAAAATATTCCCATTCTACAAACATACAGGCTAAGGTCTAAGGTTTTTTAGCAAGCTATTTTATACGGAATTTAACGCTTATTCCAAAAATGAAAAGAAAAATGGAGTGTCCCTGGCTCGTTTTAGAGATAAATAATTTTGAATATTACCATGTTGACAAGTTTTCGAAAGAAAAATGGCGGAAAACTCGAAAGCTAATGAAGCTATGCAAGTATTTTTCTCAGGATATCTACTTCTTATAACAGATTATTTTAGAAAACTATCTAAAAATGTTTGAACACTGAAAATTTTGAAAATTATTAAGCTCAAAATTCTGCATTTTGTTTGCTTAATGAACCGAAAATCGTTTTTTCCTAACTTTTTCAACATAATGCTTTTTACCTGTTGTTTTAGGAAATTAACAGAAAAATATAGATTACCGAACAGAATTCTCGGGTTTTGCTATTTTAAAGGTGGAATATCTGGCTGTCAAAGATTTTTTTAAATGTGACCATATTGATATCAAACGATAGGACTCTTTCTACATAATCCTTTTTTTTTTCGATACTCAAATGTGATATAGGCGCTGTCCAATGATATGGTAATCTTCATTTTCTTGTTATTATTTATGTTTATTTTTTTGGGGGCTTTTTTCTTTTCAAAAGGTCTTTAAATAGCATGAAACTAGTTACTTGCTAGACTTACCTGATGACCATGGTACATCAGAGTATCCTCCCCATACGTAATCTTTCTTTCTAGCTAATGTCACGGTTGGTCCCTTACCATCACATTGAGGATGGAAGGTGGTGGAGACATCAAAGCCGTCTTCCTTACCAGACCAACATCGTATCCATGAAATGTTCATGACATCTTCAGGAACTTCATCCATGAAACGCTTCAAAGCGGCATGGTAACTGCTGTTACCATAATCTGTGAGGATGTCTGATTCCAAATCTGAAAAGAAGTGTAATTTGATTATTAGGAGTCTAGAAAATACACACATCAAAGAGAAGAATAAACTGAACCCCTTCTCCTGTGATGGCATTCTACATGACTCTCTTTTAAATATACATGCGGGAAAACCTTCATGAAACTTACTTGTAACGTTTTGACAGGTCTTTCCGTTGCCAAAGTAACCATCTTTGCACGTGCAGTTGAACGAGCCAATGGTGTTGGTACAATTGGCGTTCTCACTGCAGTCATGCTTTCCCGTGGTGCATTCATTGACATCTGTTCATCAAATAATCATATTGTAAATACATAGTTTAATAAAGGTTAAACCAACTTGCAGTTATAATGAGCTTCTTTATCGACTCTTATTTATTCATTTCATTAATATTCATACAGGGACATCTCATGAAGCAAGCTAGTTTAAAGAGAGCCGTTATGATTCCCTGATATGGAATCATGCACATGATACAGACCAAGTTACGCGAAAAATTGCTTTGTTTCAAATTGACTGCTAATACTTTAGCTACTAAGAGTTGGAAGTATGGATTTAGGCATGCTTATTTGTAATCAGCAATTCTTCGTGGTAAAAAAACCTGAAATGGAAGTTCTAGCACTTAGAGAACCTATGGATGTAAGACTATTGACAAGGTGCAATGTCTTTTACGTCATACCTTTACAATGTTTGCCTTCAAAAGCAGGTCTTGGGCACGAACATTCATAGGTGCCATCAGCGTAGTCAGGGATGCAAGTAAAATTGTGGAGACAGGGAGACGTGCTGCAGGGATGCTAAAATAAAGAAAGAAAAAAGGAAAAGGACTAGAAAAAATGCAGAAATGAATGAAGAATTTAGATTAAAGCATACGGGATTGAATAATTACAATCTAGTACATTACGGCCAAAGTGCCATCGAATGGTGACTGCGAATTCGAGCTAAAAACTACAAGCTATTTGTGTGTATTTAGAAATATTTACACATATGTTTCAAAAACCGTTTAGGAATCCATTTAGTTTTTCTACAAAAAAATGATTTTAATATTCGACTTGTATATATTGCCCGCAAGCGATTTTCGACAAGAAAAGGCTGCACTTTGATATCATCTCACCTAAACGAGAACGGTGACACCCATATATCACTTTATTTGCTCATGGAACTTCTATGATGGTTTTACAGACAAATCGCAAATTCGATCATGCTCGAAATTTAGTGCTACTCGCGGCGATCTTTACTAGAAAAATACCAAAAATTCTGCCGTACAGTTACCCCACTTGGGAGAAACAGATGTCAATTTCGAGAAAAGAAGTAAATTTGACGATGAAGGATGACCACCAAAATGCGCAATATAAGTATTAAATATTAAATATTATTATTATTATTATCATCATCACCATCATTATTATTATTATTATTATTATTATTATTATTATTATTATTATTATTATTATTATTATTATTATTGTCGGCCCAGAATTACCGCGCGATAGAAAATTTCTCCCAACTAGCCGCCAATATAAACCTGTATTTGCGGCTCAAAATTGCAATAAGTTATAAGAATTGAGAGCAGGTATATAAGTACAACAGTTTCATTGTTTTAGTGATCAAAATAGAAACAAACTAGAACGCAAATAGAATACTTACTGATAAGCGGACGTAGTAATACGATGTTGGTTGGTTCAAGGATGCGGTGTACTTGTTCTCTTCATGTCTGATCAAGTCACACTTGTACAATCCTTTTTTATTCGGTTGATCACCAAGATTGATAGCCGTACAACCTTCAGTGTGCTTGCAACGCAACAGACAGGCGAAATCGTCATAAACTGTTATTGTTGTGATAACATGTTTTTGGAAATGACTAAAATCTTGTTTTTCGAAATACAAATTATGAGAAAAGGAAGAGTGAACAAAAACATGGAACAAAAACCACGATAAACAAATATGTTCCAAACTCCTTGCCATATTGATTAGTATTTATCTAGAATTTGCCAAACAAATTTTGATTTAAAGGATGATTAAGCTAGCGTAGCCGTACCAATTTAATGATTTCGGTTTTACTTTTGATTTGAATGATCTAAGGAGAGGAAGTTCTTTGACGCTTATTCATTCAGTTGGTTTCCAACTGTGAAGGCTGAAACAGTTAACTGTTTCACCCAAATGATCCCTCTTATACAGCTTGCTGCACTTAGAATGAATATAAAGCCTCCTTAATTATTGATGTTTTCTTGAAAGAATATTTTGATGGTTGCTTATATTGAGGTAAGGGCTATTCTGCACTTAACCCCATAATGTATACCACGAAAACACACAACACCAATGTCATGAAGAATATTGGTTATGGGCCGGTTGCACGACTCCACATACATCCTTTTAATACAATAAAGTATAATCTAATAATACGTCCATCTTCAATACAAAACATTATTGCAAGGTATAACTTCAATATTTATGGGAAAAATCAAGGGAGGCCAAAAAAAAAACACTTAAAAAACCTTATGGAGAAAAATTATGTAGAAAATCTGGGTCGGGACCAAGGCACGATCCTCCTTCCCCCCGACTGGGATTACAGCGTATGTATATAAATTAAATTCCGAGAGCCTTAGAAACTTTCAAAAGATCAGTATTAGAATAATGAATATATCTATTCTTTGAAGATGGACAACGCCAGCCAGCGTGCCTATCTAATAAATTGTCACTAATGTTTCTACAACCAGGATTGGATGCAGCACCGGAATTGATGCTATGCATGCTAAACGATTTAATGTTAGGAACAAATGCGCTCATGTATCTCTTGAACTCTTCCCTTATTCTTGTGGTGGAGATACCTTGACTATCGTGAACATATTCTCTTGATTTTGACTTCACAATGCGTCGGACCAGAGGATAAGAAAGACGTGATCCTTGCAAGAAGTCCAGCAGCTTTTCTGTAATACTCACAGGACATGTCATCTTACTTGACCTGGCTAGCAATGACCGATGGCCTTCGCGGTACTGATCATTTTTGCGCTTGGCGATACAAACACACATATAATCGGGACAAATTTCAACGTCTTGGATTCTTAACTTCTGGACCTCGTCCACGCGAAAGAAGCCTGCGTAGCTCACAAGCAGAATGAAAAGGAAACGCACATCAGCTAGAGAACTGCTACTGCTATACCGCTCGCAAACCTTGATCACCAAGTCAACGGAAAGGGGTTCCTTGGGCTTCACAGGCCGGCCAAGTCGTCTTTTGGCGCCCTCTAGCAACGACTTTAATATAGGGTTGTCCGTCGGACTCTCCTGACTACCAGCTAGATGATGAGCCCACCTGATGCTGTAGACGGCCGATTCTAGGCTTGATGGGCCAAGCGCTTTAGCTAGGGCCGACTGACAGAGCTCCGTCAAATAAAGCGCAATGTGGAGAGGCCGGGCAGGAATCACCGGTACCTCGGACTTTGATAACGCCCAAGTACGCCATTTCGACCAACCGGCTTGGTACTTGGACACAGTGGAATCAGCTTTAGAGGCCCGCTGGAGCTACACCAGATCACCCATCATGGATGGAAGACCTGGATCGGAACAGGGCTCTTGCCAAACACCAACTTGAAAGAACTCTGAAAAACACTAACAACACACAACAGATCGTTACTTCAAGAAAAACGTCCGAGCAAAAAACCCAATGGCGGGAGCTCAAGGGCTCCTCAACACCTAAGTGGTGAACTCAACATACTGGACCTAAGTGGTCGATTGCAACATACTGGACCTAAGTGGTCAATTCAACATATACTGGACCTAAGTGGTCAAATGCAACATACTGGACCTAAGTGGTCAATTCAACATATACTGGACCTAAGTGGTCAATCGCAACATACTGCACCTAAGTGGTCAAAAGGCCTAATCGGTACACACCTAATTGGTGGATATGGCGCTCGTCAAAGTGCGCGTCAAAAACCTCATTCACTCAAGCCTAAATGGCCTAACTCGAAGTTCGCATCGAAATGAGGACGCGCTTTCAAACACTGCACCTGCGTAAGAAGCTCGCTTATCGGAAATCTAGTCTCAGGGCCAGCATATTAAAGCCTGGACAGCCGGTAAACACCGAAGCTTTTCTTTTATAGGTAGCCCTTTGTCCAGGGCCTTCTAAAACTAGGTCACCAATCTTAGCAAAACAAAAATGCCATGCACGAACGGCTTAAATGCGAAGGAACTCGCGCTAAGAAAAGGCCAAAAATAGGCCGAACGCCACTCGGGAACTATCAAGGTACCGCAACCGCGACTGGCTGCCAGATGGCGAACACACGCCACTACTGAATAGACTGGAGGGCACAACCAATTGTTCTCGTCACTCCAATCTTGGCTGAACGAGTCTACGCCACAGCTACCAGGGCATGCGTACTTGGAATTAAACCGAGCCAACTGAGCGTTGTAGTGCGAAGCAAAACGGTCGACCGTGTGGGGACCCCAATGGACCAATCGTCCGGATCAATGAATCGACTCAGCGCGTCGGCTCTCTCGTTCAAAGATCGAGGAATCCTTTGGCAGGACAAGAAGATTTGGTGCGCCACACACAGCTGGAATACGTCCAAGGCTAAACGTTGCAAGTGTGGCTTGGAACTGCCGATGGAAACGATGTGAGCTGCGCTTTGGCTATCGGTATGCACCACGACTTTTTGATGATGCAGATGCTTGGCAAGCGCCACCAGAACGTAGTAGATGGCTTTCAGCTCACGGTAGGTGGAGCTCTGACCGATGTCTTCTTCAGTCCACATGCCACGAACCACGCTGCCATCTAATGACGCAGACTACCCGCCAAACCCAACATCACTAGCGTCACTTTAAATCAAAGTACACGGGCTCGAACGCGGTCGGATAGAGTGGCCGTTCAATTGATCGACGTTGGTGAACCAGAATCTCAATTCTTCGAGTAGGGCTGGGGATAAAACTAGCGTCTGGTCCCAACACACACATCTCGATTCTATAGTGAAATACAACTGGCGAGTCAATAATAATGATGAGGATGATGATGATGATGATGATGATAACAATAATAATAATACGATAATGCAAAGTAAAGTAAACTCTGGTAAAGTGTCGTGCACAGTAGACCCGAAGGAAGAACACTACACTGTAAGCCATTTATATAGCATATGCTAATATGCTAGTCAATTAACTAATGAGGTGACAATTCACTACAACAATAGAATTCTTTTCAGTACCGTGCAGAAAACAAATATCTGCTAAACTGCGTACCGCAGATATTTTAATATTCACCGCTATCGAGTACTAACCACGTGATGCAGCTCAGCCAAAGCTCTAAACAGAGGTTTAGTCAGCCACTATACCCTTTGCTATGACCAGCTAGTGGATAATGTTTGGTAGTTGATCGCCTTGGTTAGGGTGAGAAGTGTTCTTAATGTTACGCTGTAAGGAAACATTGTACTGGTACACGAAAGTATATTTTGAAATGACTCATTTTCATGATTCCGACTCCCGTTACTGTTGCTTTGTCCCACAACCTGAAGCTCAACAAATAACTAGAATATCTATTGAATTGATCAGAAATTGTTTCAATTTTAAAAATAAAAATAAAATTGCCTCATAATCCTTGTAGTATTCTTTAAAACCGATACTGTATACATGTTTGTGGGACACAATTTTAATTCCACTGGGAAAACTGCTGCAACGGTGATTGATTCGCTGTTATCTAAATAGGAACCATGAATACAAGCATGAAGTTTAAAGTGCCTATGAACCTTATTTATTTACATTTTCATATCAAAATATAAGCCATTCTAATAACAATTGATAGGTTTTTTGCTTATTTCTGGCGCCTCTTTCTATTTTTTCGAGCGGTCAAGTGTACGAAAAAAGGAAGATTTCAAAATATGACCGAGCGACAAGGGAGACTGGGCCAGTGACGTCAAAGGAGCAATACGCACTTCTAGATGTATAAAGGAAGGTATGTAAAAGATAAATACCGAGAATGGAGGCATATTCAGAGAATAAAAAACGCTTTTCTTAATAGGCTGAAACGTCTTCCACCGGGTCTAAATCATCATCATCATCATCATATTTTCCCCTTGGGCGCGTTACCGGCCTTAGGGCGCTTCTGTCTGGATATGGTGGGAAATCTTGTCTCCAGAAGTCGCTTAAAATCTTGTAAAGTTATTAGGCTAATTCTCTGCAAAATATCACTTTATAACGAGCCTTCGATCTCTGTTTGTTTACGTCAACGTGAACCTCACGTTTTACAGAATTTCATCGAAATTCATCACCAGAACGTCTGGCGCTCTCGGTTGAAAAATTGTCGACAAATTATTTTGTAACTGCCGTGAGCTAAATTTGAGCATTTTTGAAAAAAACAATTTTCAGGCGCCGACTGGATTGAAATTTTCTGAGGCACTCTAAAAAATTTAAAAGTTCAGTATATTCTTGTATCTCCCCTCAAGAGAGCATAAATAAGAGAGGGAAACTTGTTAATATCGCGCGCGTCATGTGAATTCCCGGTTGGGCTATTTTTAGCATTCGCATAAAGTCTATTTTCGCCTCACCCTACTCCAGTGCGTCAAAATTTGTGTGCCTCATCCAAACCTGGAAGTAGCGAAAACATGTAAAGATGTATGGGAAAAAACATAAATTTGGCGTCTTTTTTAGTGTTCCACAGGCTCAGTCGTGTTTTATCAGAGAACAGAATATAACCAATCCTGATCTATTTGCTTAATATAATAGATTTTGCCGAAAAAAGTGAGAAAAATCGACAACAATATGTTGTTTTTTAGGGGCCCTCGCACACGTGCAGGCCATCAAAAAGATCAAAAACCAAACGACTGCGAATGCTAAAAATTGTCCAACTGGAAATTCACATGGAGCGCGCGATTTTAAAAAGTTTCCCTCTCTTATTTATGCTCTCTTGCTCCCGTTCAAGATTCTAGACTCTCTATAGTTTATACAAGTAATAGTTTCCATGTAGTTTCTGTCTGACTCTTCAACATTCCTGCATTGACAAGCAGATATTTGAAGTTTTTAACCAGGTTTTTATTATCATTCGTGCACTTTTAGTTTCATGCGTTATTACAATATTTAACCGATAGACCTCTTTACCTTGGGCGTAATGTTTTCCCATTTCAGACCACGTGTCATTCCCTAAAGTATCATTTCTTTGTTTAATGGTTGTACATAAGAAGAAAAATGAATAGAGATGAAACTCATCAAAAGGATCGGCTTAATTTCAAGATTATGACTCGTGGTCTTCCATGGAAAACATTACGTTCAAGGTAAGGAGGTCTAATTTTCGGTTTCAGTTTACGTATAATACTGGCCATGTTGAACGCATATCTTACAAAAACCTCATAGGTTGATGCCACCAACATGTTTGCCATGTTAATCGTTAACTCTATCTGCTAGGAATTAATTAATGCTTACAAACCATAAGTCTCAAAGATTTACTAATAGAATGCTAATGTAGCTATTTATGAAAATTTTCGTCTACGAAACAAATAGACCTCTTGAACGTGACTTCAAAGCAGTTTAATTTGGAAAACAAAACACTAATAGGTTCCACTTCTCAGTAGATTGAAATACTTTTGTTTTGTCCTCCAAATTGAGCTGCTTTGACGTCTCGTACAAGAGGTATATTACTATGCTGGTCTATTTTTTCATTTCTAATAAAGTCAAATTTTGTGTATAAGATAGTATAAAGTAATACATTAACCTAAATAAGAACAAGACAACTGTCTATAGTTTTGTACAGGGACAGCGGAGCATAATTTTGAGCATGTGCGTCTATGCTGGTAGTCCTGTGTGAATGCCTCCACTTTCTCTGAAAAATTAAAAATTGAATTTCTGGGGAATGCGGTTTTCAGTGCCGCAGTTTTGTGGGGCAATTGTAAAATACTGAATGCATTAAAGTCATGTCAAAACTTTAGGCAACAGTTTTTGGTTTAAAAAGTTGGTGAGCTAAGCCCCCTCCTCGGTCTCCGCGGTCCCTGCTCCACTATAGCACTTTTCCTACAATAGAATATATGTTTAAATTTTCATACTAAGAATACATCCACCTACATACATCCACCTAAGTACAAGATGATATGTGTATGAAACAAAATCAGGGGCGGATCCACGATATTTTTTAACAGGGGGTTGCCGTATGATGGCAATAAAAGCGAAGGTAAGTAATCGCCTAATTCTAGTTAGCCATCATTCTCTCACTGTCAGCCAGCTAATCAAAATTCTCATAGGGGGTTGTAAACCCCACAATTCTCCCCCCGGATCCACCTCTGAAAATATAATAAAACGCGTTCATTTTTTGTGCTAAATATTTTCCATTATTATAGGTAGAGTCATGCACAAGGTAAAGTACGTCAGTTCTGTGTGAAAGGCATTTTTGACTTCAAATTTTGAAATCTAAAATGTTCTTCTTAAATAACTGATATTGAATTACAACCCTAAAGAGTCAATACCTCAAGGAAATCAGTTAATATGCTAGAAAACTAACAAGAAATATTCAACAAGAGAAGCTCATTATAGTAGCTTTGCATGCATGTGTTAGCTTATAGATATATGAGGTAATTTAGGTCATAAAGTCCATCTTGGAACAGACCGCTTCGAATTCCGAGATGTGCTTCACTTGTCACGAACAGAGGTTTCAGTACAAGGCTCCGTGCATAATAAAATGTATTCTTTTCTCGTGTCACGAATCATTAATCATTATGCACGATTCCTCAACATTAAAACCTTTTTGCGTGACAAACGAAGCATATAGCGGATGAGGGCTATTTTGGCGCCAAATTTGTGACGTCATTTTCCCGCCAAAAGTCTTAAAGCCGAAAAAAGTAAAACAAACAAATTATGAAGAACATCTAACTGTATTTCATGGCCAAGTTTAAAAAAAATTGAAATTGAATTGAAAAGTTAGGCTCATAATATTTAATGTGAATTTGTACCGTACTCTTGGTTTCTTACTTTGTTTATGACGGTAGGCAAATATGCACAGTAGCATTCAACGGGCACTTCTATTTCTGCCTCTGCCTCTGCTTCTTATAGTCCTGGTCCTGCTTCTTGTACTGTACTAGTTCTGATCATTCTCATTCTCATTCTCATTCTCATTCTCATTCTCATTCTCATTCTCATTCTCATTCTCATTCTCATTCTCATTCTCATTCTCATTCTCATTCTCATTCTCATTCTCATTCTCATTCTCATTCTCATTCTCATTCTCATTCTCATTCTCATTCTCATTCTCATTCTCATTCTCATTCTCATTCTCATTCTCATTCTCATTCTCATTCTCATTCTCATTCTCATTCTCATTCTCATTCTCATTCTCATTCTCATTCTCATTCTCATTCTCATTCTCATTCTCATTCTCATTCTCATTCTCATTCTCATTCTCATTCTCATTCTCATTCTCATTCTCATTCTCATTCTCATTCTCATTCTCATTCTCATTCTCATTCTCATTCTCATTCTCATTCTCATTCTCATTCTCATTCTCATTCTCATTCTCATTCTCATTCTCATTCTCATTCTCATTCTGATTCTGATTCTGATTCTGATTCTGATTCTGATTCTGATTCTGATTCTGATTCTCATTCTGATTCTCATTCTCATTCTGATTCTCATTCTCATTCTGATTCTCATTCTGATTCTCATTCTGATTCTCATTCTCATTCTCATTCTCATTCTGATTCTCATTCTCATTCTCATTCTGATTCTCATTCTGATTCTCATTCTCATTCTCATTCTCATTCTCATTCTCATTCTCATTCTCATTCTCATTCTCATTCTCATTCTCATTCTCATTCTCATTCTCATTCTCATTTTCATTCTGATTCTGATTCTGATTCTGATTCTGATTCTGATTCTGATTCTGATTCTGATTCTGATTCTGATTTTCATTTTCATTCTCATTCTGATTCTCATTCTGATTCTCATTCTGATTCTCATTCTGATTCTCATTCTCATTCTGATTCTGATTCTGATTCTCATTCTGATTCTGATTCTCATTCTTTTTGTTTGTGTCTTGTTTCGTATTGTGTGTGTGTCTGTCTGTCTGTCTGTCTGTCTGAGAGACTTCTCTCTAGGTCGTGTTATCTTGACTAAGGTACTAAGACCTACTAAGAAATTGGTCGTGGTTGGTTATTAATAATAAATTCGTAACGTTTAATCGTGGGTTCCCACTGATTCCTACTCGTTGCTACACTGCCTGCTTATAAAACACTTCAATGTCATCAATGGTATATTCACCCGATATGTCTGTAAAGAAATTACACAAATTATCGTACACACAGCCGGGAGGAATGGCATAACGCCATGACTTGTTAGAATTCCGGACAGATGTTGCGGCATTATTATCGATGCGGACATCGAAACCGAATACTGGACCATAACACACTGTGTGATATACAGCTTTACTGCTATCCACTACGTCAAACCTCATAGGATTGAAACCGTGAATGTTGTACAAAGAGAATATGAATGACTTTGAAGAGGACTTGAAACCCCCACCTGTGAAGGAATGTTGATTTAATATGTCAAATTATATTTTATAGGGAATTTATGGGGAAAAAATAATAGCCAAGAAAATATTCCCATTCTACAAACAGACAGGCTAAGGTCTAAGGTTTTTTAGAAAGCTATTTTATACAGAATTTAACGCTTATTCCAAAAATGAAAAGAAAAATGGAGTATCCCTGGCTTGTTTTGGAGATAATGAATTTTGAATATTACCATGTTGACAAGTTTTCGAAAGAAAAAATGGCGGAAAACAAGGTTTGCCCAAACAAATTCACAACTCGAAAACTAATTAAAGAAGTTATGGAAGTATTTTTCTCAGGATATCTACTTCTTAAAACATATTATTTTAGAAAACTATCTAAAAATGTTTGAAGAAAATTTTGAAAATTAATAAGCTCAAAATTCTGCATTTTGTTTGCTTAATGAACCGAAAATCTTTTTTTTCTAACTTTTTCAACAGAATGCTTTTTACCTGTTGTTTTAGGAAATTAACAGAAAAATGCAAAAAGATCTACATAATCCTTTTTTTTTCCAATACTCAAATGTGATAAAATAATCGCTGTCCCATGATATGGTAATCTTCATTTTCTTGTTATTATTTATGTTTAATTTTTTGGGGGCTTTTTTCTTTTCAGAAGGTCTTTAAATAGCTTGAAAAATTACATGTCATACTTACTTGACGACCATGGTACGTCAGTGTATCCTCCCCATACGTACTGGGCCTTCCTCGCTATTGTGACGGTTGGTCCCTTACCGTCACATTGAGGATGGAAGGTGGTGGCGACATCAAAGCCGTCTTCCTTACCAGACCAACATCGTATCCATGAAATGTTCATGACATCCTCAGGAACTTGTTTCAAGAAACCCTTCAAAGCTGCAAGATAGCTGGCGTTCCCATAGTCCGTGAGGATGTCTGATTCGTTAACTATAGTAAAGTGTAGTAAAATATGATTAAGATATTGAAAAAAGTCTAGACATATACAAAAGAGAAATGAATCCCTTCTGCCATGATGGCTTTTATGGCTTTCTTTGCAATATGCATGCTAGGATATGAAACTTACTTGTAACCGTGCTACAGGTTGTTCCGTTGCCAAAGTAACCATCTTTGCACGTGCAGTTGAACGAGCGAATGGTGTTGGTGCAAATGGCGTTGACACTACAGTCATGCTTTCCCGTGGTGCATTCATCGACATCTGTTCATGAAATAATCATATTGTAAATACATACCTTAACGAGGGTTACAGCAACTTGCAGTTATAATGAGCGTCTTTATCGACTCTTAATTATTTATTTCAACAATATTTATAGAAGGAAATGTCATTAAGCAAGCTAGTTTAAAGAGAGCTCTTATGATTCCCCGCCATAGAATCATGCGTATGATACAGACCATGTTACGCGAAAAATTGCTTTGTTTCAAATTGACTGCTGATACTTTAGCTACTAAGAGTTGGAAGTATGGATTTAGGCATGCTTATTTGTAATCAGTAGTTGTTTGTGGTAAAAGTATCTCGAATGGAAGTTCTAGCGCTTAGTGAACCTATGGATGTGAGACTATTTACACGGTGCAATGTATTTTACGTCATACCTTTGCAATCTTTGCCTTCAAAAGGAGGTCTTGGGCATGAACATTCATAGGTGTCACTGTCGTAGTCAGGGATGCAAGTGAAATTGTGAAGACAGGGAGACGTGCTGCAGTTGGACTTGAAAAAAAAAATGCAAGAATGAATAAATAAATCAGCCTCAAAGCATAATAAACAAATAAATAATACACGATAGTTACTGGACTACTCATTACAATCAAGCTAATAAAGCCGTGAACACCTAAAATATGTCTAGAATGTTTATTAGCATTGTTTTCTAACCCATCATACTAGCTGCCAAAGGTCGTTATCACTAAACTAGCTTTTAAAGTATAAATTTGTTTATCTTGAAAACTATTTGAATCCCAAAGCTATTCCTGGTTTGCTTAGAGTATATGTGCATAAAAGCAAATATCTTTCCGCTTTCCGTATGTAAACAAACACATATGTTGAAAAGGATTCGTCCAATTCAGTGATAGTGATATTTAGGGGTGTGTAACTATCGAATGTGATTCGTTACAAAACAATATATAAACATTCCGAGACATATTTTAGGTATTCATGGTTTTCTTAGTTCAACTGTAACATGCTTCCCTTTAGAATATCAAGAAAAAAGTGGCTACTTTTGGAAAAAAACATTTTAAACATTTTTTAAAACTACAATTTTTAAGGTATCAGGATATGATTAGGACCCCTATACGCGCTACCTCAAATTTCGCACGGGCTTTACAATATTTTGCCATAAAAGTATACATTTTCTGAAAGCTAAATAAATGTAGTTTTCGAATATCTATTTATATTTGTCTGTTTTGGAACACAAAAGAAAGTTATTGGGTTCAAAGTGACATTCTACCTCACTTCATTCGACGACTTCCCGCAGGGTCAGAATTTTCGCTATGTCGATCAAAAGTACGTTAGCAGGCTCTGTGGATAATGAGCTTCAAAATTGAGTCTCAGATTTTTGATATCTTTTTTAGATCGTGCGCAATGACGCGTTAAATCCGGAAGTTTGAAATTTCGGTGGTTATGATTGCAAAATAGACAATATCTTTTGAATGAAAAGACATTTCAAAAATCTGAGACACCTTTTTTTTAGATCGTATTGTTATTTATCATAATCCAAAGTTTCAGTTCGATGCAATGTAATCCGAAAGAGCTAGAATGTTTTTAAAACGATATTTTGGTCACTCAAAAACTGCGGAGAAAGCCTATAACTTTTTTAGTGTCGCGAAATAGAAAATTCCATATTGATTTTTAAAAACTTCGTTTATTTGGCTTTCAGAAAATGTATACTTTTATATAATAATATTGAAAAGGCAGCGAGAAATTTGTCTCACGCGTAAAGTAATCTCAAAGGCCTCAAACGTATCCTGATACCTTAAAGAAAAATTTAATTCTGATTCCGAACATGAAAAGAAAAATAAGGTATCCTGAACACCTTTTCGAGATAATTAGCATTTAATGCACGAGTTTTTAAAGCAAAAATTGCGCCACTGGAATTGATCAGGGAAATGTTTTACCACTCCTAAGATAATAGTTCTTTGCAGACTACATCATGCACAAATGCCGGCTAGTGAATTATTCTACATTACCACATGGATATTTTTGAATAAAAGACAAAGAAATACCTTGATTTATCATATTTTGCCATTTCAGTGCTCTCAAAAATCTCATAAAGTCTAACATGCGTGAGAAAAATTAATTTAAGAAAATTCATGTAAAGTAGATTTTTAGGAGTTTTCCCTCAATTAAGCTTATAAAAAGTATAGAGTCCCGTGCAAAATTTGAGGTTTTTTTTCCAAAAACTAATTAAAATACGCAGCTACAACTGATATTTCTACGCAGTTTAAAAACAAAACAAAAAAGGTCTTTACTAGATAAGGGTGATCTTCAAGGAGTAAAATTTCGACGGAATTTTGAATGTAAACCTTAAGATATAAAATTGACCAAAAACGTTGTTTTCATCTTTTTAATCATTTGATATCCTCATATTCTGATTTAACTTTCATACTTTTCCCCTTCTTATTTGCTATCTTTAATTTCTGATTTAGTTTTGTCTGTTTTTAAAAAGACAAACAGAAAACTTAATATGCATTATTTTTGTGGCATACAATTTTTTGACTCGAAGCTATACTTAAGAATAAAAGTGGACTTTACTCGAAGTTAAAGTACTTTAAAAAATATGTATATATGTTAATATGATTGAAATTTCTCTTGTTACAATGAGGATCCTGTTATTATTTCCTTACAGTGAAAGGTAGCTCTGTAACTTGGGTTCTGTAACTTGTATTCTCTAACTTGTGTAACAATTAAGTGTGTCAGTTTGAAATCTAAAAGGGTGTATACTACAACGTTTCTGCAATCGAGTGTAAATATATATGGATAAACGGAAGTTTTTCAAACTCACCCGTATGCTGTAGTGGTCAAAACCTGGATTATTGCTTTGATACTTGGACGAAGAATTGTATTTATCAGTTGGCAACAGCTCACAGAGGTACTGGGCTTTCCCTTGGTAAAAGAAGATGGACTGTTTTCCAAAGTTGAACGAAAGACAAGACATGTTTCTGGCACAACTAACAGAACATTCCTTGTAATTCTGTGCGTGGAACTGGTGTACGTTTTCTACTTCTAGTTTACTGTTTGGGTGAAAAAGGAAATGTGCGTAGCCGAATTGTGGTGTTCGGGAAAGAGACATGTTCACTGCAATCTGAATAATTTCTGAGGGCGTTAAATCAATAGATAAAGACGCTTCGATTTGGAGGAGAAAGAAACTCGAGAACATGAGGATAAAGAAAGGAATCATCTTTGACGCTGGGACTTGATGCTTTCAGTGAGCTAACACTCTTGGAATGGGACTAGCGAATGAGCTTGGCTAGTAATATATGATGGGCACCCTTGGCTACACTATACTAATTCTATAGGCAACTAGGTGATGACGTGAGAAAATCAACAAACAAACAAAAAAGAAAAACCCAGAAGAAAAAATATATATATTAAAACATCAGGTCGTTCTTTTTTTAGCTACAACTCGAACAAACCCTACTATTTCGAAGAAAACAGCGTGTGGTCTCTCTTTTAAGAAAGTACTTCACGAGTGCTTGCCGTCGCTTTCAAGAAACCCAAATTTAGAAATTTTTCACATGTGTGAAAACGGATTAATCGAATTGAGACTCTGAGATGATTGCTTGCAATGTTAAAATGAGAGGTTTGAAAAAATCCTTCGAACAGTTTTTGAAATTTTTAGAAAAGCGTTGAAATGAATTTCTGTCTATAAGTTCAACACTAATGAATTATTAATGAATTTGTTCTCAAGAATTATTGAGAAAGAGCTCTTCTTCCAAAAGTTTGAGGAAGTGCGAATAATAGTTCTTACATTATTTGAAAGCGATTTCATTGAGCCGTTCTAAGCCAAAGTGAGCGATTCTTTTCAAAAACTCGCCCAAAACTCTAGAGTCAATTTTTATCATTGTCAAGATAGAGTTGTTTCTTATTGACGTAGTTTTGAGTAGTTGAACTTGGATATATGATAAATACATAAAAACCTGAACTTACTATTGTTTGAGGAAGCGTATTGGATAAGACAAAAGACTCTTCTTTAAACACAAGCTCAAAAGCTTCACGTGAACTTTTTCTGTCGTACTGTGACTGTGTAATTATTTCACCTGATGATGGTTGAACCGAAATAAAGCGCTCTTCATCGATCGTTTTCTGCTTTTCTTGATTGACTATCAGCACGAATATTAAAATATCATCAAATGGATGATTGTGTTTCATGTTAACTCTAGCATCAAAGGCTTTAAGTCGTGGTTTTCTTATTTTTGGGTGGATTTAGGTTCTTTTTGGCGGAATTTTTATCGAAAAAAAAACATTCTTCTGGGAAAATTTTCGCCATCTTGATTTCAGAAAGTGGAATTTAATTCTTTATTCCGATTGGCTAAAATCCGGCATGAGAAATTAAGATAAATTTTCCAATATCCAAACCAGAATTTTAAGAAAAATTCAGGACTGAGAAATCTGACTCATTCAAAATTTATCTTTCTTTGAAAACTTCCCAAAAGTGTCTTGACAATGATTGTTTATATTTGAGAATTAGCGATTTGAAGTTAAAAGGTAGCGCACCGAGAAACCCCATCGAGCCACCTTAATTACGGCCCTCAATTAAAGAAAACATCCAAGTTGAAGTTATGAAGTTTGGCTCCATTCCAGCTGCACAAAAAACTAAGCACGAAAATTTGTTGTAATTCAAGCGGCCCTAACACCAGTTTTAAAAGTCATACAGTCATTTGAAAAGATGTTCCCAATTTTGAAACTGTTAAGTCATTAAAATACTATTTCGCCAGCGAATTTTCGTACTGTAAGTCCGGGGCAAATTTCATCATTGAAGAATTCAACCGCTTCAGTGATTTTTGCCCATACTCCCGTTCGGGCTAGTCGCGTAGTCGCGGAGCCGGTCAGTGACAATGTTTATTCAATTAGCTGTATATCGCGAGGAATTCGATGATATGGGGATCGTAAATGAAGAGTGTATGGCAAAGTTTTGCTTTAATTTTTGATACATCTTGTACTTCAACTTTTCTCTCTAAATTCTTCATCAAAACGCGTGTTTTTGTACTGGGAAGAGAAAGCTGCATGTTATGAATAATTAAATCTCACATTAGCGTTGTGATTTTACAAATCTCAAACTCAAAAGAGTATAATGAGCTTCTAGTTTCTTCTTCTTCTTCTTTCTTTACAATGATTGATTATATTTTGGAGAAATAGACTCATACTAAAATACTGATAAAAACCAAACCTTTTACTGAGGCCTGTCTTTGCATGTGAAGTTAGAAATATATTATGCGAAAGTTCTTTCGACTACGAAGTGTCTTAAGGAGGCTAGCTACAGTTTTTCTTGTGCTCGCCCGCTTGACTTTGGACGGCTGCAGTTCTTAACTAGAAGCACTTATGATTTTGAAATTTCACCCAACTGTATGAAAATTGAAGTTTGTAACGATGTATATTTTATTGAAATCGGAGTTACCATAGCAACGAAATCGTGACGTAAATGTTTTTGATTGAATGCACGGTTGGCGTAGCGGTGAAAGCCCTCGCCTCTAGCTCACCAATGCAACCCGGGGGGCTCGGTGTCGTATGTTAGTAGAGTTGCTTGTTGGTTCTCTCGAGGGTTTATTCTCCGTGTTCTCATGCATGGTCACTGGTTTTGCCCTCGTAAAAACAGGGACGGGTTTGTTTTATTAACAGCAGTTTCACGCGTTATTGGATCTAATTAACAAATTTCCGATGGTTTAGAGCGGTATGTCCTCTTATTTACCACGATATGACGTCAAAAGTTGGTCAAAATGTTTATGTACCCACTCGACGTACATAACTTATTTTGACCAACTTTTGACGTTATATCGTAGTAAATAAGGACATACCACGCAAAACCATCGGAAATTTGTTTTTTACCATAACAAAGTCAAATAAAAGATCCAAAAACGAAGAAAAAGTTTGAAAAAAAAAACCCGTGTGAAGCGCGCCCTTGCTCCTTGCCGCGAGTGATTCTTCATTTATCGGTATGTCCTCTTATTTACCACGGCTCTCGACCAATCAGCGCGCGAGAAATTACACAGTTATGGTAAAAGTTTTCGATATATGAAGTATGGAGACAATTTAAAGGCCTTTTTCAAGTTATTGGAGGCGGAAGTTTTTTACCCCTAAAAATTCAAAATTTTCTGTTACAATAGAGCTGTTAAGTTGTGACGTATTTCCGGGTCTAAAAATCCAAACCTATTCTGTTAAACTATGGTGTATGGCAAACAAAATATCTAAAAACTAGAAAATTTTATCTGACCGATTTTGACTAAATCGTAAAAATATTTTGAATCCGAGATTTTGAATTCGCATACTGTGTATTCATAAGTTTTAAAGAGTTTCTCCTTTGCGTTTTTTAGATTGATTTTTTTTGATAAAAAAACCGCAGTTTTTTGACTGAGTTTCAAATATTGTAGTTTTAGCGCTTTTCCTTGATATTTTAAAAACCGCGATATATTTTTTTAACTTTCGTGATCGTTTTTCCATCATATGATCAACAGTGTCTAAAAGTTTCATCGGGATTGAAACATATTAACAGAGTCAAATAAATTAATATTGTTAGCCTAAAATGCAATTCAATGATTCCAGCTGAATTAATTAGCACTGTCCGGCATTTTAGGCTAACTATATTAATTTATTTGACAAAGTTAAAATGTTTCAATCAAGATGAAACTTTTAGACACTGTTGTTCATATAATGGGAAAACAATAACGAGAATTTTTGTGGATAATTCCAATTGTCTTATTTAACTGTGCCAACCTTGTCTAGCTTCATTAACCTTTTTGCAACAAACATAGCGTCGCTAATGCAATTCCACTTCATTATATCTTTACATTCGAATTGCTAGGTGAGCTTCAGGGGCATAAAGAAAGTAAGAAAAAAAAAAAAAAAGAATAAAAAATAAATAAATAAAAAGACAGCAAAAGTTTTGTTAGACATATTTTAATCAGAATGGATTAGACTTTAGGGATATTGAGTAGAAAAGAGGACCCTACCTTTATTTTAAGCTTTCGACTCAACTAGAGTATTGATCACAATGAGTGAGTCAGCTACGCACTGCTGTAGTCTCAGGCTTTTGGACCACGTGACAGCAGTAGATTGTCCCACACGTGGGGCAGGTAGTACACTTCTATGTTTTACTCAGTGTCCCTAAAGCCAGTCTAATCCGTTCTAATTATTTAAACCTGAGTACATGAATTTTCTCCAACGTAAGCAATTTAATTGTGTGAATCTGTAATCGATTCTCAGCATAAGAAGTACAGTCGTTCATGCAACTTTTTACTTTTCTTCATTTTTGTGGTCTTGCGTTATCTTTATAATATATATCTTTATATAGTCTTGTATATTTTCTCCAATGGGCGTAGCGTAGTGGTTTGAGGGTTCGATAAAATACTGGAGACAGTTCATTATTTATGCCTTGGGGGAGAAGAGTCTGGATGACAACTACAATAATAACTTATTTAATACCGTTATAAGGTCGGTCCGTATAAGGAAAACTGTGCCCTCCGTCTTGAAAACGGACCCTGGTCTAATGGCCTCGGTCCGTACATACACTCCTTGCAGAAAGTCGGAATGCAGCTCAATTTGGAGGACAAAAAAATAGGTTTCCCATTCTCAGGAGACTGAAATTCTTTTGTTTTGTCCTTTCTCCAAATTGAGCTGCTTTGACGTCACATGCAAGGGGTGGTCCAAGACCTTGTTCACATTTTTTCTGTATCCGGACATCCTGGCCGGGAACTAATGTCTTGGTTTTTCAATTTTTTATCTGTAGTAACTTGGAGCTCTCGCCAAACCACCCGTGCATATACACATCAATACACGCAGTCCCATCGTTATTCTCCTCTGATGCGTTTGCCAGATCTTGACCAAACCAAATACGATACTCTTGACCAGCGGTAACATTCATCGGCATTGAGAAAGGTTTGAAGGTGAGGTCCGTCGAGATTCTGTTCACGCCCGGGATTGAGTACTGCAACCAAGGGTAATATCTAATAAACTCATTCTGAGGGAGTATCCTTCTGTCTCCGCTGTCTGTGATAATCGTGTACAGTACTTCTTCACCACAACCCCAATTACTTCGTTTTGTTTGAAGGTTGTCTTTGTTGCACGTTAGTAATCCAGAGATGTGTTTCAGCTTGATCGTTGTTACTGTTCCATTCTGCTTGACAAGGAAGCGTCCGTAGGATGAGTTTTTGGTTCCAAAGCAGACAGGGCTTGAGTTGATCTTGAGCCACCAGTTGTCTGAAAAAAGAGATTTGTAAAAGGGTATGAGGGATGGTGATGTCAAAATTCGTTCCCAGAACTACAATTTGTCAATGAATTCTTTTTTCTAACTCCCGTGAGTTAAATTTGAGCATTTTTGCAAAGAACTCTCCAAGCAGGACAGTCTGAGGGATGAAAGGGTGGTCTGATTTCTTACGCGTTCGTATTTTGAACGAGCTCTTTAAACTCCTGGGCGACACGTGTTAAAAAAACTATTGATTAATTGATTGATGATGCTTTGAAGGCTTAGAAATTTTCGATTTTTCTTTCAGTTTTGTTGCTGCTTGTAAAACCACAATTTTTACTAAGTTTGAGCAGAATCTATTCAACCGCTCAATGAAATTACCGACACCGTACAATAGGCTTATAAACAAAAGCAAAAATGACGCCGAAGCGGTGACGCGCACTAATTAGATCGACACTAATCAGACGCTCACTGATTAGACCGACACCGCCAATTACGCAACACCAGGTAATTGTGCTATTGTGTATCGTGGCAGTATAAATATGACCTATCTGAATTTATCCTTCACTTGACTCTGAAGATGACTTCCGCTCAGGTTGTCGAAACGTCAGTCACATCAAACAGTCCTTCTCAGGACTACATCCACCCGGATGATCTTAATACAAATATTGTTTCTTCGACAAATATTGTTACTTCGATAAATATCCATTCACTTGGGTTCAGACCTTTCTTTACAATAATGAGACGGCTAGGTGGTCACGCTGTTTCGTAACGCCGTGTCACCCTTGTCACGCATTTAATACTTAATTCTTGCGCAAAAAAGTGAACTAAGAGCTCCGCTTTTAGGCAGTGCCTAGACATATCTATTCTACACAAAATAGTGCACATGTGGCTAATCCTGGAGAGAAACAGAGAGAACTCAAAACTGGAGTATAGACGCCTTGCAGCACGTCGAAAGGCAGCTCAAATTGGAGCACAAAATGTGGAGGTTCTAATTCTCAGGAGATTGAAATTCTTTTGTCTTGTTCTCCAAAATGAGCTGTTTTGACGTCACGTGCAAGGGGTCTATTGTACACTTACATTTTGTTTCACACTGTTTACCCGTGAATCCTTGCAGGCAGTGACAACGGATACCAAAAGATGTCGACGTTTTACACGTCCCGCCATTTTCACACATGGTACTTGTGCAGTTATCCTATAAAAGTGAATGGATAGCAGTATGAGCGTTTGATACCCAGCAATAGAATACTCTCTGGTTGATAGCACATGACGGGCAGTATTTGTCTGTCATTGTAGGCTGGTAATGAGATTCATTCAGCTGATTGATACCAAGCAATAGAATACTCTCTGGTTAAAAGCACATGACGGGCAGTGTTTGCCTGTCATCGTAGATAAGATAAGATAATTCATTTAACGTCAATAACACAGGGAGTTGGTTGCCCGGTCTCCCGAACCAGAGGCACATGATAAGTATGCTTGACACCAAGTAGACTGGTAATGAGATTCATGAGATTCATTCAGCTGATTGATATCAAGCAATAGAATACTCTCTAGTTGATAGCACATGACGTGCAGTGTCTGCATGTCATTGTAGCCTGGTAATCAGATTCATGCGATTCATTCAGCTGATTTATACCAAGCAATAGAATACTCTCTGGTTGATAGCACATGACGGTAATTCTTGCCTGTCATTGTAAGCTGGTAATGAGATTCATTCAGCTGATTGATGCTAAACAAATCGAATACTCTCTGATTGATAGCACATGACGGGCAGTATTTGCCTGTCATTGTAGGCTGGGAATGAAATTCATGAGATTCCTTAATTGCGACATTCTTAGCAGCATTATGATTACAGTACTATTTCAGCAGCCAATTCAGGAAAAAACTTTATTCTTTCGTTCTATTTACAAGGATGATCTAAATAACATAAAAATAATAAAACAGATGTTCAAATTTGTATATTTTAGTGTGATATTACATGCAATGTTTCACCGTGTTTCGCAGTGTTTTCTCCACTATTTTTTTAAAAACTAGAATAAAGAAAGTCTCTACTTACCACCACTCGAACAAAGTGATGATACTCTCTTGAAGGAACCAGCATTCTAGGATCGCTTTTCTCATTCCTGTTCATCAGAATACATCCATGCAAGCCATTCTTAGGCTCATGGGAAAAGTTTATCGACAAGCACTCTGATAAACGTTTACATTTTAAGCAACAATTGAGAACGTCAGTCGCTTTTCCTGCTTCAATTACATTCCCTTCGAGTTTGTGGTAGTCGAGTTTCGTGAAGTAAACGCCATTGATCGTTTCGCTCAAAGAACAGGCAAAAGTACATATTAAGATGAAAATAAGTAATAGCTTCGCCATTTCCCTGACATGCGAGTCTTCCTTTCTAAAATATATATCGAAGAATGACAGATTTGTTGTCGTGTTCAAAATTATGAAACATTGATTAAAAGATCGAAGAGGCGTCTGGGTAATTACTCTAAAATCTAATACAATTTGCTTAAATATAATTGTAGTCTTTTATATTCTTTTATCCGTGCAAAAGCCTTGGCAGTTTCATTTATTATGAATGAGATCATATTTATGATATTGTGGATTTTTTTACTAGAATATTTTTCCAAGTATTGCATAAATTTTGATTTCCTTAATAATAAAGAATTGGCCACATCTCAAAATTGTATTTTTAAGTTCACTTTATATTTTTTTCTGAAATGTCAAATACTTTTTATTAAGCTGGAATTAACTCTTATTGTTCCAATGTGTGTTCAGAGTTCCAGCTGTTGTAACAAAATATATAATTTATGTCGGACGACTGCGTGAAATTGTACAATTTGCCCCAGATATTGGTGGACGTCAATCAAGGCGCACGTTGCCTCCACGTCCCATAGCAGCGTGCGCTTTAACATTATTTGCTTTCCTGAATTAAAAACATGGAATTAAAACACTTTGGACAAGTTTTGAATATATTATTTTTTTCTTTGAAGTTGACAAAATATATAAAAATTTTCAATATAAGATAGGATTCTTCAATACGAAACCTAAATATTTTATAGATAAAAACTTAAAATATATATTCTTTTTGTTTTGTACAAAACCGGCTGCTTTTTTTCTTGTTGTTAAAGTAGTTTTTGTTTTACATATTTTCATGGCATTCTTGTTCTTCCTTTTTTTGATTTTATTTGCATTCCTGTTGCTTTATTGTCACGTTTTTGGTAAAACAAGTTGAAGGAGAAGAAGCTTAAGAAAAGAGGAATAAAAGAAGAAGAAGAAGAAGAAGAAGAAGGAGGAGGAGGAGGAGGAGGAGGAGGAGGAGGAGAAGAAGATGAAGATGAAGATGAAGATGAAGAACAAGAAGATAAAGAAGAAAAAAAAAAAAGTAATAAAAGCTATAATTAACAGGCTTTCATAAAACATATAGAGTTAATGACAATCTTGATGACAAACCTTAATCTCTATAATGACTGCAAGATTCATACTGAGGTATTGCAAGACAAATTATATTGTCTGACTCAGCCCACATAATTGATTGTGAGCTTGATTTCAAAGTACGTCGCCGAACGTTTAGTTATCTTCACGTTATAATATCCTAATTAAAGCAACAATACTGCAATAATGAAAGCTTTGTTAAGACATTTATGATAATGATAATAGTTTCTGTATGTCAATAACGGTGGACAAGAGTCGAGCACGGATTATACGTTTTTGCTCTAACGAAAATTTTCGACATTTTCGAAATCTCGCACTGTTGGAACAATAGATGTACGAATGATTTTGTGATTTTGTTGTTTAGAAATAATAGTAGTGTTGGTAATTAAAATTAGACTATTATAAATGTGGTACTGCTCGTGGTGAAACGCTGATTCAGTCTAAATCTTATTACCAATACTACTATTATTTCTAAACAACAAAATCACAAAAGAATCCGTACATCTTTTGTTGCAACAGCACGAGATTTCAAAAATGTCGAAAATGTTCGTTAAGGGAAAAACATCTAGAGTAAAAAGGTCCAATCATTAATGAGCCTAGGGGGTTACGCTTGAGCTGTCTCCACTGTAATCGGTTTTCTCAGAAATTTCTTATTTCACCGACAAAAATTTATAATTTACTCAGATGCTCTTACAGCGCGACGCTCAAAAGTATGACCACATTTAATGTATTCGCATACTTCTATGCACGGGATTTTGTACTTTAAACCGACACAATTGATGCGAAGCTGTCTGGTTTTACCAAATAAGGCGTGTAAAAGCTCGTTTGGAGCAAAAAGCCCGTGCACCGAAGTATGCGAATACATTAAAAGTGGTCATACTTTTGGACGTCGCGCTGTAAATATTCTGCTGGCACTGACATACCTGTGACGAGTTTCTTAGATTATTTTCATTTCTTGGAATCGGCTGACTATGACAACTATACTACATATGCCTCCCCTCCCTTCATCCAGATATCCAAGCTTTGCTACGGGACTGAAACGAGATAAACAGAAGCTAAAATTATTATTTCCAGCTTTGAACCGCGTTCCTAAGAATGTTCTTATTCTGCAAATTCATAATAAAAATTCTAGTTTTCTTAGATGTCGAGAAATATTCTAAGGTTGAACGAACACATCTGTGGCGAGTTTCTCAGACTATTTATTTCTTAGAATCGACTGACTTCACTGACTTGAATATTATAATGTCACGCTAGCACGATAAGGATCACGACTTTCGATAGTCCCTGAGCAAACAAGTTGTTAAAACCAGAAAAAAAAAACAGAAGCTAAAAGGACCCTTTTCTATCTTTTTAACTGCGTGAAAGTAAAGCCAAGATTTGGTAAGTAAACTTGTGTATGAAAAGTACATAAATATCGATTTTTATCTTTAAGATTCCAAAGAAAGAGAATACCCATCGCAAGCATGAAAAGCTCGCTTCCGACTATCTCCAGGAGATGACCCGAGTTACCAAAACTATTGAATTAAGAATTTATACACTTTTTTTTCATATTTTTACTTTTAACTTAAGATACAGTAGAAATCAGTAGAATTTTACAAAAGTTTTACCAACCTATTTTGGACCAAAGGAGATAAAATGTAGTTTCCTCGATCGATTCAGTTTTACTTTCATTTTTGTTGTCTGACAGATGTTTTTGGAGATCAAAGAAATGAAATTACCGATACAAATATAGGTTCTCTTTAATCAGAGATTTTAATGTTTGAATTGGATAAAAACCCTCAAATTAAAGGTTCCCGAAAAACCTAACAAGCGTTATTCACACCCGATGCACAGTCCAGGAATCGAAGACCTTAGGTCTGGATGACAGACGACTGTACTTAGAAGGACCACGTAATATATTTGCTATTCCAATACTTTATTGTCTACGCATACTAATTCCAAGAACCCCGAATTGTATTTTGTACCTAATAAATATGCATAGACAAATTTCTAAGAAAGTATTGAAACACATCGCTTGATTGTGTTACCTCACAATGACCCATTGAAGGTAGCAAACCTTTGAATAATTTATGGCATGTATTTTCAAGGGCACAAGAACCGACAAGTTCGGTAAACAAATCGTGCTTTCCTTCACATAATTTTCAGTCGAAGAGCGTTTTAGTTAGAAAATAGAGGTTCGTTTTCTTCTAGTATAATAAACATATTTCTTTACTACATATGCTTTGATGACACCAAAATACTGTATTAATAAAGACAATAAAAAACTAGCGTTATTTTCAAGAAATGAAATTATGCTTTATTTAAAGATTCGCCCAAAGGCAGGTAAATTACAACAGGACACAGGGTCCCCTAACGGTCTTTAACATTTTGTAAAGTCTCTTTGTCAGAAAAGTTTGAAAATACAATTTACACGCAGAGGTTTTTAGCTGGTTTTCATGCGGACTACGAGTTTGTACAGACGTTTTGTATATAGAGACTTTGCACTATCACGTGATGAGAACCATGACAGGAGGCAGGAACAATAGAGTCTTTCCCCCTGGGAAACTGAATTCTATAGAGGGAAAAAAAATATTGTTCCTGTCTCCTGTCATGGCTGCCATCACGTGATGGTGCAAAGCCTCTATTGAAAACTAGTGTCAGTGTTAATGACTATTTTTCAAATTATTGAAAAAACATATCTATATACACCTACTTGCAATAAGGTTGTCATAGAAATTTGAAGATTCAAAGTTAGTAGTTCGTGATTTAGTAAATTCACCGATTCAGAATAAATTATCACCGACGTCATCAGACTCGGAAAGCATCAAATCTACACGCATCAAGAATTCCGCGCTGCTGCTCAATGCGCATGCTCAGGGGATTAAAAAGTGGGATAAAATTTGTAAAATATGCTATATTTTAGTTGTATCTTTCTTGTCAAGTACAATTTTCACTAAACATTCAAGATCGCGTACCGTTAAGCGAATTCTGAATCAAATATGCCGAAAAATTGCATATTATACAAAATATTATCCCACTTTTTAATCCCCTGAGCATGCGCATTGAGTAGCAGCGCGGAGCTCTTGATGCATCTATACGACGGTCGATCTTGATTTTCGCGGTTTAAAGGAAGTTTTGCCATTGTTATCTCTTAAATGATGTAAAGATTTTCGTTGTCTTTATTCTATAAATCTTTTTGTTATTATTATTTTTTTTTTTACTGATAGCCACAAAGATTTAAGGTTTCACACGGATAAAATATTAAATTATTTTATTTCCCTGAAATAATACTAATATTAATCTTTATCTGCATGTCGAATCAATTCACATCGTCCAGAATTAGCTTTTTTTTTACTGATAACCACAATGTGAAAAGCAAGCTTTGCAGTTATCTCCAGTAATTTGTCCAAAGACATAATATAAAAGGACGGGGTTGAAAACAGGTACGAAAGGCTGTATCATTTTCACGAAATTTAAACTATTCAAAACCGTGAATATCAAGAGGCGCCTGTCGACTCTAATGACGTCGGCGATAATTTATTCTGAATCGGTGAATTTACTAAATCACGAACTACTAACTTTGAATCTTCAAATTTCTATGACAACCTTCTTGCAAGTAGGTGTATATAGTCATTTAAAAAAACGTTGTCACTGACCGGCTCCGCGACTACGCGACTGAACCGAAACCGAGTATGGGTAGAAATCGCTGAAGCGCTTAATTATTCGCTCTGAAGTAGTTTTTTTTTTGTTTACTAATGAGATAACACAAGCAACAACCCTTGTCTTCGGGTTTTGCGAAAGGAAGACAAAAGTCTATATAACTAATATTCAGTCAAAAATGTTCCCGATTTTGTAACTGTTAAGTCTTTAAAATACTATTTCGCCAGCGAATTTTTGTACATATTTAATCAGTGAAGAATTCAACCGCTTCAGTGATTTTTACCCGTATTCCAGTTCGGGCTAGTCGCGTAGTCGCGGAGCCGTTCGACGACAACGTTTTTTCAATTCGCTGTATTCATTATCATCTCCGTTCCAGTCCCTCATATTCTTATTTTTTCAGAATCTCACATTACCATGGCGACCCTGATTGGTGTTCTTGTGGACGTGTCGGAGTCAATGAAAGCCCGTATTGGTGAGAGTCCTAACCAAAATGACACTCAGAAAGCGGGAAGTTGGGCTCGCTCTATCTTTAAAGTACTTAAGGGACTTATCAAGCATGATGTAGCACCAGACAATCACGTGTTTGCTCTAGCATTTGGAGCAAGTAAAGAACCTCAAGCCTTCGATCTCCTTGGTACACTTGCTGCACTACTAGATAGAACTAGGGAAATGGAGAGGTTGGTAAAGAGGCCACTGCAAGAGATACTTGAGGAAATTTTAGCCATCTTGGAAGAGAATGGTGCGCCTAGAGTTCGTACATGGGGAAAGATGGGGGTTCTTCTTAAGGTTGTTGAAAGATCAGTAGCTTGCTCATTCCTTTATGAGCTTAAGCGTAATGATACTTTTAGAATAAGATTTGTGCAGGATTGCCTCCCTGAAACATGCCGGAAATGGAAGAGTGATTTTAAATCCTGTGCTAAAGAAGCAATTTATTGGGCCGCGCAAGTGATCCCAGATGCTCAAGAATATGCTACAAAAGGAAGTGTTGAGGAGGTAGTGGCCAAAGGGAAACAACTGCTATCGGAAGTCTTAAAAGTAGAGCCCATTGGTCAAAAAGCAATTATGGACGTGCACAAAGCATCAGAAATCCTGCATGGAGGAATAGGTGAAGATGAGCTTACCGATGAACGAGTAGACGAACTGATGGACGCTGTTGAACCTTTTATTTATGGACGTACGCCGTTAATGAGAACGATTGATGAAGCAAAAACGTTATTTGCAACGCCAGGATTTAAGGATCACATAAAGTTGATGCTTATCATATCCGATGGATTGTCAACCGATGGAAATAATCCTCCACTGAAGGAGCTTGCTGAGTTAGGCGTGAACACTGTTTGCTGTTACATCACCAAAGATGCAATCGCTGAACCAAAACGTCTTCACAGCACTGAATGCGAATGGTGGGATGAAGCAGCCAAGCTATTGTTCCAAATGAGTTCAACCATCTACACCCAGAGGATCCCTCGCACTGTATTTGTCAAGCGTGGTTGGAATATTGACATCACGAACAACGAAACACGTCTATTCGTTCAAGTGAATCACCCTGACTTCATCAAAGATGTGTTTGATCTGGCCAGGGACGTAGTGTGCTGCCAAGACGCACTGTCAGATTTATTGACAACGGTGTCTTTAGATCTGTACATAAATCAAGCAAACGAGAAAATTGTCCCACAACAACAAAAAGGTGGCACATGTTACGCAAATGCTTCAGCCGCTGTCCTGCATCTCTCAATGCAACGGATCGTCGGCCGCGACGGTGGTTATCCAGACTTCTTTAAACTACGAGAAATAATGATAAAGAAGTACGGTGAACATGGCGCCAACACACTTAAAGTGCTCCAAGAGATCTGTCCTGAATACCGACTTCACTGCAAAGAGGTTGATATTCTTGGAGCAATGAAAGCAATCACCGCTAAAAGACCTGTTTTGGCACGGTTCTGGCTGACTGATCCTGAGTGGGTCACGTTTGATAATTTCTATGAACAAAGTCGACGAGGTGTCCTTACAAATGCTATTCTGGATATCAAACGAAGGCCACCAGGAGCGAAACTGATCGGTCATGCTGTGGTGCTCACCAGCTTTAACAGTGAAAGTTTAAGGCTTATGAATTCCCGGGGAAGCAATTGGGCTGATGGTGGCTTCTTCAAGGTTAGTAAAGCAGAGGTTCTTGGCTTGAAATTTGTGGACGTGTTCTGGACTCTGGAAGACCTGGAGCCGTCAGAGATTGATGCATACAAACGTCATGGCCCCACAATTGCACAAGAGATGTTTTCAAGGCTCCGAGGACTACAGACGGTCCAATACCCCTGCCCTTCCTGTAGGCAGAGTTCCAACGTCACCGATTTCTCGGGTCATCATTTGGAAGCAGAGTGTCCAAAATGCCGTCAAAGCTTTAAGATCAAAAAAGCAGGAGATGACTTGGCTTTGAACATGTACCTGTTATCACTGTCAGCTAGTGGAAAATAAACTGATTTGTATTACACTTTACCTATATTGAAACTTTAACGTAATAAACCAACCCAATATTATTGAGTATATACCCCTTGTTCTTGACGTCAAAGCAGCTCAATTTGAAGGACAAAACAAAAAAATTCAATCTCCTGAGTATTGGAAACCTATTGTTTTGTCTTCTAAATTGAGTTGCATTCCGACGTGCTGCAAGGGGTCTAATTCTTAGAGCCCAAAAATAGTTTTTTACCTTCATCACTATTTGATTATTATCGTTTTTGATCAACTTTTATCTTATATTCCATCAATATTAACCCAGGTTTTGTAGTATATAAACGGTGGAAATTATACTCCCAACAATCGAAAACGTAAATATATTTAGATTTGTAGGACTACATGTAAAGGTAAAGGCAAAGGTAAAGGCCTTATTTAACGTCAGTGTTCCTTCAGCTTGTAGCTGGTCTTCCAGGGAGCTGACGGTCTGCACTTTAACCCCCCCCCCCCTCTCCATCAGTGCTTTGTTTTAAGAGTATTCAAAGCTGAAGCTGCACGGATTAGAGAGAAGTCGAAACAGACGTGGAGATCCTGAGGATCGAACCGTAGACCCCTAGCTCCGAAGGCCAGTAGTAGTTTTATAGTTATTAGGTTTTTATATATCAAGTAGTCTCAGTGCAAAAGGACAATCAGTTACATAAGTTATATCATTAGAGTATCAACCATTAGTAACGATTTTTTTTTGATTTTGTATTATTAATATTTCTATGCATATTGTAGTTGTGCATTGTAATAGTGCATTGTAGTTGACTAGGATTCTTTAAATATTTTCATGCTTGTTTGCCAACAACAGGGGTTCCTATGGATACCAGCCTATGGCTGAACGGGCTACCCTGTATAAATAAAGTTAACTTCAACTTCAAACAGAGCCTTCCCCAAGGGAAGGGCTGAAATGATTCGCTATTGTATATCAGCATATGACTGTTTGATCCAAAGGGCCTATAAGAAAGAGTCAGTTAGGAGAAGTCTGGTGATTTGTACGTATCGCTCAGTTTAGTCTCCTTTCTTATCAAAATATAAATAATAATCCAACATAAAACACAATAATAATCAGTATGTAACTAGTACGTAGAAGATAGTTTATGGGATATAGAATCATGAACTTGATGTACATGTGTTCATACATTTACTGTACTTTATCGAGTTCAACCTCGACTTAGAACCAGTGTTATAACGAGAAGACTAACGAGAAATTGAGTCAGCATTCTTAAGTGTACATTTAATATTGCTGCCGACATCCATCGGCCATCATCAGTAAATGATTGTATTTAGTAACAATTATTAAGGTTATTAGTTATGAAGAGTGTGATAGTGGTAAATATTCTAAGGTATACAATTATAATGAGTTGAAAATGTTGAGAAGTAAATCGAGAATTCGAAAATAAAGACGTGTAGAAAAAAAAGGAAATATATAAAAATTGGCGGAAAAAAAAGAATAAAAAGCAAAATCTACATGGCCAGATAGTAGTTCACTTTGTTAGTAAGCTAATATTTACACTTCTAATACAATAGACAATTCTATTACTTTTTTTGTTAACAATCCAAGCAATTTACCATCCGTTTGTTGTATACCAACTTTAAGCAGAAAGCGAAATATTTTTTTTAACGTTAAAAGATGTTTTCCCGTTTCAGACCACGTGTCATTCTCTTGAGAATAAGAACCTTTGTTTGAGTTGTATCCATATATATGTCTTTTTATAATGAGCCACCATTTGACAAAGAAATGATACCTTTTGGAATGACACGTGGTCTAACATGAGACAACAAACCACCCAAGCTAAAAAGGGCTATAGTTCCCGAGTTATAGTCCCTTTTAATGATAATGAGATAAACTATATAAACTAGCCTTGCTAAACTGGATGATCCTGTATAAATATTGACTTAATAAATAAATAAAATAAATAAAATTTCCTGAGAATTGAAAATCCATTGTTTTACCCATTGTTTTATGCCTCCCCCCAGGATCAGGAAGGGGAAAAAAAAAGATCGAATAGGGTTATATTAAGGACAAAAACTGGTAATTTTTGAGCTTCGCAGAGGAATAAGATCACTCCATTTGACAGCGTTTCCTTCTGCGGACGGGCGACTTTTAGCAAGATTCGCAATCTCTTCGGCCAGCAATTCCTTGTCCCAAATGTTAAAGCTTGTCATGTTCCCTTGAAAACTCTGATATTGCTGAAACCTTCCCTTGTACGAATCCTGATCTTGTCCAAGGACAAGTGCACCTCTTCCAATCGATGTGCCAGCGAGAAGTGTACAGGAGTCTGTTTGACTTCCATCGATGTAAAGACGTCCTTTACCGGAAGCATTTTCCCATGTTAGTGCGATGTGGTGCCATTGGTCATATGAGACCGCATAACTAAAAACGCCACTGAAAATAGTTGCAAAACTTTGTCAATGAAATGCGTGTTTTGAGAATGCTAGATGTGTGCTGTGAGCAGTTATAAAGCACTTGGGAATAGCCCACTTTCGATATTCTGGTTGAGCGATCACGCACAAAGCAACTCAAGACGAGACTCTGGGGAAACCATGAAGTAATCGTAGAATATTCTTTTGTTTCCCCAGAGCCTCGTCTTGAATCGCTTTGTGCTTGATCGCTCAACCAGAATATATAAAGTTGGCTATACACACTCTCAGAAAATGTGCGCATGCGTGCTGTGTGCTCTAATATATAACGTGCCATCAACCAATCAGATAACGAGATTGAATCATAACATATATCTTAGAAAGTACAATAATGACACGTGACCAACATGCACAAGTAGCTGTAATCAATGCTCTAGTTTCCAATTCTCTGTTGCTCAGGGTTAGCCTCTATTCTGTGTAGAATATTCATGTGTTCCAGTGAAGGTCCTTGGAATTTCAAAGTGTTTGTATTGTTGAAGTTGTGCATTCTTTACTTTACCGTTGGTATTTGTAAATATTCTGACGCTTAAATGAGGCTAACCCTGAGTAAATGAGTCTGTGATCAAGGGACTCAGTAGTGTAGAACCCTTTCACATGACATCAAAGTAGCTCAATTTGGAGGACAAAATAAATGAATTTCCATCTCCTGAGATTTGGAAGCTATTGTTTTGACTTCCAATTTAGCTGCATGCTAACGTGCTGCAAGGGGTTTATTCGGTGATTTACCATGTTTTGTCTCGTAATATTATTTCGATCTTTTCATCAAATATGGATATCTTGATCTCATTTGATTGAGCTTTTGTTGCATAGCCAAAGGTCGTTAGTTCGTTGACATTGGTCGGGTCTGCCTGTACCCACATGGCGATTGTGAACTCAGTCAGACTATTAAACGGGTTTTCCAAGACGATTGTATTTTCAACAGATTGGACTGGGAATGTCAATACTGAATTCGCTGCAAAGAGAAGAGGAAAGCATGAGTGTAGGAAACGATGCATAAAGAATACACCACTTTTCGAGGTGTGACGTTTTTCAATTTCAGACCACTTGTCATTCCCTAGAGTATCATTTCTATGTTTAACGGTTGCACATGAAAAGACACATGAATATGGATACAACTCAAACAAAGAATCTTATTCTCAAGACCATGTGTCATTCCCTAGAGTATCATTTCTTTGTTTAACGGTTGCGCATGAGAAGACACATGAATATGAATACAATTCAAACAAAGAATCTTATTCTCAAGAGAATGACACGTGGTGTGAAATAGGAAAACATTATGGTAAGAGTTCTGTTACAGAGCTTACCTATCTCGCAGGAATTTCCCGCGAAACATTTGGGACAAACACATTTGTAGCCATGGGAACCATATCCTGCCAAACATGTCATGGTTTGTACTGGGCATGTTTGCTGGTTACATTCGTTCTGTTGAAGAAAAATTAGGCACTTGATGTAACTAGTAATACTAAATACTGGCCATTGTGAATTGGTAATCAATATATATATAATGTACACTTGCTTCTAAAAACGTTGAATACTGAATACATACTGAATAGCGCATTCCAAGACCGAAATGCATTTTGGGTCATGTACTATTGCCTAAATAAAATAAATATTAACTATATTTTTGTTTTCTTGGAATACGTTGTTAATTTGATTTTATATGGTACACTGAATCACGTGCCTTTTAGTTATATAACAGTCAATCGGTGTAATGCGGTGGGGTATAGCGGAGATTCATTTGGATGACCCCCCCCCCCCCCCCCACAAGACTGCAGTGGACACGTGACTTCTGAGCCGCGTCTATTCATATTGCCTAAAATAAAATAAATAATAATTATTTATTTTAGTTTGTGTGCATTCCATCCAAAACAATATAGTAGCTACATATAGAGAGCACATCGCTGTATATTTACTTTTTATTTCAAATCAATGAGAATGGAATTGGAATGCACTAATAAGTATTCGGTATTCAAAATTCATCGTTTTTTGAAATATCTGTATATTAATTATCGTCAATTCCACACACACAAAAAAAAAAAATAAATAAATAAATAAAAAAAAAAATTGCACATTTGCCTCTATTTTATATACATTTAATACTGGCTTGCCAAAATATCGTAAGATTAAAGGCATTCTTCTACGTTGTAATGGTTTTTCTCGCATATTTAATGAAGCCTTACATGACAGTCATTAACACCGAATTATAAACCTTTATATTTTAAAGACATAACACTCAAATGAAGAAATATTTCACCATTCAACTATTCACTTCATTTATAATCAATACTGATAGTAATGATTTTTAAAACACGAGTTATAGGCGCACGTTAAATTTTTAATCGATTACAGAATCTATAAATACAATAGCGGGAAAATACTCACTCACCACAATGGATTGATAGATGACATCTGGTTCATTAATTAAATCGTGTGGATATTTCTCATCATCCTCTGAGCTAAGCTCACAGTTGGATGAAACTTCTTTTTTTGAATTAAAATTCGTGGAAACGCATCTTGGTTCGGCATAGCATAACAACATACAGATCTCTTGGGAGCCTACCGTCTCGTTTGCAATGATGTGACCCGTGAGAGTTTTATTTTGAATTCGATTCTTCAGTACTACATTACGACAATCGTCTGTTGATGAAAATAAGTCAGAAAATGAATAAATTATATATGCAAGTTCACCATAAATAACTAGTATATATAACTGTAATATATGTTCTATTTATACCAATAATATTTTGTATTTTTTTAATGCCATTTCAAGAACCGGGGGTTTAATAATTATTAAGAAAATAAATATTTTTTGGTTATAACTTTTTTTTTGATTTTTTTTTTTTTAGAATTGAAATATAGTAGAGATAAGATAAGAAGCTAGGTAGAAAAGTTATTCCGAAGACACTAACTAGTACAGGGGCTCGAAAAAAAAGGTGGAATTGGATTTTTTTCGGAACATCTGTACTAGCTAGTGTCTTTTCTATTTAGGCGTAAGTTATTGGGTGAGTTTTTAGGTTGTTCGGTCGCTTTATGACCTGTTTACTTCGTTACTTCGTTCCTTCGTTCCTTTCTTTCTTTCTTTCTTCCCTCGTTCCTTTTTCTTTCTTTCGTTCGTTCGTTCGTTGGTTCCTTTCTTCCTTAATTACCAAAACTTAGAGAAAGTCGAGGAAAATTAATATTTTTATCCTTCACATGTAAGTCAAAGTTCTATGTAAACATTTAAAAATATGTTTTTAAATGATGAAATTCATTCACACAATGAAAGGACGGGTGTTTTTCTCCAGGTTCGGTTTTCCTCCCTCCACAAAAATCTCCATCGAAATTCCAGTTTTGTCATGGAACAAGGTTCACAGGTTTGTTAGCTACTGTCTGTTAAGTGCTACCTTCTTATAACCAGAAATATCTATAATTATTGATATATTTTTTAATTTCATTTAAGGTTTAAAAGCGACTTTTGATCATCTACGATTATCGATCTTTAAATTTGTTGGATGCAAGGGATCATTAACTATGTTCAAGGATAATAATAATAATAATAATAATAATAATAATAATAATATTAATAATAATAATAATAAATCTTTATTTAATGTGGGTATCAAATAGGATATACTGAGCTGGTTTCCAATTTGGCCCACAACTAAAATATACAATGATAATAATAAAAACAACAAAGCTAACTTTTGACGGCGAGAAAGAAAACAAATTGTAGATCTAGATGGTGTACTAAAAACATATTACATAGAATTATGATACTATGATACTAATATTACAATAAACACACATTTAGAAACAGTTAATAAACAGAAGAGAGGAAAAATATCAGATGAAAAAGGCTAGTACTGAGGCTTAACATGAAAGGATTCAAGAGAAGAGTTAGCTGTAAGGAGTATATTAGAGAACCTGTTACGGAAGGAATTAACAGAAGAGGCAGACTTAATAGCAGAGGGTAAGGAGTTCCAAAGAGCAGAAGTACTGTAGTAGAAAGTACGGTGTCCACTGTCACAAGAGCAGAGTTCAGGTTTAATGAAAAGATCACCTTTCAGGGATGCACGGGTTCTGTGATAGTGGGCATCAAAAAAATGAATTTTTTCGCGTTTTGCAAATTAGCGAAAAAATATTCTCTCGACGGTATGTATTCTCAAGGGAATTGGTGTAGGTACTTAAAGAGTTGTCAAGGTTGTTTGTGTCATCTTGGTGTTCGCTTCAGTGCCGCACATATTTATACTTATCACTTTTAGTTTTGTATTATCCTGTGAGTTTAGTTCGGATGGGTGAGCGAGAAGGAGCAGTTGGAGCCGCCATTTCGCCAGAACTACAAGCAGTTTTAGATGCGCAGCAAAATTCAATTCTCGAAGCGGTCAACGCTCAACTTACTGGTTTACAATCTAATCTTCTCAAGCAACAAGCGGATCTTGCTACTCAGTTTGCGAACGAAGTGGAAACCCCCGAGAGTTACTCCTTCAAGAAGAAAGGGAACGAGCAACAGTTCAAGATCAACCAGAAAGTTTGCAGGAAGAGCGAGAAGGCGTTGAAGGCGTTGGAAAACGGCAACGTGGATAGAGCGAAGGAGGAACTCAAAGAAGGTATTCAGTTAATTAAGGAGAGACAGAAATTGATTAAGCTTGCCGATAAGTCGGAATTCGGATGGTCTACCATTAATGAATACGTTGATGACGAATTGGCAGATAATGAAGTCGATGCTAAGAAAATTAAAAAAGCAGAAAAGAGAGCAGCCGAGAAGCTTAAGTCTGCTCAGGAGAAAAAGAGGAAATCTAGAATATCTCAGTCCTCTAGTTCAAATCAAGGAAATTCCTTTTCTGCTTCAAATTTTGCTACTCGTGATTTGCGTTATTTTCGTCCCCAAAGCGGACCGCGTTTTTTCCCGAATCGACAAAACGATTTGTGCTTCAGGTGTGGACGCCCAGGACACTGGGTCGCCGAATGTCCACGTCCCAAACCATCCAGTGCCACAACCACCGCTAGTGGATCTAAACAGTGAATCTTATGAGTACGAGCAAATTACCACTCCTTCAGATTTTGTGCAAGGAAAATTGAAGGCTCATTTAGAATTTTGGCAGCAAATTGGTACGTCGCAGTTTGTTTTAGAGATCCTTCAATATGGTTACACCATTGTCTTTAATGAATTACCTTTGCCCTTTTCTATAGAAAACCGTAATTCCGCTTTTGTTCATCAGGATTTTGTTAATGAAGCTATTTCAGAGTTACTTGTTCGAGGTTGCATTCAAGAGGTTCCTCACTATCCTGAATATTGTAATCCTTTACATGTGGCTATTCAGTCATCCGGCAAGCTCCGCCTGATTTTGGATTTATCTCATCTGAATAACTTTATTGTCAAAAAATCAATTAAGTACGAGGACATTAGAACTGTGCTCCAGCTTTTCTCCCCAGGGGTTCACGTGTTTTCTTTTGACCTTAAGTCGGCCTACCATCATATTGATATTTGTGATGAACAAACGAAGTACTTAGCTTTCAAATGGGCCTCAAACAAAGTTGTGAAATACTATGTTTTTCGCGTTCTTCCATTTGGTTTAACCTCTGCTCCGTACGTTTTTACCAAAGTCATGAGACAACTCGTAAAATTTTGGAGAAGTCAGGGCCATACCATTCTTTTATATTTGGATGATGGGATTGGGGGAGACTTGTCTTTGGATAAGGCCGAACGCTTAAGCGTCGAAGTGCGAAGTGATATTTTAGCTTCTGGTTTCACCCTAAACGACGAGAAATCCAACTGGGCCCCTTCCCAAGTAGTGACCTTTTTGGGCGTCATTTTGAATTTTGAATCTGGCATGATTAGTATACCCGAGAGAAAAATTAGCAAATTGAAAGTGTGCCTAGAGGAATGCCAATCTAAAACGTTTATCCAAGCTCGTAAGCTAGCTTCTGTCACAGGTCAAATCATCTCTATGTCCTGTGCAGTTGGAAACATTACTAGATTATTGACACGAAATTGTTATCATGCCATAGAACAAAGGCGCTCGTGGGAGGACCGCCTCCCTTTGTCCGCAGGTGTCGCGGAAGAACTTTCGTTTTGGTTAAGAAACATTAACTCGTTTAATGGTAAGGCCATGGTATCTAAATCTAGCGTGGTCGGAGTGGTGTACTCTGACGCCAGTGATACAGGTTTTGGTGGATATTCCATCCAATGTGGACGAGATTTAGTTTCGGGCCAGTGGAGCCCTAATGAAATGCAGACTAGCTCTACGTTAAGAGAAATTTTGGCTGTGAAATATGTTTTACTTTCATTGATTGATAAGCTTTCGGGTTGTTCGATAAAGTGGTTCACAGACAACCAAAATGTTCCCAGGATTATTTCCAACGGAAGCAGTAAAGAACACCTGCAAAAGGAAGCCCTAGATATATTCAATTTGTGCTGTGTCCACAATATCTCGGTCGAAATGGAGTGGATTCCTAGATCTCAAAACGATCAGGCTGACTTTTTGAGTCGTATCTGCGATTCAGATGATTGGGGTTTATCGGAGCAGACGTTTTCTAAGATCGATCAAATTTGGGGGCCGCATTCTATAGATCGTTTTGCGAACCATCTTAACCTCAAATTACCCCGGTTTAATTCAAGATTTTGGAATCCTGGTTCGGAAGATATTGATGCCTTTGTGTTAGACTGGTCTGGAGAGAACAATTATGTATGTCCGCCCATTTGCCTCATTCCTCGTGTTTTGTTGCACATGCGTAACTGCAAAGCTGCTGGGACCCTGATAGTTCCCCACTGGCCTTCGGCCCCCTACTGGCCCATGATCTCAGATGGCCCATCGTTTCGAGGATTTGTCATTGCATGGATGGATTTGCCAACGTTTAGGGAAGCCTTCGTTCCCGGTTCTTGTCCCTGTATTTTCGGATCAGAGGATCTCTCATTCAGGATGCTCGCATTGAGGATTCTATTCTAACTGGTAAATGATTTAATGCTGTTTATCGATCGTATTCTTCAAGGTTGTTATTGATCCTTATTTAATCCGTTTTTCATATTATCATTATTATTCTTACACTATTATTTTATTCCTTCAGTTCATCTTTCTTTGTTCTCTTGGCTGGTCGTGCGGTCACCAGCCGAGCACACGACAAACAATAATGAAGGTGTATGACTAGTCAGTCTCGCACGGGCGGGAGGGTTGAGTACATTTAGAAGAGAGATGAATTTTTTCGCGTTTTGCAAATTAGCGAAAAAATATTCTCTCGACGGTATGTATTCTCAAGGGAATTGGTGTAGGTACTTAAAGAGTTGTCAAGGTTGTTTGTGTCATCTTGGTGTTCGCTTCAGTGCCGCACATATTTATACTTATCACTTTTATTCCTATTTATTTATTTATTTTTTTTTTGGTTTCAGATTTGGGACTCGGTCATCACTAGAAGTCAAGGACTTTGTTATACATATAATTTTGTTTTGTTTGCTGAGGATTGAATTAACGTTAGGGACCATCTGTGCCCTGAGAACGTTAGGGACCATCTGTGCCCGGAGAACGTTTGGGACGATCTGTGCCCTGAGAACGTTAGGGACTATCTGTGCCCTGAGAACGTTAGGGACCATCTGTGCCCGGAGAACGTTTGGGACGATCTGTGCCCTGAGAACATTAGGGACGATCTGTGCCCGGAGAATGTTTGGGACTATCTGTGCCCTGTAAAAAAAAAAAAAAAAAAAAATTGTGTTTGGGACCATCTGTGCCGTAAATTATAGTGACCACTTCTGGTCAATTTTTTGGCTCGTAATAATTTTTTCCCATTGAAATGACGACAAATATATTTATCTTAAATAATAATAATTCAACATTGTGTTTATGAAAAGTTCCAATTACTTCTCTTGTTGCTTCTGTTTTTCTTTCCTTTTCTGTTTCAGATGTTTTCAACACTGCCTTGTGGTCTGATTTTAGTGCAGCCCTGCCTCCCCACCTTCAGCCGTGTGTGGATCAAGTAAAGCAGACGAATCATCCAAGACGGACCAGTTGAGAGAAGGAGCCTGGGTGTCAATATCCAGATCCAGCCTGTTGACTTGTCCTGTTAAAGCTCTGGAACGCTACGTAGATGCTGCAGAAATGAATTTTCAAGAAGAGCTGCCCCTTTTCCGTGCTTTGTCAGGGCCTAGCTGTTCCCGCAAAGTTCGCCCCCAAGGAATTGGTTATTCTCGTGCAAGGGAGCTAATAAAGGAAGCCTTTGAAGGAATCACAGACACGGCCAAGATCAGTTTACACAGTCTGCGAGCAGGAGGGGCTTCAGCTGCAGCAAACAGTGGAATACCAGATCGATTATTCAAGAGACATGGCAGATGGTCCAGTGAAAATGCGAAAGACGGTTATATAAAAGACAATCTCGATTCATTGTTATCAGTTTCCCAAAGTTTGGGAATTTAAAAATTAGCCGAGCCCAGCAGGCGGAAGGGTGCGATCCATAGGGCTGGGATTTTTCCCCTTAAAAAATTAGCGCTGCGGAGCGCTTTGGGGTTTTTTCATCCTATGGAATTTCGCTCGCACTACTTTTTGTAGATATACGTTGATGCTTTGACGAAAATGCTCACCCAAGTCAGTTGTGTAAAAATGCTAAATAAACTCGTGCGGTCACCAGCCGAGCACACGACAAACAATAATGAAGGTGTATGACTAGTCAGTCTCGCACGGGCGGGAGGGTTGAGTACATTTAGAAGAGAGCAAATTATTTATAAAACATATCTTATAGTTACATGAACGCCGGCTTTATATACATCTAAATGCTAAGTATTTTTAACACTAACCTTGCAGAGTTGATGTCACGATAGTGGTAGTCAGTAAGTACGAGAGAAGATGGAGAATAAGAGCGGACATCTTCGTTGAACAATTTGATGTGGCGAGATTATGATACGAATTATAACTTGCAGTTTCTCTAACTTTGAACTATTCTAAATCTTGAATTCGGTCAATTTGTAAACCGGTTATCAAATATTTATGAAATATGTCGCAATTCAAAAAGAAATTCAAAGGGATTTCATTTTCAATTAAACCTTCAAATATCAGCAATTCTACAACATAGTTTCTTGAGTAGTTAACGTACAACGCCGACATTGAATGAGAATTCTATTGATCTACGATATTCAAAAAAACACATGTTAAATCACAGTTGGAAGTAGAGATTTTGAAATCGATCGAGGCCTATAACTACTGAGTTTCATCTTTAGCAGTAGGAAGTATTAGATGAAGAAGAACTGTTAAATGAAATTAATAATTGAAGACATTATTTCTAGACTTTTCAATTGTTTTAATTGTACGTCAAAAATCGATCCGTATAAAATAAGTCCCCCGTGAAGAGTTTTAATTTCAACAGCTAGTCCTGAAACGCTAGTTTACGAAATTAAAAAAGTCCTTCTTTCTTTTCTCCTTTCCTATTTTCCTTCATTTTTTTCATTTTTTTATTCTATTGTTTTTCATTTCCTTTTCTTTTTTCATATCTAATTATATAACATCTGCAAATTATTCCAAGCTTAGCTGTAGGGATTAGATTTCCATGCAAGATGGTTGACTCAATTCAACATGCGCAGTCATGGCATGCGCAGTGACAAACACTTACCTTCCAAGTCGGTTATTTTTAAATATTAAACCTTTTCATCTTGGGTGTAATGTTTTCCCATTTCATGATATTCTTTCTTTGTTTGAGCACAGGTAGCCCACCCTCGGGTCAGTTGCCGAAGGAAAGTCATTGAAACCGTGTGGAGTGAGCCCGGTCCACGGGTCAACACAAGCGAGGTAGTGACTAAATACGGGCGAATGTCATGGCTCAAAAAGCCACGGACTAACTTCTAAGTTGACTTTTTGAGCTCTATAGGGATGTGAGAGAGGGGATATGAAGAAATTATGGCGATCGAACAGGAATTAGAAGACTTACGAGGAGTTGAAACTCGTGATGGGTTGCTGTTGGGATCCCGAGTGACCTACTTTCTCTTCTTTCTTAACAGTGGAGAAAAAAAAAATGTTAAAACTGGCTTAATCCGAATTCTAACCAGGCAGGGCGATAGAGGTATATAACTTCTCAAAGGTCAGCTAAGATTTCTTTACTTTATTTCACATTTTGACGATTTTATTGAGGTTTTTTATAGTTTCCCATACATTTTCTTATAATATGACACCACAGAAACCCAGCTTGGGCTATCTATGGCCTAAGCTTGATATGATAACGTGCACTAATTCACCTTTTCCAAGATATGGCCAGATGCACATTGATCCTGGATGTACTTGCCAAAGCCTTGGTTTGGATACGTATTGGCCCTTTTTGGCTGTCATTATTTCTTCACTTAAAACCCATTTAAAAGTGTCGGTTGAGTTAGTCATCAGCTATGTTATAAACTCGGATCAAAACAGAAATATAAAAAAATGTTGCAAAATTTTCCCAAATGCTTGACGAACAGAAGTTTTCTAAACCCTAAAAAATCAAAACAGACAATATTTGTTCATAGTAAGAATAATAATATTCTGTTATTATTTCTTTGGTGCTATCGCTGGAAAACCATAGAATTTAGAGAATGTCAGTCAATGGAATAAAGTGTCACAATTGAAAACTAACAACAATAAAAGTTGAAGAAATACTACATGTATTATAAAAATCTCGATCGCCAAATAGTAAAGCATAATGGAAGTCAAAGCAAACACCAAAGGAGAACATCCACTAAATTGTCTTGACAAGCAATTATAACTAGTGAGTGAGGTATTTCTCTTGTCAGAGGTTGCAGTCGAAGGCAATTATTTTCTCTGTATAGATAGAATACAGTCAATTTTGAATATTTCTGGAAATTTGTAAAGAAAAATAAATTATATTTGAAATTTGAAGAATAAATACTAGACAACTTGGAAAAGGCAAAAACTGTTTGGTTCAAAAGCTCAAACTAAATTTTGAACTGCACGATCCTAAGTTATAAATCAAACAACAGATGCATGCTAGTACATTGAAGTGTTAGAGGTATTTTTCCCTAAAAAAAAAATGAAACCACTCCCATTTTTGTATGCATATACAGCTTAGGGACTCATTAGTGTTTCTGATCACCTGTGGTCAACATTGCATGTAGAGCGGGTTCAAAAAGCATTTTGTTTGGGTATGGCTTTGCCAGAGCACAATGAAGTCCACGGAAAATAGACCAACAACTTTACAATGACAACGATCTTTACAGCGCGACGCACAAAAGTATGACCACTCTTAATGTATTCGCATACTTCTATGCACGGGATTTTTGCTACCAAACGAGTTTTTACACGCCTTATTTGGTAAAACCAGACAGCTTGACATCAAATGTGTCTGTTTAACGTACAAAATCCCGTGCAAAGAAGTATGCAAATACATTAAAAGTGGTCATACTTTTGCGCGTCGCGCTGTAAGAAATATATGTTTTACTGCCAAAGCCGAATGAAAGTAATCCAGTAAGATACAATAAAGCTGTAGATATAGTTCCAGGAATCTGCATTTCTTCACTATGCTTAAAACGTTTTGCACAAGAATCTTCCTTGAAGAAGCATTCTCCCAACTGGTTGAACTCAAGCCATGTTTAGAAAAAGGGCACTGTTCCTTGGGGTTGAGGTGCAGTCAGATCGACTGATGCATGATAGCATGAACATTGATGAGAAGAAATGATAATTCACTAAATTATTTTGCAAATACAAATTGTTTTTCACTGTGCTTTATCAATCCCATCCCTCTTGTTATAAATGGACTGGATGCACATGCACATGGGGTCGTGTATTGAATTAAGTGCTATATTTTAGAAGGCAGGTATTAGTGGAGTTAAGCAACTGTAAAGGATTTTTTCTTACCTTAATTCATTGCATACCATACGACAAGCATTAGCCTTGGGAAGCAATATAATAGCTCTTGAAGCTAGAAGGGATGCTTAAAGTAAATAAAGAAATAAGTAAGTGTAAATTAGGGTAGGAGTAAGCTCGGATGAATGACAAGCTATCAAGTTATTGTAGTCAAATATATCCAGCAAGAAAAGGCTATTAAAACCCCAAACAAATCATTGATAAAAGGTAGTTTCTGTAACAATCTGGAGCCTGAAGGGTAAGGGAATAGAATGAAAGCAAAAACAAGCGAATTCATGTGTTTTTTAGCTCGAAAACCCAAGCACGTGCAAATGGTAACGCAACGACAACCACTACGAGAAAAAAAGTAATTTTCGAAGTAGGAAAAAAACTATAACCCACGAACTAAATACGTAGAAGGGAAGAAATAATGTTTACCTCGGTGTTTGGATAGTTTAATTTAGAATAGGAGGTTTTCTTACCTGATAAAAGCGAGTGTTTCTTTGCAGTCAGTCCTCTGGTCATCAGTGACAGCGTGTCAGTGAGTGAGACGAAAGACGTGAAGTGTGCTCGGTGTCTGCTCGGTGTCTGCTCGGTGTCTGCTCGGTGTCTGCTCGGTGTCTGCTCGGTGTGCATATGATTAGAACAGACAGGCTTTGCGGTCACTTGCGCACTGAAATGGGGTATGGAATAGTGGTAACGAGGGACCTGAGGACATCATTAAGTCCTATGAGGGTTTAAATCCAAACAAACTTAATATCTGAGATGGATCTTAATTTTCAGGAGAGTTTATCAATATTTTGTATACATTGAGTATGATATTCATTATTGAGTGGGAAAAAATTAAGAAATAACCGTTTCTCGAGTCGCCAAGTTTCTATCTCGATTCTGATTGGCTAATATTTTTACTCCGATAAGCTGGCTATGTGTTGTGATTGTACGTCTGTCATGATACAATTAAGCTGTAATAGTACTACATGCCAGTCCACTTTGGAAATAATTCAGTTCAATAAATTTCTTCTCACTTCCGAATATAACATGGCCTATCGGAATTTTGTATTCATTTATTTCCAAATATGACAGATAGATAGTTTATTGATAAAGCTATAGCAACACGTAGGTTGAAGAAAAGCAAAATTTACAATTTAAAAACTAATTAAGTTTATGATAAGACGATTTAAACTGAGGAAAGATAACGTAAGAAACTAATGACTATAAAGCAAACTGAATGCGCCTAAAATATACGTATAGACTCTAGGAGCTTCACTATGCATAGAAATATTAATAATACAAAAAATAAAAATAAAAAACAAAATTAATCTTTAGCAATGGTTGATACTCTAATGAAATAACTTATGTAACTTATTGTCCTTTTGCACTGAGACTTATTGATATATAAAAACCTAATAACTATAAAACTACTACTGGCCCTCGGAGCTAGAGTTCAACGGTTCGATCCTCAGGATCTCCACGTCTGTTTCGACTTCTCTGTAATCCGTGTAGCTTGAGCTTTGAATACTCTTAAAACAAAGCACTGATGGAGAGAGGGGTGTAAAGTGCAGACCGTCAGCTCCCTGGAAGACCAGCTACTAGCTGAAGGAACACTGACGTTAAATAAAGCTTTTACCTTTACCTTTACATGTAGTCCTACAAATCTAAATATATTTACGTTTTCGATTGTTGGGAGTAATTTCCACCGTTTATATACTACAAAACCTGGGTTAATATTGCTGGAATATAAGATAAAAGTTGATCAAAAACGATAATAATCAAATAGTGATGAAGGTCAAAAACTATTTTGGGGTTCTTAGCTAGAATTAGACCCCATGCAGCACGTCGGAATGCAACTCAATTTGGAGGACAAAACAATAGGTTTCCGATACTCAGGAGATTGGAATTTTTTTGTTTTGTCCTTCAAATTGAGCTGCTTTGACGTCAAGAACAAGGGGTATATACTCAATAATATTGGGTTGGTTTGCTACGTTAAAGTTTCAATATAGGTAAAGTGTAATACAAATCAGTTTATACTCCACTAGCTGACAGTGATAACAGATACATGTTCAAAGCCAAGTCATCTCCTGCTTCTTTGATATCGAACCTTTGATGGCATTTTGGACACTCTGCTTCCAAATGATGACCCGAGAAATCGGTGACGTTGGAACTCTGCCTACACGAAGGGCAGGGGTATTGCACCGTCTGTAGTCCTTGAAGCCTTGAAAACATCTCTTGTGCAATTGTGGGGCCACGACGTTGGTATGCATCAATCTCTGACTGCTTCAGGTCTTCCTTAGTCCAGAACACGTCCACAAATTCCAAGCCAAGTACGTCTGCATTACTAACCTTGAAGAAGCCACCATCACCCCAATTGCTTCCCTGGGAATTCATAAGCCTTAAACTTTCACTGTTAAAGCTGGTGAGCACCACAGCATGACCGATCAGTTCTGCTCCTGGTGGCCTTCGTTTGATATCCAGAACAGCACTTGTGAGGACACCTCGTCGACTTTGTTCATAGAAATTATCAAACGTGACCCACTCAGGATTAGTCAGCCAGAACCGTGCCAAAACAGGTCTTTTAGCGGTGATTGCTTTCATTGCTCCCAGAGTACCAACCGCTTTGCATTGGAGTCGGTATTTAGGACATATGTCTTGAAGCACTTTAAGTGTGTCGGCATCATCTTCACCGTACCTCGTTATCATTTCTTCTCGAAGTTTAAAGAAGTCTGGATAATCTTCGTCTCGGCCACCGTCTCGGCCACCGTCCTGGCCACCGTCTCGGCCACCGTCTCGGCCCACGATCTGCTTCATTGAGAGATGCAGGACAGCGGCTGAAGCATTTGCGTAACATGTGCCACCTTTTTGTTTTTGTGGGACAAATTTTTCGTTTGCTTGATTTATGTACAGATCTAAAGACACCGTTGTCAATAAATCTGAAAGCGCGTCTTGGCAGCACACTACATTCCTGGCCAGATCACAGACATCTTTGATGATATCAGGATGATTCACTTGAACGAATAGACGTGTTTCGTTGTTCGTGATGTCAATATTCCAACCACGCTTGACAAATATAGTGCGAGGAATCATCTGGGTGGTGATAGTTGAGCTCATTTGGAACATTAGCTTAGCGGCTTTATCCCACGTTTTGCATTCAGTGCTGTAAAGACGTCTTGGATCAGCGATTGCATCTTTGGTGATGTAACAGCAAACAGTGGTGACGCCTAACTCGGCAAGCTTCTTCATAGGTAAGCTTTCGCAATCATTTTTAGTGTAAACTAAAAGTCTAGAAGTTGAAAAGATTAAACTTAGAAACCGAATTAGAATTTAATAAGAATAAGTTTTTATTATGCTTGTAAAACAGCGTTGTAAAATAAAGAATTATTGCAATATAATTTTTAGTTTGGAAACTGAGCTTTGTTTACAAACTTTGTAAACTAAAATAGTCTCTAATTCAAACCAAATTGAAAATCTCGGTATGAATATAATAAAAAGAAAACACCATGGAAAGTGCTTTGTACAGTTTTTATTCACTCGTTGTTTCGTATCATAAAACTCACGCGCTCGAAGACTCGCTTGTTCGTTTTATGATACTTCACAACTCGTGAATAAAAACCGTACGCGCGCACTTTCCATGAAGTAATCTCTATATACACTATATACACTATATACAGAATATACTCTGTCGTTCTTACAAGATGATGCCTGAATATACACTATAATAATAATAATAATAAACTTTAATAGTATTCTCCCTACAGGGTTTTTCAGAAACTATTTACAATACTAGGATTAAATAAATACTAAATATATTATGCTAACTTTAAAAACTATTGATATGTATATATATATATATATATATATATATATAAATAGCAGATATCGGAGCTACACCCCACCGCCCCCAAACAACCGCCCGAAGTCAAGGCATTTGGGTCAGTTTCTATACATTTACTGTATTGTTGACCCAAATGCCTCAACCCGAAACAACCGCCCGAAGGCAATGGAGTGCAAATCCGACATCCGCCATTGCACATGTATAAGTCTGTTTAATTGAGTTCAGCATTTAGATAGTTTTTCATAGTTGTTTTAAAGCTATTTAGTGTAGGACTGTTTTTTATGGACTATATACACTATATACACTATATACACTATATACATTTACAGTGTGTATATAGTGTATATATATACACTATATACACTATATACACTTTATACATATACAGTGTGTATATAGTGTATATATATACACTATATACACTATATACACTATATACATATACAGTGTGTATATAGTGTATATATATACACTATATACACTATATACACTATATACATATACAGTGTGTATATAGTGTATATATATACACTATATACACTATATACACTATATACATATACAGTGTGTATATAGTGTATATATATATACACTATATACACTATATACTCTGTCGTTCTTACAAGATGATGCCTGAATATACACTATATACACTATATACACTATATACATATACAGTGTGTATATAGTGTATATACATATACACTATATACACTATATACTCTGTCGTTCTTACAAGATGATGCCTGAATATACACTATATACACTATATACACTTTATACATATACAGTGTGTATATAGTGTATATATATATACACTATATACACTATATACTCTGTCGTTCTTACAAGAATATCCCTGAATATACACTATATACACTATATACATTTTATATATACAGTGTGTATATAGTGTATATATATACACTATATACACTATATACAGAATATACTCTGTAGTTCTTTACAAGGTGATGCCTGAATATACACTATACACTATATACAGAATAGACATGTACAAATATAAAGTGTATATTTTCATTTCTATACAGTAGTGTATATTTATACAGAATATACATGGAAATATGCAATTGTATAGTCTGTATATTCTGCAATATCGCGCCTTAGTGGAAAATCGGTCAGACAACAAAAGGGAAAGTAAAACCGAACCGATCTAGCAAAATCAACTAATCTTTGTCCTTTGGTCCAAAATAGGTTGGTAAAACTCTTGTCAAATTCTACGGATCTCTACTGTATCTTAAGTAATACCGTTAAAAGCAGAAATAAATAAAAAATGAATAAATTCTTAATTCGGTATTTTTCTTGTAACTCGAACCTTCTGCTCGTGATACGGAAGCGAGGACATCAAATCGATATTTATGGACTTTTAATAAAAAAAAGTTTACTTACTAAATCTTGGCTTTACTTTCAAGCAGTTCAAATCTAGAAAAGGATCCTTTTAGCTCCTGTTTTTCTGGTTTTGATAACTTGCTCGCTCAACGACTGATATTGAAAGTCTACCGATTCTTGGAAATGAGACAATTCTCACTGACCCTTATCGTTCTAGCAAAATGACCCTTATCGTACTTTACAAATTGCTAATAAACATAATTTAATATCTTGAAATTAAGGCTAGTTTCATATTGTCTTTATTAATACAGTATTTTGGTCCCACAAATGTATAACCAGCTACAGTAAAGAAATATGTTTAGTTTATTTTGAACGAACCTTTATTTTCTAATTAAGAATTCGAAGCTCTTGGACTGAAATTTATGTGAAAAAAACAATCACAAATAATTGTTTACCCAATTTGTCGGTTCTTGTGCCATTGGAAATTCATTTCATAAATTAATCAAAATTTTGCTACCTTCAATGAGTCATTTTGTGGTAACGCAATCAAGCTATTTGCTTCAATTGAATTGTTTCTAAGAAATTCGTCTACGCATATTTATTAGGTACAAAATACACTTCCGGGCTCTTGGAATTCAAGTTAGTATGTGTAGACAGTAAAGTATTGGAACAGCAAATATATTACGCGGCACTGGTTTCAGTGCTTTCGTCTCTCACCACTAAGTTAAGGTCTTCGATTCCTGGACTCGGCATCGGACTGAAGTGAATAGAGTGCGTTGGGTCTTTCTGGAACCCTTGACTTGAGCCAATTGAAACTTTCATGTGTTATGATTTCAGGAAAATTAATATTATCACGCTCCGTCAAGTTTCAAATGCACTTTAGGTTAACTTTATTATTCAATTTGACCGTGTTAAAATGTTTGAATCCAGATGAAACTTTGAGATGCTGTTCTTCATTTACCGTCAAAAACAACCATGGACGTTTTTGAAATATCAAGAAAAGCGCTAAAACTAGAATACTGAAGCTCAAAAAAATGTGCTTTCGTAAAAAAAATTCAATTTCAAAAACGAAAAGGAGAAACTTTTGAAAATGTTCAAGATTTCAAATTATCAGTAGAGATGGGTAACTCAGATTATATTAAACATTTTTACACCAGAAATATTAACCTATATGCATGGATCTACATTAGTGTAAACAAAATCACAGCTTACATTTTTTTTGACGATTTTCATTTTTTGCGATTTTACTTAAAATCGGTCAAATACAGTTTTCTAGTTTCTAGACATTTTGTTTGCCATATTTTATAGTTTAACAAAATAAATGGTCATAAATAGTAACGAACAGACTACTTTTTGTTGTCATCTCGACAACACCTTCAGGTCTACTGAATGCAAACATAGAAAAAGCAATAAAGCATAATGTCAAAGTAACCAAGTAAAAAAAAAAAAAGAAAAGAAAAAACAATGAACTCCGAAAATCGGTCAGAACACAAAAGGGAAAGTAAAACCGAACCGATCTAGCAAAATCAACTAATCTTTGTCCTTTGGTCCAAAATAGGTTGATAAAACTCTTGTCAAATTCTACGGATCTCTACTGTATCTTAAGTAATACCGTTAAAAGCAGAAATAAATAAAAAATGAATAAATTCTTAATTCGATATTTTTTTGTAACTCGAACCTACTGCTCGTGATACGGAAGCGAGGACATAAAATCCATATTTATGGACTCTTAATAAAAAAAAGTTTACTTACTAAATCTTGGCTTTACTTTCAAGCAGTTCAAATCTAGAAAAGGATCCTTTTAGCTTCTGTCTATCTAAAAAAAATTAAATTTCAAAAACGAAAAGCAGAAACTTTTGAAAATGTTCAAGATTTCAAATTATCAGTAGAGATGGGTAACTCAGATTATAATAAACATTTTTACACCAGAAATATTAGCCTATATGCATGGATCTACATTAGTATAAACAAAATCACAGATTAAATCTTTTTTGACGATTTTCATATTTTTTACGATTTACTTAAAATCGGTCAAATACAGTTTTCTAGTTTCTAGACATTTTGGTTGCCATATTTTATAGTTTAACAAAATAAATGGTCATAAATACTAACGAACAGACTACGTTTCTTTGTCATCTCGACAACTCCTTCAGGTCTACTGAATGCAAACATAGGAAAAGCAATGAAGCATAATGTGAAAGTGTCAAACAAATAATTTGGCTCTAAATTGATTGATTGTTCATTAAGAGATGCATTTTTAATTTTTATTGCTATATAACCAAAAGTAACTTTGATCAAGATTTTTTAACATAATAGCTTTGATTTTTCTACGTACGCCATCGTAATCATTCAGAATTATGCGCCCATGAAAATGAATATTAAACTCATCATAAGTTTAAGTAACCAATTAAAAAAAAAACTGAGCTCCGAAAATCGGTCAGACAACAAAAGGGAAAGTAAAACCGAACCGATCTAGCAAAATAAACTAATCTTTGTCCTTTGGTCCAAAATAGGTTGGTAAAACTCTTGTCAAATTCTACGGATCTCTACTGTATCTTAAGTAATACCGTTAAAAGCAGAAATAAATAAAAAATGAATAAATTCTTAATTCAATATTTTCTTGTAACTCGAACCTTCTGCTCGTGATACGGAAGCGAGGACATCAAATCGATATTTATGGACTTTTAATAAAAAAAAGTTTACTTACCAAATCTTGGCTTTACTTTCAAGCAGTTCAAATCTAGAAAAGGATCCTTTTAGCTCCTGTTTTTCTGGTTTTGATAACTTGCTCGCTCAACGACTAATGTTGAAAGTCTACCGATTCTTGGAAATGAGACAATTCTCACTGACCCTTATCGTACTAGATGCATTAAAATGTAAGATATTTTATTTATCGGGAAATTGAGTTGACTATCAAAATTAATACATCGATAATTGTTGAAATGCAAAAAATTCGTATATATTGCCCTAAACTGATAAAGATATGAATTTTTGAAACTAAGCATTTTTGGAAACAAATGTAGGTAGTGACTCATCGCATGGATTACTAGCCCCGTTATCAGTCTAGACACACATTACTTTCCAAAAACTCCACACAAATTCTTATTTCAGAAGGGTAATCTTTTAAAGAAACTTTGTAATTTTACTTCTATCGATGTGAAAAATTTGATACTAAACTCCTTTTTTCCAATAAATTAAAATCTTACAAAGTCACGCTAGTACGATAAGGGTGAATTGATTAAGTCACTAGTCCATTCTAAGAAATAAATATTCTGAGAAACTCGGCACAAATATTTTCGTTCAAACTTAGAATATTTTTCGACATCTAAGAAAAACTGTCCAGCAATTCATTAATTCGGAGAAATGAGATGAGTTTTGAAATTTTGATCCGGACTTGAACTTTGCATACGAAGCCTGCTCAATTCACGATCTCAAAATTCATCAACTTTCGAATTCACGGAATTCAACAAATCTCAGTTATTTTTTAAATGAAGGACATTTTTTAAAAGCTCTATGTCTGGGCTTCAAGAAACTGCAAAGTTCGTTTTGGGTTCTTAAATCAAACGAACGCGAGCAGCTTTCAAAGTTAGCAAAAATTGCATTCTGAATTTGCATAATTGCCTTCAGTGTTTACTTCCGGTCGACTCAAAGTTGCGATACTGATCCCCGGCTTCGCCTTTAATACACTTAAAGTTTGTTTTCAAGGAAAATTTCAACTAGAACTACCGTATTTTGTAAACATTAAAATTGTCTAAAAAGGAAATTCCAAATAATACGACTCTGCGAGTATTACGAAGGCAGTTTATCTAAAGCTAATTTACATAAATTTAAACTCAAGGGTTCCTAGTCTCTAGACTTTATAAAACACAATTGAAAAGTGGAAAATGCGGAGATAATGCGGAAAAGGAGGCAAAAGAGCATCCATTATTGCACAAAGATCATCTTCGATTCGTTTTTCCCTTGTAAAATATCGATTTAAGAATTTTTTTTTTTTTTACTGAACTATCATACAGTTTGTTTATTCGAACACTACCAGTATCCGGCCACAAAAATGTTCTGTCGCTTTTTTATCGGAAAAATAAATTATTTTCGCTTTGCGTATCCATAAGTAAAAAAGAGCCAATTTTCGATTTACGACAGGGCATGATTCCAGTATTCCGGAGAAATGTTTAGGTTTTCCCCGAATTTCCTAGGAGTTAGTACCCCGATCACGATTTCCCGAAAAAAAAAAAACCATCGCAACACTGAGAAAAGACAATATCATTTAAAGAAATACCATATTGAAAACACAGCACTTTAAATCATAGTCTTATCTAAGACCTAAGAAAAGTTTTACACCCTGTATTACGCCGGCACAGTTGGAAGTTTAAAAACATTTGGCGGCAAAACAATTAATACCCTATCTGATTTAAAAATTGCTAGATAGCGCCAAACTATCCAAGACGGATGACCCTATTCAAGACAATTTTTACCATCGTTGAAATCGTCTATTGCCTACCCTATCTAAGTAGAAAATCCCCCCCCCCCAAACACACACACCTTAAAAAAGGATACCTGTCCAGAGGGACATCCCCGTACAAGTAAATAAAAAATGACTTATGTACAGCGCTTCCTAAACACAATGCAAGGAGAAATGAGGGGCAATATATATGAATTCAATAAACCTAATTTTGCTTCTTTCGATCCCTCTCCAAACAATAACCGGTTCCATAAAGAGAGAAGACTTACTAGATGTTTTCGAACTTCATATTTTGGTTTATTTTCGAGAACTTATAGGATTATATTCGAGTCAGATGGATATACGAGAGAAGAATTCATTAAGAACGCTTTTCACGGTAGCGGAAATTTTTATTTTACATGTAACGGTCTAAATATACATTCCAGACATATTTTAGGTGTTCACGGTTTTCTTAGTTTGATTGTAATAGGGAAATACGAGACAATTCGCATTGTGCAACGGAACGAGCAGCTCAATTGTCTAGCCATTAATAGGGCTTATCAGGAATTAGCGGGGATTTTAAATTGAGCATTGAAAATGATGTAACCCTTCCTAGCAATTGGAATAAAATTTCCTCACCCTCCCCTTGCGATTGTCTTAAAATACCATGACCCCCCCCCCCCCCCCTGCACAGATAATACCTCCAATACAAAATTGAAATAAGACCTGTTGTGTTCTTGTTAGAGAGAGCATTATTTTTATATAATTCATATTATTTTTTAGATATGATTTTTCAGGTGATTTTGGGGGTGGAGGGTGGGTGGGTGGCTAACGGCCGCTGAAGGTGAGGGGAGCGGGCAGGAGGGAGAAATTTTGATATTGAATGCCTCGGAAATGTGATTTCCAGTGTTCTGGAAGGCATCTGCATGAGCATAAATTTGTGTGACCCTCCCATTTTCAGTGCGGTTTTTTTTTTTTCTTAAAAAGAGGCTTGAAAAGTTATGACTTATTTAATCAGTATTTATTGCAGGCAATGAATGTTACCCAAATAATCATTGAGTCGAAATTATCAGTTGATCATCTGAATTACATAAAATAGCACTAAGGAAAGACAACATACTTGTGCAAACCTATCATTATGGAAAAGTAGCAGCCCATTTGCAAACGTTATTTTAGTTCCAAATTACCATATTCCGTTTTTCAAAAGCGAAAACGAAAAAAAAAAAAAAAAAAAAAGAAAGAGAGAGAAAATGGCTAGAAAAAGAAGGTAAAGTGTATTTGTAGGAGAATAACCATTTCAACGTATTTGTTTTCACTCTCCCCAGTAATCCATGATATCTCCTCCTAGGTGGTTGAGGGGACGGGGGGAGAAGGGGATCATCGTACCTTTTTTGTTTGCTTGTTTGCTTGTTTGCTTGTTTGCTTGTTTGCTTGTTTGCTTGTTTGCTTGTTTGCTTGTTTGCTTGTTTGCTTGTTTGCTTGTTTGCTTGTTTGCTTGTTTGCTTGTTTGCTTGTTTGCTTGTTTGCTTGTTTGCTTGTTTGCTTGTTTGCTTGTTTGCTTGTTTGCTTGTTTGCTTGTTTGCTTGTTTGCTTGTTTGCTTGTTTGCTTGTTTGCTTGTTTGCTTGTTTGCTTGTTTGCTTGTTTGCTTGTTTGCTTGTTTGCTTGTTTGCTTGTTTGCTTGTTTGCTTGTTTGCTTGTTTGCTTGTTTGCTTGTTTGCTTGTTTGCTTGTTTGCTTGTTTGCTTGTTTGCTTGTTTGCTTGTTTGCTTGTTTGCTTGTTTGCTTGTTTGCTTGTTTGCTTGTTTGCTTGTTTGCTTGTTTGCTTGTTTGCTTGTTTGCTTGTTTGCTTGTTTGCTTGTTTGCTTGTTTGCTTGTTTGCTTGTTTGCTTGTTTGCTTGTTTGCTTGTTTGCTTGTTTGCTTGTTTGCTTGTTTGCTTGTTTGCTTGTTTGCTTGTTTGCTTGTTTGCTTGTTTGCTTGTTTGCTTGTTTGCTTGTTTGCTTGTTTGCTTGTTTGCTTGTTTGCTTGTTTGCTTGTTTGCTTGTTTGCTTGTTTGCTTGTTTGCTTGTTTGCTTGTTTGCTTGTTTGCTTGTTTGCTTGTTTGCTTGTTTGCTTGTTTGCTTGTTTGCTTGTTTGCTTGTTTGCTTGTTTGCTTGTTTGCTTGTTTGCTTGTTTGCTTGTTTGCTTGTTTGCTTGTTTGCTTGTTTGCTTGTTTGCTTGTTTGCTTGTTTGCTTGTTTGCTTGTTTGCTTGTTTGCTTGTTTGCTTGTTTGCTTGTTTGCTTGTTTGCTTGTTTGCTTGTTTGCTTGTTTGCTTGTTTGCTTGTTTGCTTGTTTGCTTGTTTGCTTGTTTGCTTGTTTGCTTGTTTGCTTGTTTGCTTGTTTGCTTGTTTGCTTGTTTGCTTGTTTGCTTGTTTGCTTGTTTGCTTGTTTGCTTGTTTGCTTGTTTGCTTGTTTGCTTGTTTGCTTGTTTGCTTGTTTGCTTGTTTGCTTGTTTGCTTGTTTGCTTGTTTGCTTGTTTGCTTGTTTGCTTGTTTGCTTGTTTGCTTGTTTGCTTGTTTGCTTGTTTGCTTGTTTGCTTGTTTGCTTGTTTGCTTGTTTGCTTGTTTGCTTGTTTGCTTGTTTGCTTGTTTGCTTGTTTGCTTGTTTGCTTGTTTGCTTGTTTGCTTGTTTGCTTGTTTGCTTGTGGTACCTTTTAGTGATAAAATTAAACTAGGAACACGAGACGGTTCATTAATTAAATCGATATTTTACAAGGGAAAAACGAATCGAAGATGATCTTTGTGCAATAATTGATGCTCTTTTGCTTCTTTTCCGCATTATCTCCGCATTTTCCACTTTTCAATTGTGTTTGATAAAGTCTAGAGACTAGGAACCCTTGAGTTTAAATGTATGTAAATTAGCTTTAGATAAACTGCCTTCGTAATACTCGCAGAGTCGTATTATTTGGAATTTCCTTTTTAGACAATTTTAATTTTTACAAAATACGGTAGTTCTAGTTGAAATTTTCCTTGAAAACAAACTTTAAGTGTATTAAAGGCGAAGCCAGGGATCAGTATCGCAACCTTGAGTCGACCGGAAGTAAACACTGAAGGCAATTATGCAAATTCAGAATGCAATTTTTGCTAACTTTGAAAGCTGCTCGCGTTCGTTTGATTTAAGAACCCAAAACGAACTTTGCAGTTTCTTGAAGCCCAGACATAGAGCTTTTAAAAAATGTCCTTCATTTAAAAAATAACTGAGATTTGTTGAATTCCGTGAATTCGAAAGTTGATGAATTTTGAGATCGTGAATTGAGCAGGCTTCGTATGCAAAGTTCAAGTCCGGATCAAAATTTCAAAACTCATCTCATTTGACTCAAAACCTCAAGACTTCTCGTTCATAGGATAAATTTTCCAAATAATATATAAAAACTTGAAGAGACTAAGCGATATTGGTTTTTGAGGGGATGAAGTTAGGCCTTAAATTTTGGTGTCTCAAAGGCCGATCACGATCGAAAACCGAGGGGGGTTGTCTATCTCAAAAGGAAAAAGCTCAATGAAACTTTCAATACCACGGTTCATCATCTCATCGGATGGTCTTTCATTGCATAAAATTTGGTGGAAATCGGCCGACCCCGATCAGTCACTTCTGCCCGGTTTTCTCTGACAATCACTTTTAATACTTGCCCAGTTTTTTATTTAAGAAATGAAATAAGCTATAATCGAACTATGTTCAGTAGCAAAGGCAATTTCTAAATCGACATACCAGTGGAGATATCGGCTTCTAGAATCACCTCATATTTGAGAACTGTTTATAATACCTATACATACGGAGGTAGTTTGCTAAGCTGTTTAAACAATTGTCAGGTTTTACAATGAATAGTAAGCAAAAACAACTTCAGAGCGAATAATTAAGCGCTTCATCGATTTCTACCCATACTCCGTTTCGGTATAGTCGCGTAGTCGCGGAGCCGGTCAGTGACAACGTTTTTTTAAATGACTATATACACCTACTTGCAAGAAGGTTGTCATAGAAATTTGAAGATTCAAAGTTAGTAGTTCGTGATTTAGTAAATTCACCGATTCAGAATAAATTATCGCCGACGTCATCAGACTCGGAAAGCATCAAATATACGACGGTCGATCTTGATTTTCGCGGTTTAAAGGAAGTTTTGCCATTGTTATCTCTCAAATGATATAAAGATTTTCGTTGGCTTTATTCTATCAATCTTTTTGTTATCATTTTTGTTTTTTTTACTGATAGCCACAAAGATTTAAGGTTTCACACGGATAAAATATTAAATTCTTTTATTTCCCTGAAATAATACTAAAATATTAATCTTTATCTGCATGTCGAATCAATTCACATCGTCCAGAATTAGCTTTTTTTTTTTACTGATAACCACAATGTGAAAAGTAAGCTTTGCAGTTATCTCCAGTAATTTGTCCAAAGGCATATAATATAAAAGGACGGGGTTGAACAGAACTCTTACAACAGATTAAACAACTGCATGAGCTAAAAAGCCTCGGAGCCCTTACTGAGGAAGAATTTCTCAGTAAGAAGAAGCTCATTCTTGACTATATGAATTAACATAAAAGTGTATTATTTAGAGGATCAATAAAAAAGTGTTGTTATCCGTATGAAACATGAAATCTTTGTGACTATCAGTAAGAAGAATAACATAGAAATATCAAAAATTATAAAAAAGGTTGATACAATAAGAACGAGTTATATAATTACAGAGATTCCAATGGCAAAACCTACTTTAAACTAATCAAAACCGTGAATATCAAGAGGCACCTGTCGACTCTAATGACGTCGGCGATAAGTTATTCTGAATCGGTGAATTTACTAAATCACGAACTACTAACTTTGAATCTTCAAATTTCTATGACAACCTTTTTGTAAGTAGGTGTATATAGATATGTTTTTTCAATAATTTGAAAATTAGTCATTAACACTGACACTAGTTTTCAATATACAAAACGTCTGTGCAAACTCGTAGTCCGCATGAAAATCAGCTAAAAACCCCTGCGTGTAAATTGTATTTTCAAACTTTTCTGACAAAGAGACTTTACAAAATGTTAAAGCATGATTTCATTTTTTGAAACTAACGCTAGCTTTTTATTGTCTTTATTAATACAGTATTTTGGTGTCATCAAAGTATAATAAAGAAATCTGATTAGTATACTAGAAGAAAACGAACCTTTATTTTCTAACTAAAACGCTCTTCGACTGAAATTTATGTGAAGGAAATCACGTTTTGTTTACCAAATTTGTCAGTTCTTGTGCCCTTGAAAATACATTGCATAAATTATTCAAAGGTCTGCTACCTTCAATGGGTCATTTCAAGGTAACACAATCAAGCGATGTGTTTCAACACTTTCTTAGAAATTTGACTATGCATATTTATTAGGTACAAAATACAATTCCGGGTTCTTGGAATTAGTATGCGTAGATAGTAAAGTATTGGTCCTTCTAAGTACAGTCGTCTGTCATCCAGACCTAAAGTCATCGATTCCTGGACTGTGCATCGGGTGTGAATAAAGCTTGTTAGGTTTTTCGGGAACCTTTAATTTGAGGGTTTTTATCCAATTCAAACATTAAAAACTCTGATTAAAGAGAACCTATATTTGTATCGGTAATTTCATTTCTTTATTGCTTGGTTATGGTACTGAACCAAGTAAATAAACTGAACTCCAAAAACATCTGTCAGACCACAAAAAAAGGAAAGTAAAACTGATTAAATCGATCGAGGAAACTAAAATTTATCTCCTTTGGTCCAAAATAGGTTGGTAAAACTTTTATAAAATTCTACTGATTTCTACTGTATCGTAAGTTATAAGAAAAAAATTGAAAAAAAAAAAAAGCGAATAAAATTCTTAATTCAACATTTTTGGTAGCTCGGGTCATCTGCTCGAGACACGGAAGCAAGCGTCATGCTGGCTTTGAATTCTTTCGAATTCCTACACATATAATATTTATGTCCTTTTAATACGCAAGTTTACTTACCAAATCTTGGCTTTATTTCCACGCAGTTAAAAAGATAGAAAAGGGTCCTTTTAGCTTCTGTTTTTTTTTCTTTTCTGCTTTTAACTACTTGTTTGCTCAAGGAACGGTCGAAAGTCAACCGATTCTCGGAAATGAGACAATACGCACGTGATCCTTATCGTGCTAGCGTGCCATTATAATATTCAAGGCAGTGGAGGCAGTCGATTCTAATTACCAACGAGGCAGCCGAGCGAAGACGCGAGGCTGACGAGGCGGCAGCATCATAGAGCTGATGCGTGAAAAAGTTATGCAGAAAAAAGCTCGATTCGATGTAATGTAATGTAATGTAACAATAGAAATCTATTCTAAGCCAATCGGAGAATGATTTGCTTGTGACGTCACGACAGCCTCGTGGTCAAAGGCGTCGTCGTCAAGTACGATCCCGAATACAAACAAGTTGTTGGTAGAACAGTACAGTGATAAAAGACTCGTAAACAGTGAGTTAATTACGTCTTTGTTCCTTCCTTTTGTGGTATTTACCTGTGTACACTTTCTAAGAGTGCTTTTAGTAAATTTTCGAACCAGCGTGTTCAATAAACTTGAGTGAAATTACTCGTAAAGAACCAGCGTGTTCAATAAACTTGAGTGAAACTACTCGAAAACGAACCAGCGTGTTCACAAACAACAAGCTAGCGTGCCACAATCTGTCGAGAGACTGACAAAACTATTTAACAAGAGCACAGATTACACTTGACTGAATTCTCCCATCGAGTCAAAGTACTCATTTATAGGCCAGTGCCATTTGAAGTTAATGAACACGAAATCAATTTCTGAAGCAATCGGCCAACGTGCCATCAACTGATAAACGAGCTGCCAAATGTCGGGAATTACACAATCAATTCGCTACGCTTTTTCTTTTATATTCTAGAAGATCTTGATTTAATTACTCTACTTAGTGAAAGAAAATACACAGTTAATAGCACAAAGGGTACGAGGAATTACGATAGAATTATGCTCTGTTCATTGTATGTAATATTCTTAGTGAGTACATTAATACTGACGTCCAACAACAACAGCTATACGTGTCAAAAGCATCTCTTTCCATTTATAAATCCAAGGGAAAGTATTTGTTAAGACGAATTCCACACCCTTCGATATCTATTTATTTACATAACTTTCACCCAACTTTAAAATATGAAAATAAGATAGATAAACAAGATAAATAATATTGGGTAAGGAACACACAACATAGCTAGGCTCCAATTACAGTGCGTCCATCAAAATAATAATTAAAAAAAAAATGAAATAAAATAAATAAATAAATAAAAAAAATTGGGAATTAAAAATTATAGAAATTTGTATGCTAATAATATAGACTATTTTGATTTAAAAACACTTCTAATAATAAAAATATAAAACTATAAAATCACTTCTATTTAAAAATAATTAGATACTGATCATAATATCTTCTACTCAATAACAGCAAGCATTAGTCTTTAGTACATTGCGGGAAGAACAACATTTAAGGCAGATAGATTTCCAAGTATTAACCATATTAATATTAAAAGCATTTTTAAGAGCGTTATTATAATAAGCAGTTAGCTGAGACTTGAATTGTTCAAAAGAGCTACAAGTACGAAGAGAAACAGGTAAATTATTCCACAACTTAGGTAAACGATTAAAGTAACTAGTTTGAACTATTGTTAATGCTGCTAATTGCACAGAAAAAAAAGTCATATTCCTCGTGTGTTAAGCTTACTAGTTCTGAGCATTCTACATGTAATGGAACACATTTTATGAATTATTGTTTCAAACCATCCAGGAAAGTTTTCATGTGCAGTTGACTCGTTTATTGAAATTTCTTTTGCCATTTTCAAAAGTTATCTTCAAAATCTTGATCTCAATGATTTTTTTTTCAATTTTATATCAATCACATGTACTGAGGGAAACAAATTGTGATATGAATCAAGTAAGAGAACCTGTTTGGGCTTGGCTTAGAGAACATTGTCCGTCTTTCACTACAATGTCTACAGATGCTGTGTTTAGTGACATATTTAGGATAAATACTGTTGGAAATATGACTGATGAACTAAAATGTTTGTTTCTTATTGATCAACGTAAAGTCTCTTTCTGCTCATTGAGCAACAATCGATTCAAATACTTATTAATTTTTACTGGGGAAAAAGCTAATCTCAAGTACACACGTGGGTATTTCCATTACAGAAAGTAGCCGCTGCTCAATAGTTTCTGGAAAACCGTATTTCCTCGTTGGCATTTAGCGATAGCTATGGCTAGTTAGTAAATAAACCCCTCCTGGCGGCTGGGATATCGAATGATAATGTCCGAGGATGAGTAATGGTCCGAAAAAAGAACATTTGGCCGAGAAGCGATTAAGAGAGGGCGGAGCTAGTTTATCATGTGACATAAATTAATGTCTACGCATGCTCTATTTCGTTGACTGCTGTAATTCAAGAGGGAGCCAAGTCAGAATTTTTAATCTATTCGTAAACAAGCATAATTCTAATCGAACCAGGAATTCTGAAGAATTTTCATTGCTCACGGCAAATGCCTAACTTTGATTAACTACTCGTGCTTTCACTCAGCTATTTAAAGCTTTATTATCTGTAGTATCAGTACAAAACGAAAAAGCTAGCCAAGGCCAATTTTTAATTCTTGTGTTAAAGAATTTCTACGCGCTCCAAGCTAAATCAAACCGATGGGATGTCCTGACTTCATTCGAGTTTTACCGACACGATTCGAATTCTCGGATGCTATATTTAATGGTTTGACTCAACAAGACTACTACAAATAAACATGAGGTACAAAGAAGTTTATTGGGGCTTTCATTTTGATATTAAGAAATGAAGAGTAATGAGAAATATTGTTAAATCGAACGAATGCATTTTGATTCTCAGATCGATCTCTTATAAAGTCATTCAACTCACGGCTGACTCGTTAAACATTTACGAACTGTCGATTGATTTACAAATACATACGAACATAGAAAATTATAAAATGTAAAACAATTCTGAGGGTAGTTTTGAGCACTTATTTGCTCGTCATCTCCAGAAATTCCGAACCATTTTGGGCGGAGCTTATTATTCATCATTTTTACCCTGTCAATCAAGCAATTGTGTAGATTCGATTGTGATTGGGCTATTGTGAATGTGACAATTGAATGTTTACCTTTCCGGAACGTTGCGATAATAATGGCGTTTCGACAAGAAAAAGGGTTTTATTTGGCATTAAATAGCACTTCCACAGTTGATATTTTACCCAAGATTTTATCCAAGATTGAATAAATGGAATAAACAACTTTTAGAAGAGTCCAGTGTGAAAATGCGCTTCATCTTGTACTCCAAAGTAAAGTTACATCTCAAGATGGAGGCAGAAATGGAAGCCCTGTTAATGCTAAACTTCACCTCGTAAAACCGAGACGAAAATTTTATTCTTTCTTCTGAAATTTCGTGAAATGCTCAAGACATACTTCCTCAATCGATTGGAAGTTCGGGAAGGAAAAAGTGTTTGACTATTTTGAGCTGAGAGCCGAAGATGTGAGACCAGGTTCAGGTATTCTTATGATAATCCACTGTAATGTCTGACTATTATAGTCCTTGGCATTAAAATGTAATTACCGAGCTGAAAACTATCACCAACGGAATTAAATTGAGATCAAATAGAAGTTCGAATACACTTTATTGTATTTGAGGTTCGGGCTGGCTTATTTATCCATTTAAAATTAAAATATTTTACTTTATCGAAATTTCTCAATACTTTTCCCACCATATTTGAGCCCTGAATTTTATAAGTATCATGACTTTAACTGCGCATGTCCGTTCGGAATTTCTGGCGATGCTTACCGTTCTAAACGAAGGATTCATGTAGTAAACAAATAATGCTGACCTCGAGCAAACATGTCTCCGTCAGCTCGCTTTGCCGACTTTCTGTCTGCGACTTAATTACGTATGATAAAACTCGGATTGGAATCGGAAGAATATAGGAGTTGGACTTCACCCAAAATGGGTATTTTCGATGATTTAGTTTTTGATTTAACTTTATTTTCCAAAATGGCTTTCACTGTACATTTATAGTAGGCAGTCTCTCACTGTCTTTTGAAAAAAGACGAAAACCGAAAACGAGGGCCTTGACAGTACGATACATCGAAAATACGATACATCGAAAATACGAAATATTAAAAACCAAATTACAGTCAGCTAATTTTATATTTGATCACTCTTTTTCCACACAGGGTGGTCAAGGGCACCCTAGGACCCTCCCCCTCCCTCCTGCCCCTGGTCTCACCCGATCCAGGTAACCCAGTGCACACTGCCACCAGCGTCTTGTTTTTTTTTTATAACCCAACGACTTCACAGAAATGAATTCAGCAAACTGGATCGACTCGTCATCTCCAGAGTTTTCAAAAAATAATTCTCTCTCGTCTCCAAGCTGGATATAAAAACAATTATTTTGGTAAATGAAAGCTGTTTGACATTGAACTATTCTAATGTTTGACATTTGTTGTCGAATTCTTTGTTGGTTTTTAGTAGTTTATAAAAACAATTTCGAAAACAAACCAAAAACTTCATTCACGAAACATGGATGCTTACCATTGAAGACATTTATAGTATATTTTGTTGATTTTTTTGTGTTTCCTGCCGTAGTTTTCTCAACCAGTCTTTGTATTTTACTCTCACTTGTTTGTAAAAACCAAGTTTCTTTGTTTTCCGTGTTTTTTTTCTTTTCTTTTTTAACGTGTTTACCTTCTGCGGGAAGATTATCACTTCGGACGGGGGATATCGCCTGATACCCGTCCTGCACGTGACCCATTTGAACCAATGACAGCGCGCGAAAATTCATCGTTGGGTTATAAGAAATAAATAGCCTGAGAAACTCGGCACAAATATGTTTGTTCAAGCTTAGAATATTTCTCTACTTCTAAGAAAACTAGAACTTTATGAATTCGCAGAAATGAGAACTTTCTTAGGAACGCGGTTCAAAGCTGGAAATAATAATTTTAGCTTCTGTTTATCTCGTTTCAGTCCCGTAGCAAAGCCTGTATATCTAGATGAAGGGAGGGGAGGCATATGTAACATATTAGGTAAGCCGATTCCAAGAAATGATCTAAGAGACTCGGGTATGTCCGTTCAAGCAGAATATTTTACGACATTTAAGAAAACAGATATTAATTTATGTCGGAGAAATGTGAAATTTCTGTGAAGCTGTCTTCAATATTTACGTGAATGAATGACAATAGACTTTGAATCTTTTCTAATTTGAAAGTAGCGAGTGATTAAATTATTTAAACAAATTATGTTGCTTTTTTTTCTTTATTTTTTTTTAACCACGGGAGGTGTTGTAAAGCGAGCGTAGATTTGCTTCATGATAAATTACTTTTTAATGCATCTGTTATATTACTAGCGAATATACCTCTTTCATATGATAATACAACAATCTTGTGGTCTGTAATAGGAAACATTTACAACCAAGATAAGACAGAGGTCGACATAATAAATGTATTATAGGTAAAAACTACAGATAATACATTTATCATGTCGAGTTCACACGATATCAGGGATTGGCTGAGAGCTCTCGACCAATCAAAAGCGAGATAGTGAATAAAATGTATAATAAGATTCGTTGTTTTAGTTGAATCATACTCACGTGTCTTCTCATGCACAAGCGTTAAATAAAGAAATAACACGTGTCCTGAACTAGGAAAACATTACACCCAAGGTAAAGTGGTATATTTTGATATTAGTGAATACATTTCTTTGATTATTAGACTGATTGGCAAAAATTAATTGGATTAAAAATTTTGCTACCCACAAACCGCGTAAACATCTGCCAATAAAAACACACTGAAGGACGAGGTAGGATCGAAAGCTCAACCGCTGACCCAACAATATTCAATATCGAAGAAGGAGAAGGACAAAACAAAAAGGTTCACTACAACGTATTTTTGAGCTTGTGTAGTTTTTATTCATCAAGAATTAGGGCCTGTAGACAACTGTGTTAACATCATATAAGCCATTATTTACCAAATTCATCACGCGTTAAAGCAATCTTGCAAATCAAGCAAGAAGTGGTAGGACGCCTCCTTTTTATTGGCATTATTGAAGGAGGACTCTCTTCTCCTTGAATAGCGGCTTTTACCGTGTAAACTTTATCACTGATGCTCGTTTCTGTAGGCGAAGAAAAAAATTATTTGATTGTTTAAATCACCTGTCAAAGACCTAGGAAAGAAATTGCAATGCTATACATACATAGTTTATTCAAATCGCAAATGAAATATTAACAACTAGTAAAACTAAAAGCAAGTACGAGCAAAAGCGATACAAGTGAATTAACAAAGCTAAATAATAGGTGACTTTAAAGGAAGTTATGAGTCATCCCTATGTAAAAACTCTCCATGCTATGAATGCTATGAAGACTGTCTCGATGTAGATCAAATGAGATGTGTTATGTGGTGATGAATGCTGGGTAGATTGGACTTCCAAGGAGGAATCCGATGGAAAAAAAAGTAATTTATATCGAGACTGCCTGAAACAACCTCAGCTCCGCGCTGATTTAAGTCAGGAACCGGCTAACTCCCAGATCGTACCCTGAAACAACTTATGGGCTGATCTTAATCAGAGCACAGATAACTAACAGCCATCTGTTTTGGTGGAGTGATTCTTACCTTCATCCTTGTGGTCCACACCAAGGACAGATTGTAGACACAGGGTGACAATCATGTAACCCAGCACAAGCTTCCACTTCATCGTTCTGTTTCTTCTCGTCTTCTTGACTGTTTTCAGATCTGTTCTCTTCTCTAGAATATTTACGTAAGTGAATGACAAAAGACTTTGAATCTTATCTAATTGGAAGGTTACAAGTTATTAAATTATTTGTTAAGAAGAAGCTAAACAAATGAGGTTGCTTTTTTCCCTTCAATTTCTTTAGCCACGGGAGGTGTTGTAGTGAGTGTAGATTGCTTCAAAATAAATTACTTTTCTTGATGAATTCGTTATATTTATTACTAACCAATATACCTCTTTAGCTTGGACGTAATGTTTTCCATTTCAGACCATTTGTCATTCCCTAGAGTATCATTTCTTTGTTTAACGGTTGCGCATGAAAAGACACATGGATATGGATACAACTCAAACAAAGAATCTTATACTCAAGATAATGACACGTGGTCTGAAATGGGAAGACATTGCGTCAAGATAAAGCAGAAGTTTAATTTCCATTTCAGACCACGTGGCATTCCCTAGAGTATCATTTCTTTGTTTAACGGTTGCGCATGAGAAGACACATGAATATGGAATGGGAAAACATTACGTCCAAGCTGGAGGTCTGTATTGTTCTTAACGTTATAAAAAAAAATTGTTTTCATCTCAAAGTTGGTATAGAATCCTGCATGATTGAACTGCGTGCATTGTTGACAAAAAAAATCATTGAATTGACTATTGTATTCTAAATGTAAATATAACCTTACTGCAAACCTAGTTACCACCTGGTAACAGGAAAAAGAAAGTGGAACAACTCGAATGAGCGAACGAAGACGGACTGGAAAATGAAAGACAAGGAAGGGAGGAAGAAAGAGAGGGAAGAAGGAAGGAAGGAAGGAAAGAGGGAAGGTAGAAAGGAAAGAAGGAATATATCTAAATTCTGAAAAGCAATATCAGAATGCCTGGATTGTGAAGAACAAAGAAAGAATTCAAAAAGGTAAATAACTTACATTTGAAATAATTTCAAATGAGGCCTGCTGTTGTAACGATAAATTTATTTTCTTGGTCTAAGCTTTCGTTGTCTATGGCCTCAATAGAGGTAAATAATTCGTACAGCAATGCAAAGAATATATAAAGTACGCTTGGATCAGTGAAGCGTAGATTTCGAGGGTCAGAACAAAAGGTATTTTGGTTAACTTAAAGACAACTGGCTGACGACTAGTTCCTCTTGCATTTATTTGAAGTCCAACATCGTTAGAGGTTAAGTATCTGGGTCAAGATTTCCTTATACTCTACATCTTTGACAAACAACGAGAAGGTAGTCAAACAAAACGAAACACGACAGCAAGGAGTCGAGACACAAATAAAAATGTCTCTCCAAAATTTGTGGGCATTTGTTTTTCTTTCGTTTATCTGATTATAATTATTATTACTATATTTTAAGATCATAAGTATCATCATTATTATAACTAGTATAACTATTGTTATTCATATATTTATAATTATATATAGTAATTATTATTATAATTATGATTATAACTAATATATTTTTTATCTTTTGTCATTATTATCATTGGTATTATCATTATTCTCAGCCATTATTATTATTAATTTAAATATTCTATTTTTTTAAGTGATTTTTTTTCTAATTAAAATAACAATGCTTAACTTTAATAAAATAAACTATCATACAATGTTGTAAAAATATATAGCATCATAAAATGAATATCGAAATATATATATATATTATTTATAAAATTCAAAAAAAGGAGGGAATTTATATAGGAAAAAATAATATAAAATTATCATCATTATTATTATTATTATTATTATTATTATTATTATTAACATTACTGTTATTATTATTATCATTATTATGGTATCTTTATTTTTTCCTCTGTCGTTTTCAATTACAATAACAAGCGGGTCGTGCCTGGGCTTTGTTACTGAATATATAAATATTGCTAATTAGAGTCCATTATTATTATTATTATTATTATTATTATTATTATTATTAGTATTATCCTGATTATTATTATTATTATTATACATAATGTTCGTTATGAAGGTATAATCAAATCATTTAATTATCACTGGAGCATTGTAAAGTGAAGCCCTCCTTATATTGGCCCTTTTAACGCTGACAACATTGATCATTCTCAGCCGTTACAACTTCCTCTGCATATAGTACGATTCGAGGGAAAAGGTATGTGTAGATTATGGTGTAAATATCTATATAATTAGTATCATAATGTTTATCAAAACGTATAAATATATATTTATTTTTAAAGATATTTATACCGCGCCATTTCCGTCAGTTCGAGACGCTAGCTATTATGGTAAAACAAAATATATCATAATAAAGTTAATATATACGTGTACTTATCTAAACTGTCTCCTTCGAAAATACGAATGTTATCATTGCCTTTGATATTCTTTGGTGGTTCTGGTAGCTTAGAAACATGTTTTTTTTTACTCTCTGTTTTCTTTTAAGGAAAGCTATTGAAACTTTTAATATTTTTGAGTTCGTATTGAATGTCTATATATAGCTTCATTGTTATTTAACTTATGCAAAAAGTTTCACAAACTCATTCACAAGAGCAGGGCTTCTATCCTTAAACGAGCAGTTATTCAAGCTATTTACATTTATTTTTTCATCTTTAAGAAATTTTATTCTTTGAACAAAACAATTACGCCATGCGGAACTCCAAGAAAGATGGATCGAATATAATTTGTAACAAAGTTTGGAGTCAAAACAACATAAGCTAAGCCTTACAAAACAATTATAAGAGCTCTGAAATGTTTACTGAATTTCTTTTCAATACAGAACTCTACATTACTGACAATTAAAACAAGCTTGAAGTTCGTTATTGAGAAAAGCCACGACTCAAAGCGGAATTAAACTTGCAAACTTAAATAATTAAATGATTGCCGGTATTCACATGACGTCATAGCCGCCATCTTGGATGAAATTTACAAAATATTTGTAATCAGTCTCTATTGTTATGTCATCCAACATAACCGCCATGTCTTTTGTTTTTCCATTCCCTTGGGAAAGATCAAGACCAGCAATAACAGGGAAACTTAAAAACCGTGTGAAAAAAAAAAAAAAAAGAAAATGAATGAAACTATAGTACAAACTATATTTTCGAGATACAGCTATTTCAAAAAACGTTAAATACTAAATACACGCATCAAGCATTCCGCGCTACTGTTCTAAGCGCATGCTCAGGGGATTAAAAAGTGGGATAATATTTTGTAAAATATGCAATTGTTTGGTATATTTGACTCAAAATTCGCTTAACGGAACGTGATCTTGAATATTTAATAAAAATTGTGTTTGACAAGAAAAATACAACTAAAATATAACATGTTTTACAAAATATTATCTCACTTTTTAATCCCCTGAGCATGCGCTTAGCAGTAGCGCGAAATGCTTGATGCGTGTATACTGCATACTGAATAGTGCATTCCAAGACCGAAATGCATTTTGGGTCATGTTATATTGTCTAAAGTAAAATGAATGATAATTATATATTCTATTTTTAGTGCATTCCATCCGAAATGATATACTAGCTACATATAGAGAGCAAATCGCTGTATATTTACTTTTTATTTCAAATTAATGAGACCCACAGTGCCCTTTGGTCTTGGAATGCACTATTCAGTATGCAGTATTCAGTATTCAACATTTTAAAAATAGCTGTATACGTAAGAGCATGGATAGGAATAAACATATTGTTCAAATTTATATATACTTACTTTACTTTCAAACTTTTTTAAACGGCTTTTCCTTCTTATTCATTTGTTAAATAAATGAATAAAAAAATATTTGAATATTAAAGTTAAAAAGTCTAATACCGAGTATTTTTACGCATTAACAAGTAATTATGGTTGGATGCGTGATATAAAATCTTTCTAAATCATTCCAAAATCGTGGATGGATGTGTTTTTTTTTTTAAAGAATAACAGATATATTTATTTTTTCCCATACAGAACTGAGAAGTCATGGCAGAAAACCAATGTAAGTTAGAAAGAGAGAAAGAGAGAAAGAGAGAAAGAAAGAAAGAAAGAAAGAAAGAAAGAAAGAAAGAAAGAAAGAAAGAAAAGAAGAAAGCCGGAAAGAGACCCTTAACTAATCGATATTTCCATATATAAATCTAGTATATGACATTCACCATGGTGACCAACCTGACTCTCAACCGAGGAGATCAGAAGATATAGAACTTCCACCGAGCAACTCTCCACCAACAAGACAGTTCTGTCCTCTTGATGTACCTCCTGGTTGTCAAGGTTATAATCCTGACTACCAACAGTTTGACAATCCACCACAGACCTCTTCAACAACAGTAGTTGTGGTACCTGGAGAGGTAAGGAAACAAAGAGGACATTCACCTATTGACCTATTGTAAAAAAAATATGTCTATATAGTTTAACTCGCAGATCAAACCCTGAAACAACCTCTGGTCTGATAAAGGTCAAGTCACGGCTAACTCACAAATTGAACCCCGAAACAACATCTGGGCTGATCTAAGTCAGGGCATGGCTAACTCACAGATAGAACCCTGAAACAACATCTGGGCTGATCTAAGTCAGGGCACGGCTAACTCACAGATTGAACCCTGAAACAACATCTGGGCTGATCTAAGTCAGGGTATGGCTAACTCACAGATTGAACCCTGAAACAACATCTGGGCTGATCTAAGTCAGGGTATGGCTAACTCACAAATTGAACCCTGAAACAACATCTGGGCTGATCTAAGTCAGGGCATGGCTAACTAATTTATTTTTTAAATAATTTATTTTTACTCGTTATATGATTTATTACATGATTTTTTTTGAACATTTATCAGTTTTCTATTTCATAAGAGAAAGTAATAAGAAAATTGGTTACAATTACAAAAATAGAAAAAATTAAGTTGATATCTGAGATTGAGGGCAGAATTAAAATTCGTTTTCTATTTAGCCCCAGGCCTTTTTATGTTGCTAAGAAACAAATTAAACAGCTAGAAGGTAATTGTATGACCGTTTACAGAAAGTACTTAATGCTGCTGCTAGGGTAACTTGTTTTATTCCTAAGTTTGAGCATATTTCTCCAGTTCTCATGCGGCTTCATTGGTTGCCAATTAAGTATAGAGTAGAATATAAGATTGCGCTACTTGTTCGTGCATAAAAACAGTTCGATTTCGATTGTCTATCATTTATTTATTCCAAGAACATTCACGAAGCCGCGACTTACAAACTATGACTTGCGAAACGACTTGCACACAGCGACTTGCGGTTTTTGACTTACGCTCTACAATAAGAAAAGCGGCGATTACAGGCAGTTAAACCATATAAATACTCCAAGATAGACAAATCAATATATATCATCTTTACAAGGCTAAAAACTCAACTAAAGTTACCATGATCACTTACCAAGCCGCCGTCCACAACGATACCACGAATAATACAACCCGACCGGGACGACGGCCAGGCTCGTGACCATGGCACCTGTCAATCAGCGCGTTTCGGCGCGAACACTACTAGTTTTTAAGGCGTTGCATGGATTTGCCCCAGTGTATATCATGGAGTTGATTTATACTAAACCTGTTACCAGGTATAGTTCGAGATCTGATTCTGGAAATTTCTTGCAAGTTGATTGGGGATTGGAACTTCAGCCGATCAGCTTTAATTAATGAGCTTAAAAACTTAGCTTTAAAAATATAGTGTTTTGAAAACGATTTTTCTAGAAGCTAAGGGTGCAAAATGTTGTCCGAAATACGACCTTTATTTTGCACCCGCTACCTTTTTACGTCATGTTATCAAACCCCCTGAAAATTCGGCTTGAATATTAGCTTCATACAAAAATAGCCACTTTTTTGGCAAATTTGACCAGTAAAAATATAGTACTTGTTTTTAAAGTTATCACATATTTAATGGTGCAAACGTTTTATTAACATTTCATCTCTGATTTGCACCCGCTACCTTTTTGAAATCTCCTTTCAAACATTTAAAAAATTCATTTTATTACACGAAACTGACCCATTTATGCTTGGTTTCTTTGTAACCTGCCTCATTAACTACGCTCCGCCTGATTGACCGCTGTTTGAAATTCGCGCTTAAAAGCCGAAAAACCCCGGATGTGACCGGATATTCTGTGCGATGCCTCGTGCAAGGTGTAAGAGCTTCGGCGAGCGCGCATTTGTACACGCAGGCCCTACTGTTTGGAATACTCTGCCATTATCACTTAGAACATGTGATAGCATTAACTCTTTTAAAAAAGGACTTAAGACCCACCTTTTTAGGAAAGCGTTTTATTAGGATAGTTGTTTTATATGAATTTATTATATTTTAGGTATGTTATTTATTTAATTATATATAGTTATTTATTTTCTGTTGGCCTATGCATAGATTTCAAATCATATATATATTTGTTAGATTGTTAAGCGCTTTAGAATATATTAATAATTAAGGCGCTATAGAAGTTTAATAAATTATTATTGTATAAAAACACACACACGTATATAAATGTGAAGCGACAGGCTTGCCTGTATTTGTTCTTACTTTTGATTTAAAAAAGGTCTTGTTGACTAGCATATCTTGTATTTTAGTTATGAACATTGCTGGCGAACGGGAATTAAGCGCGATGGATTTTGCGTAGGGGAGGAAAACTAAAGAACCCGGAGAAAAATCTTCAAATCAAGCGAAAGACCCAACAAACTCTACCTAAATGGGTCGCAGAGTCAAGGAATCGAACCGAGACCCAAGTGGTTAGAGGAGACAATGCAACACTGCTACACAACTTTTACTTCCCAAAGCTTCATTATTGCGGCTTTGAAATACCTTAATGTAGCATTTATTTTTCACAGTCGATGGAAATCCCCAAGAGTACCCGGGATACTTACTTGCTAGCAGGCGTTCTTACAAATTTTTTCTGCTGTGGTATTTTTGGAATCCTTGGAGCAATTTACGCAGCAAAGGTAATCAATAAAACTAAAGATAATGGGTAGAATATTGATTTCGCTGGATACATTGTTATAGTTTCTTCTTTTCTTTCTTTCTTTCTTTCCTTTTTTTTTCTTTCTCTTTTCCTTCCTTCCTTGCTTCCTTGCTTGCTTCCTTCCTTCCTTCCTTCTTTCCCCCTTTCCTTTTTTCCTTCGTTCTCTTGTTCTTTCCTCTTTTCCTATCTTCCTTCTTTCAACTCATATCCCCTATACTATAAATATACATAGCTAAAGTATTCAAGAACAAGGGGGATTATTGTTCCTCCTTTTTAACGGATAATTTCACATAAGACTTTGATATTACCCTTTAGGGTGACACCGAATACGAAAACGGGAACTATGATGCAGGTGCTAAGAACCTACGCAAGTCAAGAAACTGGAGTTTGGCTGCTTTCTTAACTGGTTTCGCGATACAACTAGTCATAGGCATAGTCGTCATCGGTGTTGTGTTTGTTGTTCTCCCCAAAGACTCAGATCAGGGGTATTAGCAGTTTAATAAAAAGACTGTCACAGCTTTTTCAGTGTTCCGTTCAGTAATACCGCCACCTGGTTGGCTTAATTGGTAAGAGCATCGGTCTGTTGTTCGAGCCCCGGCTGGAACAACACTCAGGGTCTTAAAATAACTGAGGAGAAGGTGCTGTCTTTGTAATTTCATATGCAAATGGTAAGACCTTCACGTGATTCGGATGACCACGTTAATGGCGGTCCCATCCTCAATCAACTAGAGACGTTAAAAACTTTGTTGAATGAAAATTCACTACTAAACATTAAAACAATGTTGAAAATAAGAAATTGCCCATTTTGTGCAGATTTTGGAGTTAAAATGTAGTAAAAGAAGCTTTCATTAGTGGGCTGTCAATCACAAAACCATGTCTTTACCGGTGAAATAGAGCATAGGTTTTATGAGTGAATTAGCCAATGAGAGCGCGCGTACTATCTAAGCTATATTATAAATATATTTTTTACACACAGCACGCGGTAAGAGACAATAGACACATGAAGAGCCGGAAGCACAAACTGTAGGGGACTGTGAAAAGCACGGTGCTTTTGTCATTTTTTGAGTGCTTTCTTCACTTCCTAAGTGCCTTATTACTGAACGGAGAACGGACAAAAGCTGTTCTTTTTGTTGTATTACATGGCATGAACAAATCCGTTGTAGTTTTTTGTTTTCTTACGCTTTTAATTTTTACAAATTTTGTTGCACGGGCGCGGATGCCATCATTTCACTCATAGACATCTTGCAGCACGTCGGAATGCAGCTCAATGTGGAGGACGAAACACAATAGGTTTCCAATTCTCAAGGGATTGGAATCCTTTGGTTTTGTCCTTCAAATTAAACTGCTTTGACGTCACGTGAAAAGGGTCTACACAGCACACTCTTTAGCCAATCAGACTATTATCTAAGCATTGTATAATGAAGCTAGGATAACTCTATACAAGCACTTTCCTACACCAAAGCTTTTTTTTGGATAACCCTTCCATTGCCACCCCTGTTAATTAATTAATACACGTGTTTGGTAAATAGACAATCAAACAAACAATGGGCATAGAACTTGTATGGACTAAGTTTGTTGTAAAGATAAAATGTTAATATAATAAATAATAGATTTTGAATTTTTTGGTAATATATATTTTGTTGTTATTTTTTGTGAAGCGTAGAAAATCAAAGTAGAGCGAAACACCTAATCCTTGGTTCCTTGGTTCCTTGGTTCCTTGGTTCCTTGGTTCCTTGGTTCCTTGGTTCCTTGGTTCCTTGGTTCCTTGGTTCCTTGGTTCCTTGGTTCCTTGGTTCCTTGGTTCCTTGGTTCCTTGGTTCCTTGGTTCCTTGGTTCCTTGGTTCCTTGGTTCCTTGGTTCCTTGGTTCCTTGGTTCCTTGGTTCCTTGGTTCCTTGGTTCCTTGGTTCCTTGGTTCCTTGGTTCCTTGGTTAACTAAAAAAAAATAGATTAAATAAAAATTCATGATGCTCATACATAATTTCAAGACAGCAAAGCCAGGTGCGAATGGGAACAACGAGTCGAGAACACAAGCCAAGGTTAACAAGCAGGAACGCTAAGCAATATACCAAGAAAATTTGAAAAGAAAATTCGAATAACGATCTTTGGAAAATTTGATGCACAGCGGTTCAAGTTAAAGCTAGAAGTTGAAATTCGATTTTTTTTTCGAAAGCGTAGGTGATGTGAGCTAGATACTAAGGGCTGTCTCTTATCGCTATGGTCACGGGTTCGATTTCTGGGTTAGGGATAATATTTGAGCAGAGTTTTTTTTGTTGGTTTTCTCCTGTCATTCGAAAGGTTTCTCTCCGGGCACTCCGGTTTTCTTGCTCGACAAAAACACATTTTTTTTCAATTTTTTTTTGCGATATATCAACTTTGAACAAAAATAATCATACCAGAATTACTCTTTCCTCTTTAAAATGAAATTGCTCATCTCGGTTTTTCATTTAATGAATTTTTATTTTTCACATTAAAATCTACCAATGTATAGTTCAAGCTTAGTTACTAGTGATTATTATTAACATTACTAGCATTTGTAGTCTCTAGAGTATTGCACTAACTGTAACCTTTTCTATTTAGCTAGTTTCAAATGCATTATTTATCCGCGGTAATCATAATTCATTGCCATGACTCCGCTGAGATTACATACGACAACCATTATTAGCCATATGTGCTGTAATCAAATCCGTGAAAAAAAGTAGGTTTTGGAAGTCCTCCAGTCGCTGGTGTTGTGGGTTGGGGACGTTTTCCTTTTTGTTTAAAGGGTTTCATCTTGTAAACTTTTTCTTTGACGCCTTTTTCTGCAAGATAAGAAAATAAGGTTCGTTTCATTATAAATCTGCTGTTACAGAGATAAGTAAATAGACGAAGAAATGAAAAGCGGTCCACTCAGTGTTAACGCACGTCAGTGCTTCTTATTTTCAATTTTTTATTGATACCCTGAAACAACCTCTAAGCTGATGTAAGTCAGGGCATGGCTAACTCACAGATAGAACCCTTATACAACCTCTAAGCTGATGTAAGTCAGGGCATGGCTAACTAACAAATTGGACCCTGAAGCAGCCTCTGGGCTGATCTAAGTCAGGGCATGGCTAACTCACAGATTGAACCCTGAAACAACCTCTGGGCTGATCTAAGTCAGGGCACGGCTAACTCACAGATCAAACCCTGAAACAACCTCTGAGCTGATCTAAGTCAGGGCATGGCTAAATAATAGCCATCTGTTCTGGTCGAGTGACTCTTACCTTTATCCTTATGGTTCATACCAAGGACAGATTGTAGACACATGGTGACCATCAGGTAAATAAGCACAAGTTTCCACTTCATCGTTCTGTTTTCTTCTCGTGTTCTTGACTGTTTTCAGATCTGTTCTTTTCTCTAAACTAACTTTCTACCAAACTGTCTTCAATATTTACGTGAATGAATGGCAAAAGACTTTGAATCTTTTCTAATTGGAAGGTTACAAGTAATTAAATTCTTTGTTAAGAAGAAGCAAAACAAATGAGGTTGCTTTTTTTCCTTCAATTGCTTTAGCCACAGGAGGTGCTGTTGTAGCGAGTGTAGATTGCTTCAAGATTAGTTACTTTTCTTGATGAATTCGTTATATTTATTACTAACCAATATACCTCTTTAACTTGGGCGTAATGTTTTCTATCTCAGACCACGTGTCATTTCATAGAGTATCATTTCTTTGTTTAACGGTTGCACATGAGAAGACACATGAATATGGAATAGGAAAACATTACGCCCAAGCCGGAGGTCTGTATTGTTCTTAACGTTATAAAAACTTTCTTTTCAGCTCAAAGTTGGTATAGAATCCTGCATGATTGAACTGTGTGCATTGTTGACAAAACAAAATCTAAATGTAAAACAAAAAAATATCATTGAATACTCCGATTCAGATAAAATTCGGCATAGCATCAAAACGAGGCTTACTAGCCCTAAATCCAAGATGGCGGACGAACGTTCCAAATGTTGATCAAATTCTTTCGATAAAACTGCCTCAAAAAAAAAGAAAAATCGGACATAAAACTTGCTCAGCAGCTAAATGTAATAACAGAAGTGATAATCGGCCAGAATTATCGTTCCATGAGTTCCCAAAGGATCAAGAATTACGAAGGAAATGGGAAGTTGTTATGAAAAGGAAGGACAAGGAGTTTAAGAATGTTAGTAATAAGTTATGTTGTTCTGAACATTTTTTGCCATCTGACTTCAAGATAAGCTTGACAGGACATAGAAGAGAGCTTAAAAAGGGATCTGTGCCCTCTGTTTTCAAGTGGAAACCCAAGGTAAGCGACACGTGAAGTGAACGAGTAGCAGCTAAAAACCAGCAAAAAGAGACAACAACAAGAAAAACATCAGATCAATGTCAATTCAATTCATCAGTTGATTGTCCGTCCATTGAAAGCAGACCTTTTGGTCCACTAACTCTTGATGATTACGTGAAACAACAACAGCAAGAGCTAGAACAACTCAGAAGTGAACTTACTAGAGCTAAAGAAAGAGAAGCACTTTCCAAATTTGGTTTGGATAGATTCTTAGGAAGTAACGAGGACATAAGTTTTTATACTGGCTTTCCAGACTCTCAAACACTTTTAGAACTATGGAAATACATAGAGAGTGATGCGTCTGATCTCACTTACTATAGTAATGTGAGGGATACAACAGAACCTAGTTCTGAGGATACATTTCCATTTCTTAATAAAATGTCCAGAAAATACCCTGGTAGTAACGTGGGAGGAAAGCGTATCCTGAAACCAGTTGATAAGTTTTGGCTTGTACTTACCCAACTCCGCCTTGGGCTTTTTGAGAGAGACTTAGCACACAGATTCAACGTCTCATTGTCAACAATATCAGACATCATGATTACATGGATCAATTTACTGTTTGTTGTGCTTGGGGGGTTTCCTACATGGGCATCAAGGGAAAGTATAAAACAACACTTGCCGGAGGCATTCAAGGGGAAGTTTGAAAACGTAAGATGTATAATTGATTGCGCAGAAATCAAAGTTCAAACACCTATGTGCTTGGAGAAGCAAAGTGAGCTTTACTCAGAATACAAATCCCACAACACTTATAAAGGGCTGGTAGGAATTTCCCCCAATGCATGGGTAACCTTTGTAAGTCACCTGTATGGGGGGAACATATCAGACAGGGAAATTGTTGAGAAATCCCACTTTGTTGATTTGCTAGAACCCCCTGATCTTATAATGGATGACCGTCGATTTGAAATTCAAGATATCTTAGCATCAAAGAGGGTTAAGATTTACATTCCTCCCAAGCGGCAATCTGCACAAGACCAGTTTTCTAAAGAAGAGTGTTTCGAAACCATGAGAATTGCTAATCTAAGAATCCACATTGAACGGGCTATTAGACGTGTGAAAGGGTGGCACATTTTTGATCAGGTTTTACCTTTAAGCATGAATGGGATTGTTAACCAGATGTGGGCTGTCTGTTGCATTCTGGTTAGTTGGCAAAATCCTGCTCTCACTTCTTAAAATATATTATCTGGTGAGAACACTGTTGTTGTTTAATTGCATTTTCTCCAAATACCATGTAAGTTATTATACATTTGTGGTATGTGTTCTATAGTTAATTCATTTATATCAGTCTGTAGTTATTAATTAATTTTATAAACTACAATGCACAGAGTGCAAAAGCTACTTCCATGAAATAGCACTATATCCTGGTGATCTTAGTTGTACTGTTTAAGATAGTTGAATATCTATTGTTCATCATTGCTATTTCTAGTACTATCTCATGGATAACATGTTTGCACTCCACAACCTGCATAATGCTGGGCTTTACTGAATTATGCTAAAATTTTTCTACACACTTCTTATACTGCCAGTGTTTGTTTTCCAAATTTTAAAAATATAACAGGATAATTATAAACACAGCATACTGAATTAAATAGAACAGCATTAGCATTAATGTAAATATATAACTTGCAGATTTACTTTGTTTGTCTGTCATCTCATGCATATTTTATAAATATATGCTGGAACTCATGCAGATATTTGTTACAGCCATGTCAAAATACTAATTATTTACTCCCCACCAACAAAAAGAGAAAAAAATCACAGCAGCCTTTCCTGAAAATCGTATCTCTTAAGACCATCCCTTACCCTAGGGTATGCCAATTCTGGCAAAACATACAAATCATAAAATGATTCCAACCTTTGAAATACTGCATTCCACCATGCTGGATTATATTTGACTCGTTTGTTAAACAGTTCACCATTACTTCCTCTCACTACAAAATCACACCAAGGCCTACTCAGAACATAAAGCTGTTGCTGCATTTGATAATAATACTTATGAGAAATTTTCAGGTCTCCTTGTTTATTGCATACTGATTGTCTATTCAATGCATCCAATAAACTTTCGTTCTCTCTAACTTGCATGTTCTTGATTTCAACAATACCATGAGGATTCTCAGCAGAGGGGTCAGTCACAAGCCCATCAGGAGAGGCACCAATGAACCCATGATTTCCTGACACAAAAAACCCACACTTCTCAACCTTGAAACCATTTTTACCTTGTTGTTGCATACTAGCTTCATAAAGAGATAATGTCTGGCTTTCATTTTTGATCCCCTCTTTCATTGCTTTTGTTTGAATATGTGGATTGTAGTTTAATATGTCTTTAATAATCTTAGTTGGTGAGGTGTTAGGTCTGTGTTGACATGCTATGCGATGACTCTTTGAAGCAGTAACTCTCCCAAATCTATGTTCGAACCATTTTGGATTGTCTGATTGGCCTTCAGTTTCCTTTTCAATCCTAACTATTTCATTTTCATCAACTGAAAGCTTGCGCTTGATTTTCCTACATCTTTCACTGATCTCATCTAAGCTTACAGAGTGGTGTTTGGGTGGACTGATTATTGGAAATGGTCAGATGACTCTGTATTTTGGTTATTGCACTGAACACTGTGGAAAGGCAGGGGAACTAAGGGACTTCTATCTTCCACTGGACCACTGGCGTTGTAATCTTTGAGCTGTAAAGCAAGAACAGAACCCTTTGCAACCATACCAACTATACTGTCAACGAGAGTTATGTCATCAGAGTTAGGTGTCATCTTGCTAAAAGGGATGCTTTGGCTTACTTTTCTTCATTTCTTAAAGACTCAACTTTTTGGGGATCAAGCCTCCTGGATTTGACAGGTCTGGGGTCGTAAAAAGTAGGCAATACACCCCTCCTTTTCCTCCCTGGAATATCACTTTCATGTCTTTGCTTGAAAATGGATGATTCCATGACTGGTTTGTGATCTACCTTTCTTCTACTAGGGATGCCCCATTTTCTTGGTTTAGAGGTACATGCACGATCATCAGTAGGTTTGTAAGCTTCTTTTTTTCGTGTAATGTCATCCAATTTCCATATTACTGCATGCCATAACGTGGCAACAACAACCACTTTTACCTGCTTGACAAATTTTATCGCACTGGCCTGACATTATCTTCGGCTTACCATTAGAGGAGATGATCATTTTTACTTTATATTTCACAGATTTTCGATATGACGCCCAGCATAATGCACGTAAATAAAAAATATTTGAATCTGAATTTTTATACACTTCCAAATCATGAACGAAGGGCAATAATCTGAGTCCCTTACTGCTTGACAGTTCGACTAAGGCAACATCATCAGCACATTTTTTAGTTGTTTTTCCGCAGTTCTTCAAATGATCAAGTGTGTCTGTAGGCAAAAAAGCTGGCAAAATAGAGTAATCTTGACTAAATATGGTATCATCCGATGGAAACTGGTTCAACTTGTGTTTTCCCGCCATATTCGATATGTCTTCATCACCTTCTAGTTTGGCGAGTTTTGCCTTTGTATAAGCCTTTCCAGGATCTGGATCATATACTTATCCCTTATTTCAGGCACTTTGTTAAGGTTGCGAACCCTAGAGCACACAAAAAAAAGGAGACACACGTGTCTCATCAGCTAATTCTTTGTTTACCTTTCAATAAGCTCTTTTTTATTTCCCTTCTGCTGTATTTTCCGGCATTTTAGCCAAAATTGTAACTGCTTAACAGTCCGCTTTTCGATATCATTGTCCTTTAAAACTGCTCCTGGAATATCTTCAGGTTTTAATTGGAAAGAATTGGTTTCGACTTCAAGAGCTTCGTAACTTATGTCCGCCATCCTGGATTTAGGGCTAGTAAGCCTCGTTTCCAAGCTAAGCCGAATTTTATCTGAATCGGAGTATTGACTATTGTATTATAAATGTAAATATAAGCTTACTGTAAACCTAGTTACCACCTGGGAACAAAAAAAAGAAAGCTGGACAACAGGAAGGAACGAACGAAGACGCACAGGAAAATGAAAGAAAGGAAGGAAGGGAAGATCTAAGTCAGGGCATGGCTAACTCACAGATAGAACCCTGAAACAACCTCTGGGCTGATCGAAGTCAGGGCATGGCTAACTCACAGATAGAACCCTAAAACAACCTCTGGGCTGATCGAAGTCAGGGCATGGCTAATTCACAGATAGAACCCTAAAACAACCTCTGGGCTGATCAAAGTCAGGGCATGGCTAACTCACAGATTGAACACTGAAACAAACTCTGGGCTGATCTAAGTCAAGGCACATATAACTAAGAGCCATCTGTTCTGATCGAGTAATTCTTACCTTTATCCTTGTGGTTCATACCAAAGACTGATTGTATACACATGGTGACCATCAATTAAACCAGCACAAGTTTCCACTTCATCGTTCTGTTTCTTCTCGTGTTCTTGACTGTTTTCAGATCTGTTCTCTTCTCTAGACTAACTTTCTACGAAGCTGTCTTCCATATTTACTTGGATGAATGAGAAAGACAAAAATATTTTCTAATTTGAAAATTACAAGTAATTACATTATAAAATTCAAAGAAAAACTCCAGAAAGCCGAAAACCATTGAAAAAAAAATGTAATATATCCTTGGTGTATCCAACAATGATGAAAATAAAAAAAACAATCCCAAGCAGAAGTCGTACAATAATTCAGAGTGCAAACAAGACACTCAAAATTTGATTTGCTTTATCTCTCATAACTACTTCCAGGTTGTTTCGAAATACAAATTATAGTTAGACAGTAAGGTATCAATAGATTAAGGTGAATTAGAAATAATTATCACTACGACATTTCTCCCTAAATATAAATTTATCTCACGCGCGCACCTAGCTTGCTTGCTTTCATTCTTCTTCTTTTCCACTTCAAGATGCCAACAATGAAAGTTATTTACATTTCTTATACAATTGTAATTTTATTACATTTTGTGGACAATACGTCTGACTTTATTCTTCAAGGGTTCTAGACCAACGTTGAGAATTACTAATAACAAAATTCATATACGTTAATAAGAAAACCATTACTAATAGTAATGGGTTAACAAATCGATAGATAATAAAAGAGAATAATTCCGTAATGTCTATATTTCATCAAATAATTTTAATAATAATAATAATTTTATTAATTTATATTGCGCAAATCTCAATCCTTGGCGAATTTTCATTTGCGCATTACAATATTTACAATATAAAATCAGTATATAAGATATAATACAATAGACAAAAAGAGACAAAAGATTGAGAATAGAACACAAGTCATGGCTAGCAGTCAAGAGTACTTGGCAAGATACCAATAAAAGTTGCAGAATATCAGCATGTGAGTTGAGTTGTATGCATAGAATATATAATGTAGTGGTAGTGTGTGTGAGTGACAGTGGGCCAAATTGGAAACCAGTATTAAGTTACTGAATTTGAATCCAACTATTTAAAAGTGATTTGTTTAGTTGATAAAATCCTTTAAAATAAAAGTGTTTGGAAAACTAAATTTTAGGATGAACAATCAACTGAACCTTAGATATGACAGGTGGGTTCGGAATTCAACCCCCTTCCTCTGAACAAACCGTTGAAGCTAAACAATTAGAGAAAGTAGACTGATAGGGAAACAATATTTTCATTGATTTCAGGTGAATTGGAATAGAACACAAGCCAAAACTTGTGATTGTGGTCAAGAGAGCATAAATTACAGAGGGAAAACTAATATCGCGCGCGCCATGTGAATTTCCGGTTGGGCTATTTTTAGCATTCGCATAAAATCTTTTTTCGCCTCACCCTACTCCAGTGCGTCAAAAATTGTGTCCATCCAAACCTGGAAGTAGCGAAAACATGTATTTTTTTGGGGGGGAAATATAAATTTCGCGTCTTTTTGAGAGTTTGACTGCCTCAGTCGTGTTTTATTAGAGAACAGAACATAACCAATCGTGATCTTTTTGCTTTGTGTAATAGATTTTGTCGAAAAAAGTGAGAAAAATCGACGAAAAGTGTGTTGTGTTTGAGCTCGAGCGCACACGTCCACGCCATCAAAAAATTAAAAACCAAACGACTATGGATGCTAAAAATAGCCCAACCGGGAATTCACATGGCGCGCGCGGTATTAAGAAGTTTCCCTCTCTTATTTATGCCCTCAATTCTTGAACCTGCGCCATTGCATATGAACAGAGCTGCTTCTTGGTTAAATTCTCTCTTGTGCTTCGAGGGTTTTTCTTTGGGCTTTCCTCCGGCTCCGTCCGCAAAAATAATCATAGAAGGTGAAACAGATTTTTACTATTTTTTTTTAGTAATTTTGTTTATTTATTTTTTCTTCTTTTAAAATCAAATTTTGAAAGAAAAAAATTAGACTAGAATAATTCTTTACCCTTTATTTTCCACATCAAACTATCTAAGTACACCTCAAGTTGACTGTATAATACTACTTGTTAATTTATAGATTGTTACATTGATAATCTCTATATTATGGAGTGTATTTCAAAGTTACAAATTCGATGGGAATTTTCATGTATCTTTACCGATCTCAGCCATACATTGAAGAATTAATTCCATACATGCGTCTTTTGTTGAGCTTCTTCAAAAACATTGTTTTGAAATCAGGTCGAATCTGACGTTGTAGAACTTTTACTTCGTTTTTAGACCCAATCGATGATGAAGCTTCGTTTCCCTTGTCTGAAAATGAACCATTACCGATGGAGAGACTGATTCCCATGTTTTTTACTGCATACGAAAAAAAAACAACTCTTAGATCAAGAAGGACCATATTGCTGGAATTAATACGATGTATAATATATATGTTTTCACGACAGTAAAGCGAAAAATGGGTGGCGTAGCGGTGAGGGCGCTCTCCTCTCGCCAATGCGACCCGAGCTGCATCTCCGTACTGATCGTCGTATGTCAGTAGAGTGGTTTGTTGGTTATCTCCTGTGCTTCGAGGGTTTTTCTCTGGGTTCTCCGGATTTCCTCCCTCCGCAAAAATCAACTTATAGATCTTAATTCAATTTAAAATGGCCTAGATAAACAATTTGAAGTAGTGTACCTTTTGAGAAGTGGCGCAAACCACCAGCGTTGAGTAGGATGAAGTACAGCATAAGGATATTAATGGCAAACTGAAGGCACCTCTTCATCATAAAAGTGGTACTTTTTCGCACTCGTTTTTGAAAATAATGAATTGAATTGAAAAAAAAAAATCTTTACTTTCGCTTAAGACTGAATAAAAGGGAATTTGTGTTTGTCTTTTATAATCCATCGAACTCACAGACTCTATTTTCATTGGCCGCGAGCGCGTGCCTTTCCTTAAATCAGCGCGCGCAGCAAATAGAAGATACCACTTAAAAAAAGCTATCCCAGATAATTTTGAAATCACTCCTGGAAACTACAATCTGTTTTGGTTACATTGGAACAATTTATATTGGTGTTTGTATTAGTTGGAGTACGACTTGTATAGACAACCACATGTGGCCGAAACTAATTTTCACGCCTTAGAGGGCGCCATGCACTTGGGCTGGTTTGTTAAAAGCTTTTTTATTTCATGAAGGTTAAGTTTCAGCAAGAGACTGGCTTACAAAGTGCCTTCGGATCGTGAAGATTACAAATGAATATAACGTCCATCCGTCCATCCGTCCATCCGTCCATCCGTCCATCCATGAAAATCGTCTAATATATCTTGGCAGGGCATGTAAAAGATTGGAAGGCAGGGTCCATATATCATATAGGTTTATAGATTTTCTTCTTCCCCAGGCTACTCATTGTCAGCTCTCCCAAATCCAAAATGGCGGACGTTCAAAGCTAACACACGTACACTGACAAAACGCTCGGAGTTATCTTCCAAAATAGACATCGTGTGGGTATTGACCATAAACCATTCGATTTACCGACATCGAGGATTTGGACAGGCCACTCGTCTTAGAGGCACATTCATGACGACATGCCAAACAGCAAAGAGAGTACCCTTGGGTATATACGCCTTTACTCACAAAACAGTGCGATACGGTCTCTATATTGATTTTGCTGATTTCTTTTAGGGTGACACAAAATACGAAATCGGGGACTACGAAGGAGGTGCTTGGAATATTCGTTCGTCGAAATACTGGACTGTGGCTTTTTGTGGGACTGGTGTGGTTTTCTTGATCATGAGCATAACCGTCATTATGTTGATATATGTGTAAGTGTTGTGCATTGGTATGGCCCAACTCGTTTATAATTGCAACAATGAAATACAAGCATCTTTTGTTCAAATTCAAAGATGTTGAAATTTCGTACAATCTTTGATCTCACCTATTGTTTTTAGAGCGCACGAAGTCGAAAATAGTGTTAGTGTTAGAGCAAGGTGCACGTCGGAATGCAGCTCATTTTGAAATTATTTTGTTTTGTCCTCCAAGTTGAGCTGCTTTGACGTAACGAGAAAGGTGTCAATATAAGTGTATGGTAAAGAATCAAATATAGAACTAGTATATCAGAAAAATGTTACCCTTAGGGTTATAAGTAATGTGTAATCACCATCATCATCATCACTACCATCATTATCATCACCATCATCATTATCTTCATTACCATCATTATTGCCACTAACATCATCATCATCATCGTCGTCCAAATAATTATTTTCTATTGGAATAAAAATATTTAAATTATTTAAAAATATTCAGATTTGAACTCAAACACTTATCGCTGAAGCGTTTCAAAATAAGTGCCTGGTATATTGGCCTTTTTATGTCTCCAAGTTCAGTCGGCCGCTGTTTTTATCTCTCTCACAGAACGTACGAAACAGCGAAAAAAGTAAGTCTAGAATGTATCATAAACATTTATGTATTTTCTTCTGTTGTATTAGCAAATTTGATTCCTATATTCGAATACAGTTTTCTCTCTTTTAACACTAAACAATCTTTGAGCAGCTACTGCGTTATCGAAGCATTAACCCTGAATTATGTTACTATAAACCGCAGTCTTCTCTTTAGATATCGTTCTTAAGATATTTAAACAAAGCATTTCACTTACTCGAAATTAAGCCAGGCATACTCATGCTCGACAAGCTCTATTTACCGAACCCTTATTTCAGAATAATCATTAAAAATACCATAACTGTTCAAGGGGTTGTTTGAAGAAAAATATTTATATTTGCTCCAATGCGGAACTTACTTTTGATGTCTGCCAAGAATATATTTGAATCAAAAGTTTGGCGTTAACAAAACGTAATAATAGTTATATACAACAAAGAAATAAGGTCTAAGAATGTTTAGGAATTTGATTTTGAGAGAAGAGCCTAGGTTACTTAACATTCTAAAAGTTTCAACGTCTGTTCTGGGTTCGAGAAAAGCGATGGTTCAAAGCGGAACTTAAACGAGCAAATAGCTTTGCATCGTTATTTGCTACGCTTCACTCGTGTTCTCTCAGCAAATATTTAGCTCGTTTAGACCAGAGAATAAAACCGAAAGCTGTTTAATATTTCTTAACAAAGTACATTTTTAGAGATGCATTTTTTTATATTTTTGCATCGTAGGGAATACTATAGCAGCCCAACTTGAAAGGGAAATATTGCTTGAAGTGTTTCAAAGTATTAAAGAGCCTATCAACCCTGACGGTTTAGTTTGAAAATCAAATCTACATGTAGCGGTATAATACGATGGCACAGTTTTACAGCTAGGATATTCACTTCTCATTCCATAGATATAAAGGTTTAAAATTTAAAAAAATGCAAGTCAGATTACGTCAACCCAGGATTCATTTAAAATTACGAAATTACTATCCTGTAATGTGATGGCAGTTTTCAATTAATATATGATTTATTACCAAAATATATGTTGTAGTAGAGTTTTGGTGAGTTTACTTGAGAGTCACTGGTTGTAAAACCCACAAGAAAAGAGGACAAATACCTTGGTTGACTTCATCTCATTTGCATTCTTAAATTTTAAACCTTTATATATCTGACATAAGAAGTCAATATCCCGTAAAACTGTGCCATTGTATTATACACTACATGTAGAAATGATTTTCAATTTAAACCGTCTGAGTTGATAGGCACTTTAAACTCCTCGAGCAGCGAGGAAATTGGGGCTATTTTTACAAAATGGACCAAGATCACTCTAGCTTTTTTCATTTATTTGTTTTTGGGTTATTTCGCTATTTATTGTTCACCAAAGGGAGCAAGTTTCCCTTATAGTACATCACTCAATAAATCAAGATTTTCAGAGCATATATACATAACGTATGTCCAGCAGACCAAATAATTACCTTTTTGCGCTACATTAACTTCATGTGTTACATCTTCCTTTCGTTACATCACGCACTTGCAAAGAACGCATTTCTTGAAGGAAATAATAACAGACCTCTAACCTCATGACGTTTTATACCTAAGCTCCTAAAATCCTTTTCAAGATCTCCTCTCATATCAATGTGTTAAAACTCTTTTGAGAACCAAGACAATAGTGAAAATCAGCGCAAAAAACAATGCTACCGAAAGGGATTCTGGAAAAGTAGGTATAAAACGTTATCATACTTGATTGCTATATTTCATCCTCAACCAAGGTATTAAAGTGTATTTTCACAATGTAATCATTTGAATATCATAATTATATATTGCTGGAAGTATTCATTAATGTCATACATGAGTATTTCAGTTCAGTAATCAGAAAATTTGAAGGTTTATCACCGACACCGTTAGATTCGATGCTTGCTAAAGATTTTTTGTGTTGGTTAATGGGTATAGATAATACCAAGAATTTTGATGGCATCAACTAAGGGTTTTTGTGTGTATTTTTCCCATACAGGACTTAAAGCCATGGCAGAAAACCAATGTAAGTAAGAAAGTAAGATATCAGTTAAAGATAGGGAGGAAATAAGTAACGAAGGAAGAAAAGGATAGTAGGAAGGAAGGAGATAGATAGATAGATAGATAGATAGATAGATAGATAGATAGATAGATAGATAGATAGATAGATAGATAGATAGATAGATAGATAGATAGATAGATAGATAGATAGATAGATAGATAGATAGATAGATAGATAGATAGATAGATAGATAGATAGATAGATAGATAGATAGATAGATAGACAGACAGACAGATAGACAGACAGATAGATAGATAGCACCTTTATTTAAAAACGATAGTTCCATAAGTATAAAAACTTCTTTACATGGAAGTCGTTATAAAAAGATTAGTATGTAATAATATATAATATATAATAATACTTAAATTAAATAATCTTAAGAAATAGATAATTGAAATAATGAAATAATAAGAGAAAAAACTTAACTGAGCACTGACAGTACGCCAACTTGACAAACGTTTTTTAAATAAATTCTTTGTTGGAGCAGATCTCATTTCAGAGGGGAGAGAGTTCCACATCTTAGTCCCTCTGTAATAAAAACTGCTCCTAAAATAATCTGTCTTTGGGATATATTGCATTTCAATTTCATCATTCCCTCTTAATTTAGATTTATAGTCATTTGGGTCCGAAGACCTCATATTAAATAGATTATTTAAATATGATGGACATTTATTATGCAGAATGTCAAACATTAATAAGCATGCACAGTCTTTCATCTCGTCTTTCATGTAGTTTATCCCAGTTTAACTGTTGTAAAATGTCAGCAGATCTCACATCATAGCCCTGACAGGTTATGATGCGTGCAGCTCTGTTCTGTAGCTTTTGAAGACGATCTGCTTGACCCTTGTTCAGATTGCTCCATACAAGGTCACAATAGTCAAACGTGGGCTGTATTAATGCTTTATACATTGTTATAAGGGTAGTAACTGGAACTAGATCCCGAATTTGTTTTAAACCGTAAATTGATTTGCCAACCTTTTTACATAGATGAGCGATGTGTGTATCCCAGTTTAGATTTTGGTCAATATAGACACCAAGATGTTTAAGAGAAGTAACTTTCTTAATCTCTGAGCCATTAATCTCGATCAGAGCAAAACTGCCAAAGCTCGAGACTTTAAATCTAGAACCAATTAGCATGTATTCAGATTTTACGACATTTAAACTAAGTTTGTTAGCCAGCAGCCAGCCACTGATATTTCTTAAGTCATAATTAATCTTGCTTTGAAGTTCAGTGGCTGACGTAGCAGCAAAACTTATTAAAGTGTCGTCTGCATATAAACGAGGTCTAGTATAGTCGAGAAAACACGGAATATCGTTAATGTATATTATAAACAATAGCGGTCCTAATATTGATCCTTGTGGAACACCACACGATATAAGTTTAGGCTCAGAAATAGAGTTTACAACTACACAACATTGCATTCTATCGTGTAAATATGATTTAAAAAATTCTAGATTAATTCCATTAATTCCATAGTATTGCAGTTTGGAAATTAAGATTTGATGTGATACGGTATCGAATGCTTTAGCTAAGTCCAAAGCAACTACTAGATTAGTCAAGCCTTTATCCATATTAGCATACCACTCATTAGTAGCTTCTAACAAAGCAGTGAGAGTGGAATGCAGAGGACGAAAGCCTGACTGATATTTAGTAAACAAATCATGAACAGCAAAATAGTGATATAGTTGGTTAAACACTGCCCTCTCACATAATTTTGATAAAATAGGCAGAATAGAGATAGGCCTATAATTACTTGGATCGTCTCGATCATTAGATTTGAAGAGAGGAATAACTTTGAGAGAGAGAGAGAGAGAGAGAGAGAGAGAGAGAGAGAGAGAGAGAGAGAGAGAGAGAGAGAGAGAGGGGGGGGGAGAGAAGGAAAGGAAGCAAGCAAGCAAGGAAGCAAAGAAGCGATCAATCAATCAATCGATCAATCATTTATTTACCCCAAAATATAGAAAATATTACAATAAAGATCATATTTAACAGTATCAATTAAAAAGCGAGGAATTGTCTTTTCGAACCAGCTGATACTAATATTTGATTTATAATCTAGTATATGACGTTCACCATGGTGATGACCAGCCTGCGTCACAAACCATGAATAATGAACCAGAGAGACCAGAACAGATGGATCCTCCACCGGTCTACACACCACCAACAGGACAGCAGCCACAGCCAAACAACCAGCCCCCTCCTGGTCCTTCTGACTACCAGCCACAGCCAAACAACCAGCCCCCTCCTGGTCATTCTGGCTACCAGCAGTTTGGTGCTCCCCATCACAGCACTTCAACATCAACAACTGTTGCAGTAGGACGACAGGTAAACAAGTAGAAGAGAAGAGAAGAGAAGAGAAGAGAAGAGAAGAGAAGAGAAGAGAAGAGAAGAGAGTTACTATTATCTTCATCATGATCATCGTCATCATTATCATCATCATCATTGTTATCATCATCATAATCATTATTATCATCATCATCATTACCATCATCATAAACATCATTATTATCATCATTATTATCATCATCATTATTATTATCATCATTAATCATCATAATTATTACCATCATCATCATCATCATTATTATTATTATCATCATTATTATTATTATTATTATTATTATTATTGTTATCATTAATATTTATTATTATTATTATTAGATGCAGGCTCCAATGCTCAGACCAAGCAACTTCTTGTCTTTCTCTATTCTTTCGGCTATTTGCTGCTGTCCTCTTTTTGGAATCATTGGCATAATCTTTTCTGTCCAGGTAAAATTATAAAATGAAACAAATGTTTTTTTTTCAGGTAAATTTATATGAAATTATCCATTTATTCATCCATCCATTCATCCAATCTTCTTGGAAACCTTATGTTTTTCCTTTCAGACCACGTGTCATTATCTTGAGAATAAGATTCTTTGTTTCAGTTGTATCCATATTCATGTGTCTTCTCATGTGCAACCGTTAAACAAAGAAATGATACTCTAGGGAATGACACATGGTCTAAAATGAGAAAACATTACGCCCAAGGTAGAGATACCCATGTGTCATTCTCTTGAGAACAAGCCTTTTCATAAGTCTTCTCATTTGCAACCGCTAAACAACGAAATGATGCTCAAGGGAATGACACGTGGTCTAAAATGAGAAACCATTATGCCCAAGATAAAGAGGTGGCCATGGGTCATTCACTTGAGAACAAGATTCTTTGTTTCAGTTGTATCCATATTCATGTTTCTTCTCATGTGCAACCGTTAAACAAAGAAATGGTACTCTAGGGAATGACACGTAGTCTTGAGTATAATATTCTTTGTTTGAGTTGTATCCATATTCATGTGCCTTCTCATGCGCAACCGTCAAACAAAGAAATGATACTCTAGGAAATGACCCGTGGTCCAAAAAAAAAGAAAACTTTATACCAGGACGAATAAGATCTACGTTGTCATTCATTCTTTAGGTTGATTCAGCTTATGACCGTGGTGACTACTTGAGAGCTTCTTCGAACTCATGTATGGCCAAAGGATGGAGTATTGCCGCCGTCGTGTGTGGCCTTATTACATCTCTCGTTCTCATGTACTCTCAAATCGCTGCTCGCAGTAGCGTGTGAATGTCACACAACTATGACGTGTGATTGTTTTTTTTTTTTTTAATTGTACGCTGCTTATTTACGACCCATTCGATTTAGCTCATTTGCATCAAATTTAGGGGTACTTTGCGCAAACATAATAGTTTCCATGTGCAGTGAGAGATAACAAGCATTTGGCCTCTTTGAAAACGAGCAAGAGGCTGGGACGAGTTTTGAATTTTAATCTAATTAGCAAAAAAAAAAATCGTCATCTGATACTCAATCATTTCAAGATTAATTAGGCTTGGAGATATGAACGTGTTTATATATAATAATATGTATCACCTGCCATAAACCTTGTTGGTCAAAGTGCGTGCTTTTTGATAAATCAAAATATTTTTAAGTTCTCTATTTCGCACCAAGGATTTCTCCAAAATCATGACATCAAATTATAAAGCAGCTACATTTATTTTCTTAACATTTTATTCTTGTATGCACTACTTAAATTTACTGTGCTACGCGCCGTACCGTAGTCACGTTGTCTTTGTCACTTTCAAAAATTTGTTGTTTCTTTTACCCCCCCCCCCCTTTAGGGTCATTTCATACAGGGATGCTCCAAATTTCAACAAAAAGGTACCTCTTTTTTATACTTTTTAACCTGAAAAGGTACCCCTTTCATATACCTTTGAAGAAAATCTACCCCTTTTTAAACCAAAATTTTCACCCCTTTTCTATACCTGCGGCCTAAAATAGGTACCCCTTTCGGGCGGAGCATCCCAGTATAGTCCATTATAGGGAGTACCCCCTTCCCCCTGTCCGGACTTTTACCGCTGACCGATTATGTATCGACGCTTCAAATTGATGTCTCGATAGGCGGTGTTTGTACATCGACGTAACGATATCAAGACATCAAAGTGAAACTCAAACACATGATTGGTTAGCGGTAAAATGTCAAAAAAAAAAAAAACTTGTGGAAGTGATTACTATACATTACGTAGCACAGTAAACACAAAATAATTGCTTTTTACTATTGTTGGTTTTAGTTTTTTCATTAATTATGGTCATTTGTTAAATTAAAAAAAAAATTTTCATATGGTTATAAATTTGAAAAAATATCTAACTAAAATTAAGGTATATCATAAATTAAATTAATATCTTCTGATACGGGAAGAACTAATTCAAATAAAGGGATATAAACAAACAAAAAACGATATCTGTTATATTTCTGTTATGAAGAGCCTATGTTTTCCTATATCAGAATAGTCCCTTTCACAGTTTCCTGCGCCATCTTGGAAGGTAGCCGCGCCTTTGCATCAAAGCGAGACCAACGGTGAGCTTGCAATGTTAGAGACATGTGAATAATTCTAAAAAGGTGTTAAAAAAGGTTTATATCATTGGCAGCTCAAAGTTCGTCTCGCTTCGATGCAAAGGCGCAGTTATCTTTTAAGATGTTGCAGGGAACTGTGAAGGGGACTATTCTCTTATAGAGTCTATTGTAGAAATATATTTGTTGAGGCTAACCTCAACAAGCCATCAAATCCATAGGTCCGCGTTTCATATTCCAGTTTCCGTTGCGCCATCGTAATTTCCCGTAATGCATTGCGCGCGAGGTATGTAGCATGTGCTCATATCGTGGTGTGTGTGTGTTCGCCTGTCGTGTCGTCAATGTGGTGAGTTTATCCAGTCTTTTTGCATTTTATTTTCCTTGTATGTATTGTAATTTGCTGTATTAATTGCTTTAGGTTTCACCGGGTTTTCCAACCGGGTTTCCACTGTGTTTTCCCACAATTTGTAAGCTAGAGAATAAAGTGTTTGTTTACAACCAAGTTGTGCCCGCGTAGAAACCAGATGACTCGACATTCCACCCGCATTCCTTGTATGTAGTCCGCTACATTTAGTGAAACCAAAGATGGACGATAAGGCTAGTGTTCTTCGAGCAAAGATCAGCGATTTGGACAGATCAAGAAGTGGATATTTGGCTGCAATCACTCGGGTTTGTAATAAAATAGACGAAAACTTGAGCGACTACAAGAATCTCGAAGTCATCCACGAGCTACATTCCAGACTGATCGGCGCCTTTGATCGTTATCAGCATTGTTGTCAACAGTATGCTAATTTACTAGACGAGTCCTGTGGAAAATATTTAAGCGTAATGGAACAATATCAAGCGCAACTAAAGAGAAAGAAAGATTACAGTGAGAAAATAAATCTGTTTACCGCTAGTGCTGTTGAAGTTGAAGTTACGAGACTCGAACAAGAAATCGCACGAACCGAAATGGAGATTCAAGAGACGCTAGAGATGAAACAAAATACGAAAGACGACAACCCAATGTCACGCGAAGAGGATTTCGATGAAATGATCGCCTCGCTCGTTATACCACCCCCTCCTATGTTTTCAGATGTCATCACGCCGGATCCACAAGTAGTTGACAAGCCCCCCTTCTACAGAGATCAACAAAGTGTTACAGACTTCCCAAGTCAAGAGTTAGCTCCAAGAAGTACTCCACAGACTTCGCCAGAGTTGGTTACCTCATCACCCGTGTATACATTCGCGAGTCCCCTGGACCCGCGTACTCCAAGGACTCCACCCTACACGTCAACGCCCCTGTTTGCGTCGGCGTCCAAGACCACAGTCTTGCCGCTCATTGAGAGCAAAACCAGAGCTTTAAAACAAGTGAAACTCAACGTGGTCCCCGACCCGCGTACGTACGAAAGCGAATCGTCGCATGTAATAGTGAAAGATCCATATCGTGTTCCAGAAGAAGTAGAAGGTCCCATGGTCCCCAACCAGAGTAAAGGTGCTCAAGACGACTATCTAAAGTTCAAACGTTTTCCTCCCAGAACGAAAGTGGAGACGGCAGAGCCCCACCCTACGCAAAGAAAATTGGCCTCGACCACGCCCAGTTCAGTCGAATACCCTTGTGTTAACAACGAAAGTCTTCTTACTACCATCGCCTCGGCAATATCGAACATCAGTATGACCCAAGATTTACCTAAGGTGCAAGTGCAGAAATTTGATGGATCTCCTGAGAAGTTCCCGACCTTCCGCCAACGTTTCAGTCAAATGGTCGAATCACGTGGTCTCGATGAATCGGTGAAAATGACGTTGCTCTTACAGTTTCTAGAAGGTCAAGCTCTGAAGGCCGTGCAGCGTTATGAGGCCCTACCAGGGGGTCTCACCAGCGCGCTAAGGACTCTCCAAGAACGTTTTGGGCGCCCCGCCCAAGTGGTACGCGCGTGTGTAGATGCACTCACAAATGGCCCTGCAATACAGAATGACAAACGGGCCTTACAACAATTAGCAGATGACGCTCAAGCCACGTACTATACCTTGCACAGCATGGGCTACCTAGGAGAAATGAACACAGACAGCCTGGAGAGAATCATCGCACGCCTTCCGAAGTGGGCCCAGACCAAGTTCGTGGAAGTAACAAACAAGAAGAAAGGTGGACAACAGATGCCAACATTTAAAGACGTGGTCGACTTCCTAAGAGATCGAGCAGAAGTTATGAACCATCCATTCCTAGCAAGAGCGTCAAGTGAAGTGGCCTCCACTAAACACCACAAATACGATCGACAGAAAACGACACCCACTAACTACAGGGTGACAGCCTACACTACAACAGCAAAGAAAGAAGAAGCGTGTCCATTGTGTGAAAGGCCACATCGCCTTTATCGATGCGAGCTCTTTAAAGCGAAGTCACCAAAGGAGAGGAATGAATTTGTAAAGACAAAGAAACTTTGTTTCAACTGTCTTAGTTCCACAGAACATACATCCAAGACATGCAAGTGCACAACTCGGTGCCAGGCGTCAGGTTGCGGAAAGCCCCATCACCCGTTATTACATTTCACAGAACCGCAGACAAGTGCCGCAGTCCAAGGGGACGAGAAACGCCCAGAGAATGACAACGAGGTTAAAGCCAAGCAGACAAACTACAGTATGACTAAATCGTGTTCCACAGTTGCAGATGACTCACAGGACATCATGCTACAAGTACTTCCTTTAAAGATAACCGACGCAGACTCTAATTCAATTACCACGTACTGTTTAATAGACTCGGGCTCAGACGTCACACTGGTCGATCCTTCATTGATCAAAGAGCTCAATATTAAAGGAAAACCAGGAACACTCTATCTCAACACTGTAAGTGACAAGGACGTGCCCAACCAGGCGGAGAAGGTGAGCTTCAAGCTAGAAGCAATAGACAAAGAAGAACACGAGGCGGTACCGGTCGAAAGTGCATGGGCAGTGAAGGAGCTTACAATACCACTCAAACACACGAAGATTGTGAACCATGTTAACCAGTGGCCACACCTACGAGACGTCCCTTTCCCGGAAGTTGAAAGGAAGAAAATATCAGTCTTAATCGGCACCAACGTTAGTGAAGCCTTCATACCACTGGAGGTTAGAAGAGGAAAGTCAAATGCACCAATCGCCATAAGGTCTAGCTTAGGATGGAGCATCCTTGGCGGTGCTACCAAGGAGTCGACTAAACAATGCGCAAACTCGAACTTTGTTGCCGGTGAAGACCTCCAACTCAGTCGCCAGCTAGAAGAATTCTGGAAAGTAGAATCGTACGGTACCTACAACCTCGAAGCAGGACCACTATCCGTGGAGGATAAGCGAGCGCTTAAACGAATCGACAGTACCATCACAAAGAACGGCGATCATTACCAGATAGGTCTCCTGTGGAATGATGAGAACATTTCACTACCATACAACCGAAAGCTTGCGGAAGCCAGGATACAACATCTAAAGAAACGGTTTCGTCGTGATCCTGAACTAGAGTCGAAGTACAGAGCTGCAATGAAGGAATACCTGACGAAGGGGTACGCTAGAAGGTTGACAGATGAGGAAGTTGTTAAACGTAGCAACGTAACGTGGTATCTCCCACATCACCCGGTCTTGAATCCCAACAAGCCCAATAAGGTTAGGATCGTGTTTGATGCTGCCGCCAAGTTCGCTGGAGTATCACTGAACGACTGTCTACTGCAAGGCCCGTGTCTCACCAACGACCTCTCCGGGGTGCTAATAAGATTCAGACAACACGAAGCCGCATTCACCGCGGACATAGAGGGCATGTTTAATCAAGTAGAGGTTACGCCAGAAGACACGGATGCGTTGAGGTTCTTGTGGTGGCCTGGAAGTACTGATGATCCGCCTCAGGAATACCAAATGTTAGTACACATCTTTGGCGCCAAATCGTCGCCATGTTGTGCTAATAAAGCTCTGAAGACGGCAGCTGAAGACAAAAAACAGAGCTACGACCCACAAGTTATCGAGAGTGTGCATAGAAACTTTTACGTGGATGATGTTTTGAAATCCACTCCAACAACAGAGGAAGCTGTGCATATTGCGACAGAACTAGTTAAGGTGCTCAGAGAAGGAGGATTTCGTCTAACGAAATTCGCCAGCAATCGTCGAGAAATTCTTGCCGCACTCCCACGAGAAAGCAGAGTCAACCCAACGTTGGATCTGGACTTGGATCAGTTACCTATCCAACGCACATTAGGCATCTCCTGGGACGCACACACTGATACCTTCCAGTTTAAAGTCATCCCGACCGAAAGGCCATTCACCAAGAGAGGAATCCTCAGTGTTGTCAGTTCGCTATTTGACCCACTAGGATTCTTGGCTCCGTACGTCCTCCCGGTGAAAATACTTCTGCAAGACCTCTGGAGAAAGGAGTTTCTCTGGGACCAGGAAATTCCTGAACCTTATCTCACACAGTGGCGAAGGTGGTTGCAGTCCTTGCCGTCAATCGTGCATATCCGCATCCCAAGGTGTTACAAGACCGCTGACCTCGGCAAGATAACAACCATGCAGTTGCATCACTTTTCTGATGCTTCCAGGAGTGGCTATGCTGCAGTGTCATACCTGAGGATGGTAGATGAAGAAGGAAGAATATACTGTGCCTTTGTCATGGGAAAGAGTCGAAACACCCCTCTGAAAGAATGGACAATACCAAGACTAGAGCTACAAGCGGCCGTACTAGCGACACGTCTGAGCAAGACAGTCCTCAGGGAATTGGAGGAGCCAGTAGATGATACGCATTTCTGGTCAGACTCAATGACAACTTTACAGTACGTGCGAAATACTACCCGAAGATTCCACGCCTTCGTGGCCAACCGTCTGACAGAGATCCACGAGAGTACAACTCCAGAACAGTGGCATTTCGTTCCCGGCAACCTAAACCCAGCAGATGAGGGATCGCGGGGAATGGATATACAGTCCTTCCACCTGGGCTGCCGCTGGTGGCGAGGGCCAGACTTTCTGTGGAAACACGAGGAGGAATGGCCGAAGGAGCAAATCGGAGAACTTCCAGCTGATGACAAGGAGATCAGAGTCGAGAAAATCACGATGTCCACCTCAGAGTCCAGCGTAGATCAGATATTCCTGCGTTATTCGTCCTGGTCACGTTTGCTGAGAGTTATGGCATGGGTATTTCGCTTTGTCAGGAGATTAAAGAAGGTGAAGAGTGATAATCAAGCCTCAAAAACACTCACCCTCGCTGAGCTTCAAGAGGCAGGCCAAGAAATCTCGCGACTAGCACAGCGTCAAGTACTACGAGAAGACTACTCAGCTCTAGTACAAGGCCGACAAGTCAAGGCTCAGAGTAAACTAGCTAACCTGAGTCCGACACTCGTTGACGGCGTGATCCGTGTGGGAGGCAGAATTCACCGAGCGCCGATTGCATTTGATGCTGCACATCCGATCATCCTCACTCGAGAACACCCGGTCTCTGTCCTGATCGTGCACCATTACCACAGAGTTCTCGGCCATGCCGGTCGGGAGCATGTCCTATCTGTAATACGTCAGAAGTACTGGATACTAGGAGCAAGGTCTCTCGTTAAGAATATCTCACGCCAATGTGTGACCTGCCGAAAACGGAGCGCCAATCCAATGAAACAAAGAATGGGGGATCTGCCGAAGGAGAGGCTGGTGCCTTATCAACCACCCTTCACTTACACAGGACTCGACTTCTTCGGGCCGTTCCATGTAAAGCGTGGCCGTTCTACGATGAAGGTATACGGATGTATCTTTGTCTGCTTTAATAGCCGAGCAGTCCACATAGAAGATGTCAGTTCGCTCGAGACGGACGCGTTCATTCAGGCCCTACGCAGATTCATCGCGGTTCGTGGGTGTCCAAAGGAGATCTGGTCTGATAACGGCACTAACTTTACAGGAGCCGACAAAGAGCTCCGACGCTCCGTCAAAGAACTGCATGCAGAAACCATCAAAAAGGAACTCCACTCCAAAGAAGTTGAATGGTACAGTTGTCCTTTGCCAAAATGGCAGTTTCAGCCTCCTACAGCGAGCAACATGTCAGGGGTCTGGGAGAGACTCATCCGAAGCGTGCGCAAGGCTATGAAGGGCGTCCTCGGGGACCCGAACGCAACCATTGGTTGGGAAACGTTACGCACAGTGTTTGCCGAAGTCACATCCATCCTGAACAGCCGTCCACTTTGTCCTTGCAGTGATGATCCTAATGACGCAGAAGCGCTTACGCCAAACCATTTCTTATTGCAGAAGAAGAATATTGTCGTTCCTCCAGGTGTCTTCGACAAGGAAGATCTTTATGGCCGTAAGCAGTGGAGGCAAGCTCAGTTTCTGGCCGACTGCATTTGGACAAGGTGGCTGCGAGAATATATCACAACGCTGCAGCGACGTCAGAAGTGGACGCACGACAAGAGGAATCTAGCTGTGAACGACTTGGTACTCATCGCAGACAGCGCTCTACCAAGATCTCGTTGGCTTCTCGGAAGAGTTACAAGGATCTTCCCAGGTGAAGACCACCGTGTACGAGTTACAGAAATCAAGACAAAGAGTTCCCTACTTGTTCGTCCTGTAAACAAGTTGTGTCTCGTATTGGAGGCAGTATGAAGGACATTATCGTGAAGAGAACCAAAAGAGAAACATTATATGAACACTAAGAACACTGTTATGTCAGTAGTTTGAGTTTGTTAGTTACATTAGGTTATAACGGGGTACATTCAGCCTGCCCCCCCGGGATTTTGAGGCTAACCTCAACAAGCCATCAAATCCATAGGTCCGCGTTTCATATTCCAGTTTCCGTTGCGCCATCGTAATTTCCCGTAATGCATTGCGCGCGAGGTATGTAGCATGTGCTCATATCGTGGTGTGTGTGTGTTGGCCTGTCGTGTCGTCAATGTGGTGAGTTTATCCAGTCTTTTTGCATTTTATTTTCCTTGTATGTATTGTAATTTGCTGTATTAATTGCTTTAGGTTTCACCGGGTTTTCCAACCGGGTTTCCACTGTGTTTTCCCACAATTTGTAAGCTAGAGAATAAAGTGTTTGTTTACAACCAAGTTGTGCCCGCGTAGAAACCAGATGACTCGACATTCCACCCGCATTCCTTGTATGTAGTCCGCTACAATATTTGCCAATCATTTTGCAGGCACATACAGCCTCAAGTGTGAAATACGATTTCAGCGTATTTTCTAACTCAAACTCCATAAAAAACTTGATCAAAATGGTGCCCCAAAAGGCGTAATTGTACTCATTTTCAAAGCGATAGTGAACGCACTTACCTCTTGGTTCGCGGGTTCGATTCCTGTACTCCGCATCACATGTGAGTAGGGTTTGTTAGGTCTTTTCCTCGATTCACATTGATAGTCCTCTTGCAGCACGTCGGAATGCAGCTCAATTTGGAAATTTCATTGTGACTTTTGAACTCGACTTGATAAAAGTATTATGTGTAGGTTTTACCTACAGATAATAGATTTATCATGTCGAGTTCACACGATGTCAGCAAGATAGTGAGTAAAATGTATAATAAACAGCAGTTATCATCAAACATGGAGTCTTTAATTTATCATATGTTTGTTCTTTGTTTCAGCCGTGCATGGTCGGGATGATAAGGCCGTATAACTATCTTGTTCACTCCGTTCTAACCACATTTTTCTGTTGCCCATTACTTGGAATCATTGCTATAATATATAGTTGTCTGGTATGTTGTCACTTTATGATATCTTTAAGAACTTTTTAACTTTTTAAGAGAGAGCTAGAGAGAGAACGACAGAAAGACAGAAAGACAGAAAGAGATAGATAAATTGGTAGATAGATAGCACCTTTATTTGCGTACGATAGTTTCATAAGTATTTATAAAACTCATGAATAATTAATGAGGAAAACACAATAGAAATTATTGTCCGTGGAGGAGGTTGTATATATGATACAAATTAAAATTAAAATTAAAATTAAAATTAAAATTAAAATTAAAATTAAAATTAAAATTAAAATTAAAATTAAAATTAAAATTAAAATTAAAATTAAAATTAAAATTAAAATTAAAATTAAAATTAAAATTAAAATTAAAATTAAAATTAAAATTAAAATTAAAATTAAAATTAAAATTAAAATTAAAATTAAAATTAAAATTAAAATTAAAATTAAAATTAAAATTAAAATTAAAATTAAAATTAAAATTAAAATTAAAATTAAAATTAAAATTAAAATTAAAATTAAAATTAAAATTAAAATTAAAATTAAAATTAAAATTAAAATTAAAATTAAAATTAAAATTAAAATTAAAATTAAAATTAAAATTAAAATTAAAATTAAAATTAAAATTAAAATTAAAATTAAAATTAAAATTAAAATTAAAATTAAAATTAAAATTAAAATTAAAATTAAAATTAAAATTAAAATTAAAATTAAAATTAAAATTAAAATTAAAATTAAAATTAAAATTAAAATTAAAATTAAAATTAAAATTAAAATTAAAATTAAAATTAAAATTAAAATTAAAATTAAAATTAAAATTAAAATTAAAATTAAAATTAAAATTAAAATTAAAATTAAAATTAAAATTAAAATTAAAATTAAAATTAAAATTAAAATTAAAATTAAAATTAAAATTAAAATTAAAATTAAAATTAAAATTAAAATTAAAATTAAAATTAAAAAATAAAAATAAAAAAAAATAAATAAATAAAGATAAAAAATAAAAATGTTTAAATTATTAAAAATATTCAGATTTGAACTCAAACACTTATCGCTGAAGCGTTTCAAAATCAGTCTCCAAGTTCATCTAGTCGGCCGCTGTTTTTATCTCTCTTACATAACGTACAAAACAGCGAAAAAAGTAAGTATAGAATGTATCATGAACCTTTGTGTATTTTCTTCTATTGTATTAGCAAATTTGATTCCTATATTCGAATACAGTTTTCTCTTATTTAACACTAAACAATATTTGAGCAGCTACTGCGTTATCGAAGCATTAACCCTGAATTATGTTACTATAAACCGCAGTCTTCTCTTTAGATATCGTTCTTAAGATATTTAAACAAAGCATTTCACTTACTCGAAATTAAGCCAGGCATACTCATGCTCGACAAGCTCTATTTACCGAACCCTTATTTCAGAATAATCATTAAATATAACACAACTGATCAAGGGGCTGTTTGAAGAAAAATATTTATATTTGCTCCAATGCGGAACTTACTTTTGATGTCTGCCAAGAATCTTTTTGAAACAAACGTTTGGCGTTAACAAAATGTAATAATAGTTATATACAACAAAGAAATAAGGTCTAAGAATATGTTTAGGAATTCGATTTTGAGAGAAGAGCCTAAGTTACTTAACATTCTAAAAGTTTCAACGTCTGTTCTGGGTTCGAGAAAAGCGATGGTTCAAAGCGGAACTTAAACGAGCAAACAGCTTTGCATCGTTATTTGCTACGCTTCACTCGTGTTCTCTCAGCAAATATTTAGCTCGTTTAGACCAGAGAATAAAACCGAAAGCTGTTTAATATTTCTTAACAAAGTACATTTTTAGAGATGCATTTTTTTATATTTTTGCATCGTAGGGAATACTATAGCAGCCCAACTTGAAAGGGAAATATTGCTTGAAGTGTTTCAAAGTATTAAAGAGCCTATCAACCCTGACGGTTTAGTTTGAAAATCAAATCAACATGTAGCGGTATAATACGATGGCACAGTTTTACAGCTAGGATATTCACTTCTCATTCCATAGATATAAAGGTTTAAAATTTAAAAAAATGCAAGTCAGATTACGTCAACCCAGGATTCATTTAAAATTACGAAATTACTATTCTGTAATGTGATGGCAGTTTTCAATTAATATATGATTTATTACCAAAATATATGTTGTAGTAGAGTTTTGGTGAGTTTACTTGAGAGTCACTGGTTGTAAAACCCACAAGAAAAGAGGACAAATACCTTGGTTGACTTCATCTCATTTGCATTCTTAAATTTTAAACCTTTATATATCTGACATAAGAAGTCAATATCCCGTAAAACTGTGCCATTGTATTATACACTACATGTAGAAATGATTTTCAAACTAAACCGTCTGAGTTGATAGGCACTTTAAACTCCTCGAGCAGCGAGGAAAATGGGGCTATTTTTACAAAATGGACCAAGATCACTCTAGCTTTTTTCATTTATTTGTTTTTTGGTTATTTCGCTATTTATTGTTCACCAAAGGAAGCAAGTTTCCCTTATAGTACATCACTCATTAAATCAAGATTTTCAGAGCATATATACATAACGTATGTCCAGCAGACCAAATAATTACCTTTTTGCGCTACATTAGCTTCATGCGTTACATCTTCCTTCCGTTACATCACGCACTTGCAAAGAACGCATTTCTTGAAGGAAATAATAACATACCTCTAACCTCATGACGTTTCATACCTAAGCTCCTAAAATCCTTTTCAAGGTTTCCTTTTATATCAATATGTTAAAACTCTTTTGAGAACCAAGACAATAGTGAAAATCAGCACAAAAAACAATGCTACCGAAAGGGATTCTGGAAAAGTAGGAATAAAACGTTATCATACTTGATTGCTATATTTCATCCTCAACCAAGGTATTAAAGTGTATTTTCACAAGGTAATCATTCGAATATCATAATTATATATTGCTGGAAGCATTCATTAATGTCACACATGAGTATTTCAGTTCAGTAATCAGAAAATTTGAAGGTTTATCACCGACACCGTTAGATTCGATGCTTGCTAAAGAGTTTTTGTGTTGGTTAATGGGTATAGATAATACCAAGAATTTCGATGGCATCAACTAAGGGTTTTTGTGTGTATTTTTCCCATACAGGACTTAAAGCCATGGCAGAAAACCAATGTAAGTAAGAAAGTAAGATATCAGTTAAAGATATGGAGGAAATAAGTAACGAAGGAAGAAAAGGATAGTAGGAAGGAAGGAAGGAGAGAGAGAGAGAGAGAGAGAGAAGGCAAGGAAGCAAGGAAGCAAGGAAGCAAGGAAGCAAGGAAGCAAGGAAGCAAGGAAGCAAGGAAGCAAGGAAGCAAGGAAGCAAGGAAGCAAGGAAGCAAGGAAGCAAGGAAGCAAGGAAGCAAGGAAGCAAGGAAGCAAGGAAGCAAGGAAGCAAGGAAGCAAGGAAGCAAGGTTGGAGGACTTTTCGAACCTTACTACTATTTGATTTATAATCTAGTATATGACGTTCACCATGGTGATGACCAACCAGCGTCACAAACCATGAATAATGAACCAGAGAGACCAGAACAGATGGATGCTCCACCGGTCTACACACCACCAACAGGACAGCAGTACTCTCCAACACCATCTCTCCCTTATCAGGGATATACTCCGGGCTACCAGCCACAGCCAAACAATCAGCCCCTTCCTTGTCCTTCTGGCTACCAGCCACAGCCAAACAACCAGCCCCCTCCTGGTCATTCTGGCTACCAGCAGTTTGGTGCTCCCCATCACAGCACTTCAACATCAACAACTGTTGTAGTAGGAGGACAGGTAAGCAAGTAGAAGACAAGCTAAGAGAAGAGAAGAGATTTACTATTATCTTCATCATGATCATCGTCATCACATCATGATCATCGTCATAATTATCATCATCATTGTTATCATCATAAGCATTATTATCATCATCATCATCATTGTTATCATCATCACAAGCATTATTATCACCATCATCATTACCATCATCATAAACATCATTATTATCATCATTATTATCATCATCATCATCATCATTATTATTATCATTATTATCATCATAATTGTTACCATCATCATTATTATTAGTATTATTATTATTAGTATTATTATTATTATCATCATCATCATCATCATCATTATTATTATTATCATCATCATTATTATAGTTATTGTAATTATTATTATCATTAATATAATTATCATTAATATTTATTATTACTATTATTAGATGCAGGCTCCAATGCTCAGACCAAGCAACTTCTTGGTTTTCTCTATTCTTTCAGCTATTTTCTGCTGTCCTATTTTTGGAATCATTGGCATAATCTATTCTGTCCAGGTAAAATTATAAAATGAAACAAATATTTTTTTTTTTTCCAGGTACATTTATATGAAATTATCACTTTATTTAACCATCTATCAATTTATCCATTTATTCATCCATCCATTTATTCAATCTTCTTGGAAACCTTATGTTTTTCCTTTCAGACCACGTGTCATTCGCAAGAGAATATGGTTCTTTGTTTGAGTTGTATCCATATTCATGTGTCTTCTCATGCGCAACCGTTAAACAATGGAATGATACTCTAGGGAATGACACGTGGTCTTGAGAATAAGATTCTTTGTTTGAGTTGTATCCATATTCATGTGTCTTCTCATGCGCAACCGTTAAACATAGAAATGATTCTGAAATAGGAAAACTTTACACCAGGGCGAATAAGATCTACGTTGTCATTCACTCTTTAGGTTGATTCAGCTTATGATCGTGGTGACTACTGGAAAGCTTCTTCGAACTCATCTATGGCCAAAGGATGGAGTATTGCCGCCCTCGTGTGTGGCCTTGTAGTTGGACTCCCCCTTCTCATCTACTTTCCAATCGCTCTCGCTGCTAGCTCCACTGCCGACGGTGTGTGAATGTTTTTTTTTTCATTGTACGCTGCTTATTTACGACCCATTCGATTTGGCTCATTTGCATCAAATTTAGGAGTACTTTGCATAAACATAATAGTTTCCATGTGCAGTGCGAGATAACAAGCATTTGGTCACTTTGAAATTGAGCAAGAGGCTGGGGCGAGTTTTGAATTTTAATCTAATTAGCAAAAAAAAAAAAAAAAAATCGTCATCTGATAAATAATTTCAAGATTAGTTAGGCTTGGAGATATGAACGTGTTTTGTCAAAAAGATCCAGAATTATTGCTTGTCAAATGTGTCGGAAAATTTAAACTACAATACATTCTTGACGCATTTCAAGGCTTGTAACTGTGGTTCTTTTCAACGAAACAGCAGGTATCTGTCTAAAATAATAACCACTTCGCTTGTATTTTTTGAATAATAATATGTATCACCTGCCATAAACCTCGTTGGTCAAAGTGCGTGCTTTTTGATAAATCAATATAATTTTACGTTCTCGGTCCCAGTCCGACGCTCTTTATGCTAATGCAGCGCTATTTCGCACCAGAGATTCCTCCAAAATTATGTCACCAATTTAAAGCAGCTACATTTATTTTCTTAAACATTTTATTCTTGTATGCACTACTTAAATTTACTGTGCTACGCGCCGTACCGTAGTCACGTTGTCTTTGTCACTTCCACAAATTTGTTGTCTCTTTTACCCCTCGGAGGATAGCGGGGTACTTCGTGTCGTGTCGTGGAGATGCTCCGCCCGGACTCTCGACCCCTTTCCCTTTTGTACACCAAATTTCAGCAAAAAGGTACCCCTTTTATTTACATTTTTGCCTGAAAAGGTACCCCTTTCATATACCTTTGAAGAAAATGTACCCCTTTTTAAACCAATTGTCCACCCCTTTTCTATACCTGTGGCCTGAAAAAGGATCCCCGTGTAGTCCATTATAGGGAGTACCCCCCCCCCCCCCGGGCTTTTACCGCTGACCGATTAGGTATCGGCGCTTCAAATTGATGTCTGGATAGCCGGTGTTTGTAGATGATTGGTTACTGGTAAAAGACACAACTAAAAGTTGTCAAAAAATGTCAAAAGAATAAAAAAACTTGTGGAAGTGATTACTATACATTACGTAGCACAGTAAACAAAAAATAATTGTAGATGCTAACGCTTTTTACCATCGTCGCTTTTAGTTTTTCATTAATTATGGTCATTTCTTGTTTTTTTTTGTAATTTTCATATGGTTTTAAATTTGAAAAAAAATGTAACTAAAAATAAGGTATATAATAAATTAAATTAATATCTTCTGATACGGGAAGAACTAATTCAAATAAAGGGATATAAACAAACAAACAAAAAACGATATCTGTTATATTTCTGTTTTGAAAAGCCTTTGTTTTCCTAAATCAGAATAGTCCCTTTCACAGTTCCCTGCGTCATTTTGAAAGGTAGCCGTGCCTTTGCATCGAAACGAGGCACACTGTGATCTTGCAATATATAATAGAGACATGTGAATAATTGTAAAAAGGTGTTATAAAAGGTCTCTAGCTATCATTGCAAGCCCACAGTGCATCTCGCTTCGATGCAAAGGCGCGCGCGGCTACCTTTCAAATTATTCAGGACTGGAGTGCAGCGATAGTGAACGCACTTACCTCTTGGTTTGCGGGTTCCATTCCTGTACTCCGCATCACATGTGAGTAGGGTTTGTTAGGTCTTTCCCTCGATTCACATTAATAGTCCTGTTGCAGCACGTCGGGATAAAGCTCAATTTGGAAGACAAAAAAATAGGTTCCAATTCTCAAGAGATTGAAAATATTATGTTTTGTCCTCCAAATTCAGCCGCTTTTCCGTCACGTGAAAGAGGTATATATTTGCATCTAGTTATAACCTGCTGGGTTGATCGCCTTCCACGAAAGGAATTATGTGTCACTATTTTTGGTTAGCATTTTTCGAGCATTTTCCGAGTATACAACGTAGACTTTTCTTGTTGATTGAAATATAATTCCGCCATGAGTTCGACTAGCGTTTACGTTTAATTTAAAGAAGGAAGAACTCGTATTTCATAAATTCTTTTGGCAGAATAATAGGAAATGCTAATCAAAATAAGATGTCGAATTCTCAATTCTAATTGGTTCACCTTAAGTTTGTTCTGAATGTCAACTCAGTTGGTTTTGTTTTATCTATTTTTTTGTACAAAATTTCATACCGAAAGAGATGTTCGCTGATGCACTGTATTTTAGATTTCCTGTTTACCACATTGGACCAGCATTCGTTGGTTACAATTATAATATCTACTCACAAAATTCCTAGTTTCTTTGAGTAGGAGAGTAATTCTGGCGGGCTTTTTTCCTACAAGAAAAATAAAGAACACCCCGGAAACAGTTTCTACTTGAATTGGTAAGTATTGATGGTTCTTATTATGAAGAAATTATTCAATTTTAAAAGCCTAATCGAAACCTATAAGTTTTCGAAAGGGACACTGAAGTTAATCATATATTCAGTAAAGCAAAAACTAGCGAGCTCAACTCACATATACCTTTGCTTCAAATCTATTTTTTAATGTCCTATGTATCCTGAAACAACCTCTGGGCTGATCTAAGTCAGGGCATAGCTAACTAACAGATTAAACCTTGAAACAACCTCTAAGCTGATCTAAGTCAGGGCATGGCTAACTCACAGATAGAACCCTTAAACAACCTCTGGGCTGATCTAAGTCAGGGCATGGCTAACTCACAGATCGAACCCTGAAACAATCTCTGGGCTGATCTAAGTCAGGGCATGGCTAACTCACAGATTGAACCCTGAAACAACCTCTGGGCTGATCTAAGTCAGGGCATGGCTAACTCACAGATTGAACCCTGAAACAACCTCTGGGCTGATCTAAATCAGGGCATGGCTAACTCACAGATAGAACCCTCAAACAACCTCTGGGCTGATCTAAGTCAGGGCATGGCTATTTTTCAATGAGTTTCATGCAGTCAAATAAATTCTACATTTTTATATCGGCGTAAAGGTTGAGCAAACGGATGCAAGTCCAATACTTACTTAATTAATTAATCTATTTTATTTACAGCAACGTACTTAGATACAATGGCCGAAAACGAATGTAAGTTATGAATGATGATATTATAAATAATACAATCGGAATTATGGCTGTCTAACTTTGTGGCCATAGTCCCAGGTACAGTTTCCTTCAATGAACCGATACACAGAAACAACCTCTGGGCTGATCTAAGTCAGGGCATGGCTAACTCACAGATCGAACCCTGAAACAACCTCTGGGCTGATCGAAGTCAGGGCACGGCTAAATCAAAGAACGGAAATGAACAATCGCATCGGAAATGAGCGTCTTCCGTTTAAAGCTTTGGAAGATAGTAGTAACAATGAAATTCCTTCAAAATCGTTATTATAGATACAGAAAAAAGTTATTTTAGATGCAGAACGGAATTAAAACATCGATTTTGATGACTACCTGTCAAATTTATAAGATTCCATTTTACTTCCCCCCCCCCCCCCCCCCCTTACTCGAGGCGCAGATAGAACGAAAACAAGACTTTAATTTGTTGCCATTTTTTCAAGACATAAGTCCATGCTGATTTTTTCTGTCCACACAGAACGTTGGACAAACTTTCTAAGTATCAGAATTTTGAGGTTTAAAGCTTAAAAGACGTTTCATGATTTTTTAAAAGCAATTTTATTCGAGGTGTCCGTTTGAAGTTTCATCCCTTGACATTATATTCTATGCTAGCAACGTTAGCAGCTAATAATTTATTCAGACTTGAACTGCAACCAATCAGGAAACGCCGCCAAGCTTGTGCGGGATCTAGCACGTGCATTTACGCATGATAGATTTTATTCTAATCACTGATTCCACCAGTGGCTGTGGGCTCCCTGTGAACAAAGGGACAAAACCTGAGGCGACGATAATGTCGCTATCCTACGAGTGCCTAAAAAATAAAACTTGCTTGTCTTTCTTTCCAAATTAGTGCACGAAATACTCCATAAAAGTGAAACATCTGATTCACAAACAAACCCTTATCAACCTGAGATACCATGCGCTCAGCACACGGATCCTCCACCAGGCTATTCAGCTCCACAGTACCCTTACTACCCTCCTCAGCCCCAACCTGTTCAGCCGAGCTATTTTGCTCCTCAGCCACAAACGGGTCAAGGGTATATACAGGGCTATCAGCCATTAGTAAACCAACCTCAATCGACTTCGAATTCTACGTCAACGAATACTACAGTCGTAGTGCAACAGGTAACATTTGGAAGGGTCATTGGCGTGGGACTAAGTATAGTTATAACCTGCTCTGTCCGGGGCGGTGGTTGCTTGAATTGGTCGCTGTATTTCGATTCGGTGTATAGGATATATATATTTTTTAACTACATTTTTGGCATGTTGGACTGTGAAGCGCCATAGAGTATACATATATATGGCGCTATATCAATGTACAATATTATTATTATTGTTATTATTATTATTATTATTATTATTATTATTATAGATTTATCATGTCGAGTTCACACGTTGTCAGCAAGATATTGAGTAAAATGTATAATAAGCAGCAGTTATCCTCCAACATGGAGCTATACGTCTTTAATTTATCATATGTTTGTTCTTTGTTTCAGCCGTGCATGGTCGGGATGATAAGACCGTATAACTATCTTGTTCACTCCGTTCTAACCACATTTTTCTGTTGCCCATTACTTGGAATCATTGCTATAATCTATAGTTGTCTGGTATGTTGTCACTTTATGATATCTTTAAGAACTTTTTAACTTTTTAAAAGAGAGCTAGAGAGAGAACGACAGAAAGACAGAAAGACAGAAAGAGATAGATAAATAGGTAGATAGATAGCACCTTTATTTGCGTACGATAGTTTCATAAGTATATAACACTTCTTTACATGAAAGTCGTACAAGAGAGACAGAGAGACATAGAGACAGATAGAGACAGATAGAGACAGAGAGACAGAGAGACAGAGAGACAGACAGACAGACAGACAGACAGACAGAGAGACAGAGAGACAGAGAGACAGAGAGACAGAGAGACAGAGAGACATAGAGACAGATAGAGACAGATAGAGACAGAGAGACAGAGAGACAGAGAGACAGAGAGACAGACAGACAGACAGAGAGACAGACAGAGAGACAGACAGACAGACAGACAGACAGACAGACAGACAGACAGACAGACAGACAGACAGACAGACAGACAGACAGACAGACAGACAGACAGACAGACAGACAGACAGACAGACAGACAGACAGACAGAATGAATGAATGAACTTTATTATACTCAGAATTTCATCAATTATAAAAACAATTGCTTTTCATGGAAGCTGAGTTATACAGAGTTATAAAATTACAAATAAAATTATATGAAAATATTTACAGGAAATATATACATATGTATCTAGAAAATAGAGATATTTAACAAATTTCAATTTACAAAACATTAACAATCAAGACTCTTGGTTGAGAAGGGCTTTTTTGAAGCTTGCTAATGTTTTATTATTTTTAACTTCAAAAGGAAGATCATTCCAAACTTTTGCCCCTAAATACAGGAAACTCTTTTTACAGGAATCTGTTTTAGGTAAAGGCAAAAGAAGGTTGTGTTCTTTTCACAGAGAGAGAGAGAGAGAGAGAGAGAGAGAGAGAGAGAGAGAGAGAGAGAGAGAGAGAGAGACAGAGAGACAGAGAGAGACAGAGAGACAGACAGAGACAGATAGAGACAGACAGATAGACAGACAGACAGACAGACAGACAGAGAGACAGAGAGATAACGTGTGAATTCAGTGCAAGGGATCTATCGCTCTATTGCATAAATACCGAGTTGTTCAGTTGATACTTATCTAATAATTGCCTATTGGAATTGGAATTTTTCTATAGGTTGATTCAGCATTTGACGACGGAGATTACCCTCGAGCTCGTTTCTTCTCAGCCACTGCCCGTGGTTTGAACATTGTTGCACTGACCGCTGGTATTCTCGTTGTTTTGTGCCTTATTGGGTTACGGATCCACTACACAAGTGATTATAATTAGTCGTTTCCTTAGAGCGCAAAAAAGAGTTTATCCGTTTCAAGTGACATCGAAAGCCTGGTGTGATTCCTCTAAACCTCTTTACCTTGGGCGTTATGTTTTTTCTATTTAAGACCACGTGTCATTCCCTAGAATACCATTTCTTTGTTTAACGGTTGCGCATGAGAAGACACATTGTACTGTCACACTTTGTAATAATCGTCGCACTTTGTAATACCTTTCGCACATTGTAATAATTCTTGTCGCACTTTGTAATAACCTTCGTCGCACTTTGTAATAAAAAAAACTTAGATGCATAAGTGTTTTTCGAATGTTTTCCTACTATTCTTATTAATCTCCTGGTAATATAAACAGTTTTTCACATTGCCGTCCCCGAAAACGCAGATCAATATAATGTTGTGATAGTGGTGAATTAAGTGAACATTACACCAGTTAAAATCTGTGATCGATTTTCACTATTCTAAACTTTTTCTTACTTTTTCTTTGCAATAAAACCACTATTAAGTCTTCCTTGGACAAGTAACCTTAGCAATTTTCATTTCTCATGTAAACGACGAGCAATTTTAGTTTGACAATTTTCTATTGACAAGGTGGTATTTTTGTTTGTGTAGATGTTGGACACGTTTTCCTTGATAAATTTCGGTTCTGCTCGCAATGTCTTTTCCGAGCAAAGAAAACTTGTCAAGGAAAAAAACTGCTCGTGCAAATGTGGCTTAAATATCAAAATTTTGACATATAGCTATATGGTCGTCTAGAAATTGGAGAAAAAATTAGAAATCATAAAAAATGCTTTGTTATAGATTTAAATATACCAAAAAATTAAAAGAAAAAATGCAGTCTTTAGGATACATTCATATTGCGATAAATCATCACATTTCTTTAAAAAAATGTAATGATTGTTTTTTGAAAAAAAAAAAAAAAATGCATTGTACATCAGGTTTAATCAACAGGAAACGTGCGTGGATTAGAAAATTTTTGCCGTCAGAAACAGTTTGGAGTTAAACTATGTTTTTTCCACCAAAATCTTAGCGAAAACTACATTTTTCTTGACTCATTGGACATTTTGTAGAACCAATTGCAATAACATTAGACTCGAATACTTCTTCGAAGATGATAGGTAAGTAAAAACGAGTCAAAAAAAAACACGATCCAATTACGGTATCAATGTTTCGAGATCAATGCTTTTGGCATATAGTTATAATTTTTACATTGAAGTTAAACAAAATTTGCTTCATTTTTTTTATTTCTTCTTCTAAAAAATCTAAAATATTTTCGAAACAAACCCAATTGAAAGTTGCAAAATGTCATCTTTTTTTAACTTTACAATTGTGTAATCCCTGCAGGTTATTTATGGGTTCGAATCCCCTTACTTACCGTTATTTTAATGGCTTAAAAGTCCCTACACACAACAAGTTAGCTAGAATATCTCACACGTTTAATTACACTGGAGATTTTTGCAGCGATTTTGGTCATAGTCAAGATTGGTAAGGATTAACTTGTAAAGTTTTATTAAGAACACCAAGATTACCTGGACAAATGTCTCTATAGAAGCATTAGACAGAATTTATCATATTTTCAAAAATGCAACAAAAATCTCAGCAAAAATCGAAAATCGCCAGTGTAAACGGGCCTTAAAACTATGATCGCGGAAAATTGATATTATATTGTTTCAATTGTTTATTGTCATCTGAATATGAAAGAAAATTGCCTCGTTAACTTAAAAAAATAAAACCAACAAACCGAAAACCCTGAAAACACAAGAACAAGCTATCATTGCCAAATCCATGATTTGTTTAGAAGTCAAATTTAATTTAAATTATAATATTCAGATTGTTATTGTTTAATCTCTCCCACTACGTTGCTAAGGTAACTTCAATATCGTCGAAAAAACGCACTACGTTTCAAGACAAAGTCTGCATAATAATGATGCTTGAAATATGCAATTTTCATTTTATTCGTGTTCACTCGCCTGTTACAATAATGTCGTGGTCGACAACGTTTACTAGACTATTTAGAAAGCTTCCTTTAATACTTATTGCTTTAACATGTTATACAGTCATTGTATTATATGTTGACCATAAAAGAATATCGCTCAATAAGAAGAGTAGAAGCAAGGTAATGTTTTCTATCCAATGGCCGGGGTTACCTTACATTAGATAAAGTTATCTCGTATCTCGTATTATTGTTTATAATGTTTACTCTCTGTTATTGTTATTTTACTATTATAGTTTGTACCTGTTCCTACTCCTTGCTTAAAGATAATTATAAAAATATTATTATTCTTTTACTCCTTCTTCATCTATTTCTTCTTCATCTTCTTCTTTTTCTTCTTCTTCTTTTTCTTCTTGCTCTTCTTCTTCAATCACTTCTACTTTATTCATCTTTTTGATGACAGTTTCAATTTCCACTTAATCTGTGAAAGACTTTTCACTGCAGTAGCTATTTATCTTTATAATTGGTCTATTCTTATGAACACATTAATACACAGTTATCTTAATTTTTCCTTGCTTCTGTTTTAGTTACGACAGCATCCAGGTATTCCATTGCATGAACTGGCTTCGCTCACAACTCAAGCCAACACCGACATTCCAACAAGAATCGTCGAGTTAATCAAGGTAAAATATAAACCTAACCCTCATGATCAAATCGATCCATGACGCCACAATTTTTGCTTTAGCTACCAATAGGCTTTCCTATTCTATAACACTGACCTTTTGGCTTCCCATTGTGAGAATACTACGAAAATAAACTAAATTCGATCACTAATTGGCGATAATAGGCCAACGAGATCTTTTTTGCTTGGGTGTAATGTTTTCCCATTTAATTTCAGACTTGTGTCATTCATTGGAAAATAAGATTCTTTGTTTGAGTTGTATTCATATTCATGTGTCTTCTCATGTGCAACTGTTAAACAAAGAAATGATACTCTAGGGAATGAGATATTTCTGAAGTTTAAACCCAAGCTAAAAATATCTACTGATCTTCTTAATTTCTTTCTTTACTAGGGATGCTTGTCGGCTTGGCCGTATATAAAAGTGTTAATTTCCCCATTTTAGTACAGCATGTCATTCTCTTGGGAATAAGATTCTTTGTTTGAGTTGTATCCATATTCATGTGTCTTCTCATGTACAACCATTAAACAAAGAAATGATACTCTAGGGAATGACACTTGTTCTGAATTGAAAAAGAAAATATTACGACTGGGTTTATTAATTAATATTTTTGGCTCGATAAAACTTATCATTGAATTGAAACCTTGGATATTTTGTTTTATTATCAGACTAAGATCGTCACGAGAATAGTGTATAGAACTCAGCCAACACCAACCACTACCAGCCATGTGAAAAAGGAATATGTAAAGGTAATATAATAACATTTATCTTACTTTGCCTTTTTGAAAATTAAATCAAATTAGAAGGAATACAACTGGGAAAAAGATTGACTTCAGTTGTTCCAAGCTCAACTGGGAAGCGTAGTTTGTTTGTTTGTTTGTTTGTTTGTTTGTTTGTTTGTTTGTTTGTTTGTTTGTTTGTTTGTTTGTTTGTTTGTTTGTTTGTTTGTTTGTTTGTTTGTTTGTTTGTTTGTTTCTCTGCCGTTTTGTCTCTTTTTTCATTGTCAACACCCGTCCGTCATTTTCGTTCTTCGTCTCACAATCGTTTGTGTGTTTGCTTTCACAGTTTACCAACCTTGATGTTACTACGGGTAACATGTCCTGTGATGGCGAAGAATGTTCAACATGGCGATTGCTCGCTCCTGGACAAGCTGAACTCCTTTGTGACGCCTTTGTCGACAAATGCCAAGGATTCACAATGGATTCATCTAGAAATGTTTTCTTCAAAAGTATCGTTAAAGGAACGCTTATTCGATCCCCGGGACAAAGTCTGTTTGTAAAGAAAGCGCATGCTCAAGGACTTGAAAAACCGCTGGACATGTGTGCAGTGGATGACGACGATACAGACATAGCTGACGTCACAGAGGGGTGTAAATTGGCAAAGTTTAATGCGTTTGATAAAAATATCATGAAGTTTATCAAGAAAATGGAACCTCTCCACTGCAATGGGCAGCATATAACAAGATACAGAAATGGAGTCATTGAATTCTTGCCCGGTAAAAAAATGTTGTAGTTACCAAACTAGTATCTGTTGGATTGCCAGTTCGGGAATACTTTCAAAAATCATATCTTTGCTGGTTTCCAACTTATTTTCTTCCAACTCAACCATTTTACTAATAGCATATATCAGATTTACAATCTATTGCCTTCAAACACTTGCTTCAAGTTGTGGTATTTAGAAAAGTTTCTATTCATTTACCGTAATGTTGACCAAAATACCTCGACTTTAAACAATTAATTCAGTCTAAAATTTCTCCCAAAAATGTATTTTTTATAGTTTAGTTCTATGCTAGTTTGAAATGCTAGTTTGCAAACGAGACTTCAAACGTCGCGGGTCACACTTCAGCGATAATGGTTATAATTATTTGTTTTTTGATTCCAGATGCAAAGGTTACCAAAGCAGTATATTTCCCGATTACCCGAATTCCAAACAAAGATTGGGGCTACCACATCGGTCAAAATATGTCCCTCGATGTAAAATTAAAGCAGATTCCAGTCCAACATGAGTTTATCCGCGTGGAGACTAAAACCGAAGACAACAAGACCCATATTGAATATCATGCCGCTGTAGTACCCAAGCCAGATGTTCTCTCTCGTCCAAGAATTAACACAGGGATCCCACTTAATGTTTTTATGATAGGATTTGACTCGCTTTCAAGGGCCCATTTTGAACGGGTTTTTCCTGAAGCTTACAACTACATGAAAAAAGAGCTGAAAACTTTGTTTTTGAATGGATATTCGATCGTTGGAGACGGGACCACACCAGCACTAACGGCTTTCTTGACAGGTATTTGTACTTGAGTTATGTTATTCAATTCACTGGTTTCGTAATCTCGACTTCGAGGGGCACTTTGCATAAATACAATAACTTGTTATCCTTCACTGCACATGAAAACTATTGTATTTATGCAAAGTGCCCTCAAATTTGATGCAAATGAGCCAATCAAAAAGCTTTATGATTCCTAAGAAAGCAGCGTATACACGCATCAAGCATTCCGCGCTACTGATCTAAGCGCATGCTCAAGGGATTAAAAAGTGAGATAATATTTTGTAAAACATGTTATATTTTAGTTGTATTTTTCTTGTCAAACACAATTTTCATTAAATATTCAAGATCACGTACCGTTAAGTGAATTTTGAGTCAAATATACAAAAAAAATTGCATATTTTACAAAATGTTATCCCACTTTTTAATCCCCTGAGCATGCGCTTAGAGCAGTAGCGCGGAATGCTTGATGCGTGTATAGAATACACGAGTAAAATCAGTGACTGGGAATCCTGTGGCTACCCTGTCGTTTAGTTCCCTGTAGTTTTAAATTGTAATTTACAAAAATAAACCTGTATTAGAGAAAGCTAACGAAATATCAGAGAAACACTCGATACAATAAGCTTTATTTCTGAACACTATCGGGTTTTTTTTTTTTTTTAACTTGGAAGCTAATTTCATACGATTGTGATCACATCGGTGGACGGAAGGATAAATAATTAATGTCCAACATATTGATTTGGTTTAGTCGACTTTGAAGTGTCATTTTGGTAGAATTTAACAAAAGAGTTGGTCTTACTCACTTAATCTTCATTTTAGGCCAATTTGAGAAAGATCTTCCCGAAGCAAGACGCGACTTTGAAGGAACTGCACCAGTAGACCGCTGGCCATGGATTTTCAAAGAGTACAAATCCGCTGGCTACGCTACAATGTTCAGTGAAGACTGTCCTGATTATGCTGCCTTCAACTATCGACTTCACGGCTTTAACAACACCCCTACTGACCATTTTAGTCGATATTTTTGGGAGAGCGCTAAAATGACGCAGGCCTATTGCATCCAATCCAAACCACAACACCTTATCCACCTGGACTATATAGAAACATTCTTCGAGGCGTATCCAAATACGCCAAAACTAGGCGTGGCATTTTTCACCGATGTATCCCATAATAATCTTAACACTGTTCAGCTCGCCGTCGATGATTTCACGAGATTCATCAAAAATTTGAAAGAAAGGAATTTTCTAAATAATACACTTTTGGTAGTATTTGGGGATCATGGATTTCGTTATGGCGATTCGAGAGCTACTTTGCAAGGACATTTAGAAGAAAGATTGCCATTATTATCTTTTACGTTTCCTGATTGGTTCGAAAACAAACACCCAGAAATTTTAAAAAGTCTTCGTCATAATGCCGATTTAGTAACCTCGCCGTTCGATCTCCACGTAACGTTACGTCACATCTTAACATTCCCGGATGCACCCAAGTCCACCAATCACAGTCGAGGTAGTAGTATGTTTCAGAAGATTCCGAAATCACGTGACTGCGAAACAGCAGGGGTAGCTGAGCATTACTGCCCATGCTTGAATATAAAATCCGCTGACACAAAACACCGGCATATCAAATTAAGCTCAGAAGCTCTAGTAAATTATATCAATAACATGCTGGTATCGGATGAAAGAAGTGCTAAACTTTGCCATCGATTGAAGCTTCAGAAAATATTCTCAAGTCTTCAACAAATACCTAATGCAAAATTTCAGCAATTTCTTGGGAGCAAAGATGTTCATGGTAGAATACCAAAATTCACAAAAAAAGAAAGTTTGAAAGAATGTAATTATAGAATTCAAATACAAACAAGTCCGGGCGATGGACTATTTGAAGCGCCGGTGAGGTTCAAGGATGGAAACTTTACGGTAACTGGTGATATCAGTAGAATAAATAAGTATGGTGAACAGCCACGATGTATTCTGGACAAGAGGCCGGATTTAAGAAAGTACTGTTATTGTAAAGATTATATGAAAACATCTAAAAATCCCTGAAAAGTGTTCAAATACAACCATAGTGTTAGCTGGACTAGAGTTCTGGACAATATGGAGGTCTGACTTAAAAACGTACTTCCGGTATCTGTAAAGCAAATTATATAAACACATCTAAAGGTCACTGAGAAGCGTCAAAATATAACCAGGGTATTTCCTAGGCCTGGACAAAATGTCTGATTTAAGAAAGTACTGTCTCTGGAAGGATTATATTAACACATTCAAAGGTCTCTGAGAAATTTCCAGTTAGAACAAGGTTATTTTCTGGACAAAATGTCTGATTTAAGAAAGTACTGTCTCTGGAAGGATTACATATGAAAACATTCAAAGGTCTCTTAGAAATGTCCAAATAGAACAAGGTTATTTCCTGGACAAAATGTCTGATTTAAGAAAGTACTGTCTCTGGAAGGATTATATATGAAAACATTCAAAGGTCTCTAAGAAATGTCCAAATAGAACAAGGGTATTTTCTGGACAAAATGTCTGATTTAAGAAAATACTGTCTCTGGAAGGATCATATGAACACACCTAAGACTCCCTGAGAAGTGTCCAGATAGAACCATGCTATTTTCTGGACTAGAGGTCTGATTTATTAAAACACGCACTTAACTGTAAGGATTTCAAATGAACGTCTCTCAAATTGGTTTTGTAATATTTATTTTTAATTTCAATCTATTAAAAACGAGCAGAAGAGGGCATCATAAGAACGTTTACTTTTTATTGTCTATATTCAGGTCTTTGATCAAACATTGCCAAATATTTTTCATTGTTTGTTTTTAATATTGTATTATTTATCAATTATTTTGTTATATTCTATTGCTTGGTATCAATCAGCTGAATAAATCTCATGAATCTCATTACCAGCCTACAATCACAAGCAAACACTGCCCGTCATGTGCTATTAACCAGAGAGTATTCTATTGCTTGGTATCAATCAAATGAATGAATTTCATTACCAGCCTACGATGACAGACAAACACTGCCCGTCATGTGCTATCAACCAGAGAGTATTCTATTGCTTGGTATCATTCAATTTAATGAAACTCATTACCAGTCTACGATGACAGACAAACACTGCCCGTCATGTGCTATCAACCAGAGAGTATTCTATAGACCTTCCAAAGGTGCGGCCAGATGCACATGTTTTCCCGGATGTACTTGCAAAAGCCTCGGTTTGAGTTAATATTATCGGGGATATCGTGAATATCTAACACTTGCCGACGTAGATTTTATTGGATGATTGAACAATAGCACAAGGTTGAGCGTCAGTAGAGTATTAATTAAACAATGACTACAATATTTGATTTATTAGCTACTTGAAGTCCTTTATTGTTTTATTGTCCAATAAGGAAAAGGCTCCTGCTAAGTACGATCAGTTTCCTGAGCGCTTGACTATATCCTTGGGAAAGTCAATTGCTTGATATAAATCAGCTGAATCTCATGCATCTCTAAAGAATAGACGACTTGCACTAACAGGCACTAACCTCTTTAAGACGAGCACCTGTGTCAAAATGAACAACAGAAATGAAAAGAGCACTTTCAATATTAGTAAGAAATGAAGTTTCAGCTCATAATATTTACCATAGGAGATATGACATTAATTATGAAACCAAATAAAACCAAGCTCTTGCCATCCAATGCATTTTCCCTTAAAATCCTTATAAAATATTGAATATTATATTCAAATATATATTTCCTGTATCGCCTGTTAAAAGCTGAAACTCTGCCTCCCTACTAACGTGAAAGTGCTTTTTTTTCGTTTCTGTCAGTCATTGTGACACAGCTGCTCGTCTTAAGGGGGTAGAGTCACGTGATATGTTAGTGCAAATCGCCTATTCTATTATCACCGTCGAATTCTGTTTCTTTCGATTCGACACTGTTCGCCTTCCTCAGATATCTTTTTTCCTATTTTAAACTTTTATTTACGGTTTCAAAAATCTTTCACACGACAGGAAGTCTTTCCAGTCAAATCAAGCGAAACAGCCTTGTCTACTGACGTCAATAAATCTCATTATACCGTCTGTAGTTCTAAATGAAAAACAACATAGTCTCAAAGCGGAAATTCTAGCAAGAGATTGTGGCAAAGAGCAGTGAAAACGTTCCAATTTCGAAGAAAAAAGGTATTCAAATATATAACAATCGATAAAAGAAATATTTTACGTTCTAAGGATACTTTTAGCTTAAAACTGTTTGGAGAGTGAGATTAACTGGCTTATTTGAGTTGAACGTATGGCGCTGCTGTTTACATAAAACTAGCCGAAAAACCTCCAGCCTTTAAAGTACTTAAATAAGCATAATAGTTAAATATGCATTTGTACATTCTCAATAAGTTAATGGTATATATTTTTTCTTCTTACAAATATACTTCATGACATTAGTTTATCATTTACTTAAATGTTATTGTGGAAATATCGTAGATTTTTATCGAAGTTTTTACCTTTCAGACCAAAAATATATTGACATTTTTTTATCTCAAAGACAATGTACAAAGATTAATTAGAAAGTTGAATCAAAATTTTGAGCTGAAATTGGCGAAACACGTGGAGGTAACAGCTTTGAAAATCTAGTATTTGAAATGTTTTGAAAGCAATGCTTAAGATGGTCTTCATTAACATATATTTTGAATGCGAAAAAACAAAAAAATTGAGAAGCCAAGCTAAGAAGGCAAGAAGGAATATTTGATGTGTTTGCAAGGCCTAGAGGTAACTTTTAAGGTGTTCTACAACGATATGATAGAGTGTCTACTTTTCAAAACGGTTTCAACTGAAGCAAAGCTCTACCACATGGCTTAAGCTTCTAGTAAACAGACTTTTTTGAAGATTTTTATAGCGAATGTTCTGAAAAATCTTCTTTCCAACGCATAACTTTTTTAATTAAGTTCTTATATTTCAGGCTTTTTTAAAATGATCTTGTGGCTAAAAACTGCTAAAATTATTAAGCCTTGTTTTTCATAATCTTCGTAAGATAATAAATTATTCATAGATATATTGAATGACCAATATGTGAAGTGTTACTATTTCAAACTACATGATAATTTATCATAATATAATGTTTTCATAAATAAACCAATAATTTATTATTTTTATACGAAAATACGTGAAATAGATTCAAATCATAAATGTGGAGTGCGATGAATTTTGTATTTTTGATACATATTTTCTTGGATAGTTACTTTATTTGAAATAAAAACAAAATTGTCTAGTGTATAAATTAACGCGAGTGTAAACGGAAACTCGCGTGACTTGAGCGGTGATTTCAACGGCGATCTTATCGCAACCTCAAATCACCTCAGTTAACAAGGAAAAATTGTCAAGGATGATATTTGCTCGTGTAGACGGACAAGGAAAATGTGACAAGGAATATTAATAACATTAACTCCCAGCCTGCTAATTCACTGATCGCAACTTGTCATTGAAAGTTAAGCTTGTTTATCATCTACACGAGCAAGGAAACCTTGTCAATAAAAAAATGTCAAAGAAAACTTGCTGATCGTCTAAGCGAGCTATGAAAATTGCCAAGGATAGTTGTCGCAGTTACATCGCCACAAAATTGCCCACTGTTTACACGCACGATTTGTGGTTGCGATAAAATCGCAGTTGATATCGCCGCACAAGTCACGCGACAAAATTGCTAGTATAAACAGACTTTAAGAAATATCGCAGCCAGTTTGCAATACAATTGCCGGGTGCTTACACTTGTGATTGAGATTCCAAATAAAATCTAACCGCGGAAATTGTTGAAATCACCGCTCAGGCCACGCGAAAAAATATGTTAATTATATTAACTTCATCATATATTTGTATTAGATTAAACTTCTTTATATTAAATTTCAAAACAAAAGCAAAATTAATCATTTAATAATAAATTAGATTTTTTGACTTTCGGCTCAAGTTTTTTTTTTGTTATTTCCGTAATGACAAAAACTGAAGCGATCATTTATCAATGGCTTAAATACTCAAAAATGGCCCTTCAACTTCTTCCTCTTATCATATTTTTCAATAATACTCTTTTATACTAGGAGTTCTTCCTGCGATTTGCACAGTATTTTTTTTTCTTTCCTTGTTTTTGATTTTGTCGAAGATCAACTGGTACTATTGTTTTTTTTTAAACAAATGATGTTTGAATGAATTCAGTAGCAGGAGGTCACCTCCCTGATTGTAGTGTACTTTTATGACGATTTTTGTGATTTTCCTTAAAAAAAAAAAAAAATAAAGCAACCCTCTGAATAAGAACCAGAGAGCATTTGTTTCTATTATTTTCTATGAAGAAAAAAAAATCATAACGTCAACGATAATCAAGCATCCGTAACGTTAAGTTAACGTTAAACCTAAGTTATACATCATTTCACAAACATATATTATTGTATTTGGAAATTATCGAAAAGTGTAGTTAGAAAATAAAATTAATTATTTTATTTAGTGCGCTCGGTAATTTTTGTTTAAAACGAATGTCAAAAATTGTTCACTTCCGGCTTTCACTATGAAAAAAATTTGAGGATTTTGCTATCTTAAAGTAAATATCTAAACATTTATGGTTACTTAATTTATCTTTGATTGTTGCTATGGCGACTCAGCGTTGTTTTGAGCGCGTGCATGCTCGTGGGCTCAAATTTCATCGCTCAAAATAGACAGTTTCCCTGAAAAAGATAAATGTCTAAGATGTAATTTACTTACAGTGTAAAACTGCTTCATCATGCCTTTACATCATATTGCACGGCTTTGTACAAGCCTGGCAGTATCAGGAGCTGCTCAAGCCGCGAGGAGAAATCGACAGCTTAATCAACAGCCAACCATTGTCATTCAACAGACAAATCAGCCCAACCAACCAATCCCTGGTGAGGGATACCTGCCTGGTTACCAACCTTTTACTAATCAGCCTACTTCTGTGATTGTCGGGGCACCTCAGGTAAGGCAAGCTTTTCGTGCGGTTTTTGTTATTGAAAACGACGGTTGTCCCAAGGTACTACACTTTTCCATCCTCCAAAAAGTTAAAACTTCTGCCGATACTACTGCTACTACTACTACTACTTCTACTAGTATGACTACTACTACTACTACTATTACTACTGCTGCTACTACTACTACTGCTGCTGCTGCTGCTGCTGCTGCTGCTGCTGCTGCTGCTACTACTACTACTATTACTACTACTACTACTATTACTACTACTACTACTACTACTACTACTACTACTACTACTACTACTACTACTACTACTACTACTACTACTACTACTACTACTACTACTACTACTACTACTACTACTACTAGTACTACTACTACTATGATCCTGATTCTTTTTTTCTTTTTCTTTACAGCCAGTTATTGTCCAACCAGGGAATATCAAGCCAGACAGCTACATGATATTGGCGATCCTTGCAACTGTATTCTGCTTCTTTCCATTTGGCATTCCAGCAATAGTATACGCATCTCAGGTAACGACAGCACAAGTAATCTTTGTTTGCAAATAATATTTTTCTAAATCTCATTACCACCAGCTGATCTGAAAAGGTATTTTAGAAATGACGTATATGCAAAACTGTGATGTCACGAAGCTTGCAAAAAATGTCTTTTTTATATTTAAGGTATCAGGATACGTTTGAGGCCTTCAGGATTACTTTACTCGCGACCAAAATTTCGCACTGCCTTTTCAATATTATTATATATAAAAGTATACATTTTCTGAAAGCTAAATAAACGTAGTTTTAAAAAATCAATATGGAATTTTCTGTTTCGCGACACAAAAAAAAGTTATTGGCTTTCTCCGCAGTTTTTGAGTGACCAAAATATCGTTTTAAAAACAGTGTAGCTCTTTTTTTGGATTATGATAAATAACAATACGATCTAAAATGACGCAATGACGCGTTAAATCCGGATGTTTGAATTTTCGGAGGTCACAATTGCAAACTAGACAATATCTTTTGAATGAAAAAACATTTCAACAATCTGAGACACTTTTTTGAAGCTCATTATCCACAGAGCCTGCTAACGTACTTTTGATCGACATAGCGGAAATTCTGATCCTGCGGGAAGTTGTCAAATGAAGTGAGGTAGAATGTCACTTTGAACCCAATATTTTTTTTGTGTTCCAAAACAGACGATTATAAATAGATATTCGAAAACTACATTTATTTAGCTTTCAGAAAATGTATACTTTTATGGCAAAATATTGTAAAGCCCGTGCGAAATTTGAGGTAGCGCGTATAGGGGTCCTAATCATATCCTGATACCTTAAAGGCGCACTTGGATGAAAACGCCCCATATTTTGAAAGTCCGAATAGTTCAAGTATTTTACAATAATATGACTCAATCATGATAATGAAAACCAGATTGGCAAAACGTTTAGCCTGGAAGCCACTCGCAGTTGAGAAATTTTGGTTTAAAAACTAAAAGAACAAAAGGGTTGAGTAAATGACGTCATTTACTCACAATTTAGATGCTGAAAAAAATATACAATTTTTATCCGCAAATTTTGGCTGTGAAGAAAATATTGCTTGGCTACTATTGGGGCCATATAGATAAGTTTAACCAAGTTTCAAGGCATTTCCAATTTTCATCGATTTTCATCCAAGTGCCCCTTTTAATATTATGAGTGAAAAAATTGAAAAAATATTGAGTGAAAAAATAAAACTAAGAAATAACCATTTCCCCAGTCGCCGGGCTACTTATAATGAAACTCCAGTTTTGCACATTTTTTTCGGTTCTGATTGTCTAATCATTTTCCTCAGCTCATGCCCAGCTGCCAGCTTCCCCCCCCCCCCCCCCCCCCCCCTCTTCAATCATTCACATACATTTCCAATGAAGACGTGCCTTTCTGCTGGTTAAAAACTCCGGTAATGATATCTATTTTTATCCCACACCATAGAAAATACAGCCAATCAGAAAGCAGGAAAGCCGTTGTATATTCGTCGGTATTTCATTCTTTCTTCCCATCTTTCACTGCGTGTTGAATCTACACATTTGTAATTTCTATGGTGTGGGATAAAATGGTTATACAATGGTTTCTCGTGGCATACCATGGATATCCCACTCATCACTTGTATTTTCTTTGTATACACACTCGCCTAAAGGCTCGTGTGTATACTAGAAACTACAAGTGACTCGCGGGATATTCCACGGTATGCCACTCGAAACCATTGTATAACTAGTATATATCAACTCTTTTTTTATAATCATTGTTTACAGGTTGATCCAGCATACGAAAGTGGGGACTTTTATCAAGCCCATTCCAGTTCGTCCGCTGCCCGAGGATGGGTCATTGCAGCGTGCATTACAGGCATTACTCTGTATTGTATCGCTATGTTTTTATTTTTTACTATTGTTAACAGGTCATTTGATGATTATTAATAAACAAATTAATAATCAATAAAACAAATAATATCAAAATGAAGATAAAGGCCTGTAGAACAGAGGGCTCGCCATTGCCGGGTTTCATATCGATTGGAGGAGCAGAGGAAACTGGACAACTGATGACCAAATACATTTTGAATATACAATCTTTTCAAAACGTCGGAATGCAGCTCAATTGGGAGGACCAAATAATAGGTTTCAATTCTCAGGAGATTGATATTCTTTTGTTTTGTCCTCCAAATTGAGCTGCTTTGACGTCACGTGAAAAGGGTATATATGTAAGTTGAATAATACTATTGAGCTCCACAAATATATACAGTGGAACCCCGCTCTACGGCAACCCGCTTTACACGGCCACCCGGTTACTACGGGCAGTTCTGTAGGTCCCAACGAAACACATTTTCTATTAAGTTTACCCGGCAAATAAGACCACTTGGGCCTGTGCCTTTGGTGGCCGTATTAACCGGGTTCTACTGTACAGCCCGATTTTGACCGAATGAACAAAAAATCACTGCGAAATGGAGATATTGATGGCATCGTTTTCACGATTTTCCAGTTTCTATCCATTCCTCCATCGATATGAATCTCAGCGATATAAATTCATAAACCATAACAATTGTCGATTAACTACTTATTAATTTTCCAAGCGTTGACTATAATATTGCTCAAAATAACTGAAATTTCAGTTAACTTTTAATTAACATTTCTCAGTCATCTGATAATTTTAAGTTTTTTTTTTTGTCAATTAAGGTTGTCGGATCCATAAGAGATAGGTCGTTCCATGTCTGAAAGGAATTATGGTATACACGAATAATCGAAGATTTTAAAATGGTTTCGTCGACTACAAACAACATTGAATATATCAACCGACTAAAGCCTGGTTCGCACTAGGGACGCAAGCATAAGCATAACAACATACCCAAGCGCAGATAGTCTTTATTTATTGGTTAACCCTTTTGTATTTGGATAGAGAAAACATTCAGTTATCCTTAATGTACTATCTGCGCTTGAGTATGTCGTTATGATTATGCTTGTGTCACTAATGTGAACCAGGCTTATGGCTCAATTTAGACGTCGAATTTCAGATGTGTCGAATCTAAAGCAAATGAATTCAAACAATAGGTTTTGCTCATTTGCATTACATTTGGCAGATTTGAAATTCGACGTCTCAACCGGGCCTAACCTTCGTGTTCTTGTCGAGAATAATAATAAGAAACACAAATCATCCTTGGTTCTTGGAGCAATCTGTCTCCTAAAGCTAAGAGTCTATTGCATGATTTGGCAGCGACAAAATTCGATTCCGACAATTTTTGGCTACGACAACCTTTTTTTAAAATAGGTATATGCAAATGATGATTTTAAACTTTTGGTCGTTTTTGCATGCTTGAGTGAGAACTTCCATTGTTAATTAAGTAATTTGAAAAAAGAAAACGACAACATTTTTTGCACTAATTCTAAATAAAATGCATGTGTTGAGCTATTTTTCTGTCCTTTTTTTGTGAATAATAATAAATTGAAAGATATTAATGCATAAATAAACGATATTTAAGTTATTTATATAGCGTTATATTCAAGTTTTAATTGTCTGTTGCTCGGGGTTAGCCTCGATTTTAATCAGTTGCGAATTATATGTAGAATTATATTCACATGTTCCAGTTAAGATCCGTGGAATTTCAAAGTGTTTGTATTGTTGAAGTTGTGCATTCTTTACTTTACCGTTGGTATTTGGGAATATTCTGACGCTGAGGCTAACCCTGAGTAAATGAGTCTGTAATCAAGAAACACAGTGGCATTCTTGACTAACTCGAAAAATTTTTTTTTGGTTTTTATCCCGCGGCAGCCAAATTGGTTGACAAAATAGACTTTGAGTTCCTGGTGTCCCATTGCCCTAGCTATGAAGCGTTTCAGAAAATTCCAAAACGTTTTTAGCTTGCTTGGGAATGAACAGGGTCGCCGTGTGATAAAAGCCAATTTCGACAAAATTCAAAATTTGTTATTCTTGGATTTTCACATATCGATCTGAACGACAACCGTATATACGATGTAACGATTTAGAAACCATAGTTTTAGAGTTTTAAGGCCCTGTTAAATCACTACTGTGTGCAATAAGCCAATTAACAGTTTAAGAATGGTCTTCAGTGCGCATGCGATTTTATCCCGAATTTTTCACCTTCTTTTGTTTAATTAAAAACAAAACAAGGTTTAACCAAAAGAAGGTGAGAAATTCGGGATAAAATCGCATGCGCACAGAAGACCATTCTTAAACTGTGAATTGACTTATTATTTCAAAAGCTGGCTATGATGACTCCAGTAATGCAATGAAAATAAGTGTTTCCTTTCTATGGCCTTTTCCATTGGGTCTATAATCGTCGTTGAAGTAGAAGTAGTAGTAGTAGTACTAGTAGTAGTAGTAGTAGTAGTAGTAGTAGTAGTAGTAGTAGTAGTAGTAGTAGTAGTAGTAGTAGTAGTAGTAGTGGTAGTAGTAGTGGTAGTAGTAGTGGTAGTGGTAGTAGTAGTAGTAGTAGCAGTGGTAGTAGTGGTAGTAGTAGTAGTAGTAGTAGTAGTAGTAGTAGTAGTACCAGTGATAGTGGTAGTAGGAGTAGTAGTAGTACCAGTAGTAGTATAGTAGTAGTAGTAGTAGTAGTAGAAGTAGTAATATTTGTTGTAGTAGTAGTAGTAGTAGTAGTAGTACCAGTAGTAGTATAGTAGTAGTAGTAGTAGTAGTAGTAGTAGTAGTACCAGTAGTAGTGGTAGTAGTAGTAGTAGTACCAGTAGTAGTATAGTAGTAGTAGTAGTAGTAGTAGTACCAGTAGTAGTATAGTAGTAGTAGTAGTAGTAGTAATATTTGTTGTAGTAGTAGTAGTAGTAGTAGTAGTAGTAGTACCAGTACTAGTATAGTAGTAGTAGTAGTAGTAGTAATATTTGTTGTAGTAGTAGTAGTAGTAGTAGTAGTAGTACCAGTAGTAGTATAGTAGTATAGTAGTATAGTAGTAGTAGTAGTAGTAGTAGTAGTAGTAGTAGTAGTAGTAGTACCAGTAGTAGTGGTAGTAGTAGTAGTAGTAGTACCAGTAGTAGTATAGTAGTAGTAGTAGTAGTAGTAGTAGTAGTACCAGTGGTATAGTAGTATAGTAGTATAGTAGTAGTAGTAGTAGTAGTAGTAGTAGTAGTAGTAGTAGTAGTAGTAGTAGTAGTAGTAGTAGTAGTACCAGTAGTAGTGGTAGTAGTAGTAGTAGTAGTACCAGTAGTAGTATAGTAGTAGTAGTAGTAGTAGTAGTAGTAGTAGTAGTAGTAGTAGTAGTAGTAGTACCAGTAGTATTATAGTAGTAGTAGTAATAGTAGTAGTAGTAGTAGTAGTAGTAGTAGTAGTAGTAGTAGTAGTAGTAGTAGTAGTAGTAGTAGTAGTAGTAGTAGTAGTAGTAGTAGTAGTACCAATAGTAGTAGTAGTTACATGGTATTAATTTTTTTGGGAGAACTAATAGGGGATATGGTTCGTAGTTATTATTTCTGTTGGTCTTCGAACCTTTTTAGCTGTTCCGAGGTTAAGGAAGGGACTGGGGCCTAGTGCAAATATATATCTAATTGTCCCTCAGCTGCACAGGTGCCTGCACCCTCTTAAAAGGTAGCCGGGCTGAAGCGAAAGGGACAGCGAGCTTGCAATGATAGAGGCGTGTATATAATTGTCCCAGGTGTTAAAAAAGATACCTATGATTACAAGCTTCCTTTTCGTCTAGACCTCTCTTTGATGTAAAGGGACGGCTACCTTTCGAGAGGGCGCAGAGAACTGTGAAGGGGATTATTAAGGAATGATCCTTATTACACCAAAAAAAAAAAACATACCAAAATCAGGTAATATTACTGCTTTTAAGCACATGCTTGGATGAAAAATTACTTAATTTTAGTGTGGTCTTTCATGTGTTGGGGTTTGTTTTTTTAATTATATTAATATTTCTACAATCATTCCCAGTCCCTTACTCCACCTCGGAATGACTAATACCAGATGCTAACCCTCATAGCTGACAGGACGAATCTTCATTTCTGCTTTCTTGAGAGATCTGTAATAACTGCTAGTAAAGGTTTTCCAGATTATGCCTTGAGCATATGGGACGTTTGGGCCGATGTATTGGCCGTTAAGATGACTCTGAAATTTAAATACCACGGAAAAAAGTTAGGTAAAAAAAAGTGATGAGATTGTCTCAGGGTTCAATCTGTGAGTTAGCTGTGCCCTGACTTAGATCAGCCCAGAGGTTGTTTCGGGGTTCAATCTGTGTGTTATCCATGCCCTGACTTAGATCAGCCTAGAGGTTGTTTCGGGGTTCAATCTGTGAGTTAACCGTGCCCTGACTTAAATCAGCCCAGAGGTTGGTTTGAAGCGCAATGAAATGAGTTTTTGGTTTGAGTTATTGAATAAATTAAAAAGCGAAATTAGAATTTTATTCCACATTACTTACGCTATGACAAGCCCCGAACCACCAAGCGCCTTTAAACCTTTCCGCACAGTTTGTTGCGGAAATGTCATTGTCCCGGTCATTTGTGGTGAATTCAAACCTGTGATAGCCCAATGAGTCACCAGCATTCCCTATGAGAAAATGGGATGTGAAAATCCTTCCGTCCATCCGTCCATCCGTCCATCCGTCCATCCGTCCATCCGTCCATCCGTCCATCCGTCCATCCGTCCATCCGTCCATCCGTCCATCCGTCCATCCGTCCATCCGTCCATCCGTCCATCCGTCCATCCGTCCATCCGTCCATCCGTCCATCCGTCCATCCGTCCATCCGTCCATCCGTCCATCCGTCCATCCGTCCATCCGTCCATCCGTCCATCCGTCCATCCGTCCATCCGTCCATCCGTCCATCCGTCCATCCGTCCATCCGTCCATCCGTCCATCCGTCCATCCGTCCATCCGTCCATCCGTCCATCCGTCCATCCGTCCATCCGTCCATCCGTCCATCCGTCCATCCGTCCATCCGTCCATCCGTCCATCCGTCCATCCGTCCATCCGTCCATCCGTCCATCCGTCCATCCGTCCATCCGTCCATCCGTCCATCCGTCCATCCGTCCATCCGTCCATCCGTCCATCCGTCCATCCGTCCATCCGTCCATCCGTCCATCCGTCCATCCGTCCATCCGTCCATCCGTCCATCCGTCCATCCGTCCATCCGTCCATCCGTCCATCCGTCCATCCGTCCATCCGTCCATCCGTCCATCCGTCCATCCGTCCATCCGTCCATCCGTCCATCCGTCCATCCGTCCCTTCGTCTCATTAGTCTCATCCTTCTTAACTTTTTTCTCCACTTCCGTCCTTCTAAACATCTTTTTTCCTTTTCTTAAATATATTCGTGTTGCAATGACTACAAATCGAAGTTTTACAGCGCGACGCGCCTTACCGTAGCCACCCAACAAACTTTTTTTACAAGTTAGCCAATCAGAAAGCGAGAATCTGTAAATTTGCATGTTAACTTGCTTTGTTGTTACCGCAAATATTTGAACTTCGGAGCAAGAACTTGAAGAAAATGCTTAAAAATCTCTATTTCTAAAACCAGTTTTGCTCTTTTGGCTTGCTAACACTTAATACTTTCGTAGGCATTCTTTTTCATGTGGAAATTCTTTGCAAGAAGTGATTTATCGTACTTGTACGAAACTTTGGCAGGGTGGCCACGGTAAGGCGCGTCGCGCTGTAATTACCTTCTTTGAAAGACCCTACAATCAATTTGTATTTCTCTGATTCTGGACCAACTTTGAACGTGTCGTAGATCGCATAAGATTCGTTCCCATTGAAGTCTTCAAGATCAATCCTGATCTTGTTCGGCACATTTGTCAAGATATGCATAGCATCGAGTCCAAGCCAGTATTCTCCATTCTTGTTCCCAAAACCTCGCTTGTAATCGTTCCATCCACGATAGAAATCCACCGATCCATCAAGTCTTTTCTGTATCACGGTCCAGCCTCCCCCGTCCGTTACTTGGTCACAGTAAACGTCGACGGTGTAGCCTGGGACTGGTGTGATATTGTACACGCCATTTTTGTTTTGTCCTAGACGCTTGAGTCCTGCGCAAGATTTTCGGTCTTAAAGACAAAAAAAAAAAAAAAAAAAAACTTCGTCAATTTTCCTTTAAAAATATAGATATTTGACGGAACCCACCTCCAAGTCTAAATGGGATTAACGGTTAGTCGTAAAAAAAATTAAAACCATACTATCAATCATGCGACTTTTGTGGATTTGACTGGGGGGCAACCAATGGTTGACTGGGGGGCAACTAGCGATTCTTAAATCAAATCACATCAAAATAACTCCTTAAAGTATTCTATCTGACTATTTGCACAACATGAAACCAGAAAACAAGATACAGAAACAAGATGGAGAGAACCTCCAGCATTCTACAAGCCGGTTAAAACGGAGATACTACCGGAAGTGACGTCTATTGATAGTAAGCAATAGTCATGGTTTGTAAGACTCTATTTGTCGAGATCTCTTCTCAAGACTGATCAATATAATGTTATGCATTTATCCCAGAATGCTCATAATGTGTTTTTCAACAATGAATATTAATCATTCACTCTTTTTAAGACAATGGAAATTATTGTTTAACTTTTAAAACAATTGAAATTAGTTGTTAAGATCTCCCTAAGATTTTTGTTAACCGTAAAGTGTAAAAAATAGTCGTTATCCCAAAACTTTAACTATTCAGTAACAACTTTATTTCACAATAATTATAATAACAATAATAAAGAAGACAATAATAAAGAAGACAATTAATTGTAAAAGCTACCACCCCATTTAGACCCTAACCTCTTAAACCAATAAAATTGGGCCAAATTTTTGGACCACTGTTTTGACCATTGCCCCTGTATTAAGATGGACTTATTTACTAACCTCCACAACGAAAAGTGTTGAAATCAAAGTCTGGCTTACAGGTTTGATCTTTAGGGCAGGGATTTGACGAGCATGGATTCTAAATCGGCAAAACATCACAGAAAATGAATATTAGGCTTATTCGGTCTGTCGGTCTGTCGGTCTGTCGGTCTGTCGGTCTGTCGGTCTGTCGGTCTGTCGGTCTGTCGGTCTGTCGGTCTGTCGGTCTGTCGGTCTGTCGGTCTGTCGGTCTGTCGGTCTGTCGGTCTGTCGGTCTGTCGGTCTGTCGGTCTGTCGGTCTGTCGGTCTGTCGGTCTGTCGGTCTGTCGGTCTGTCGGTCTGTCGGTCTGTCGGTCTGTCGGTCTGTCGGTCTGTCGGTGATGTACTCGTATAATGAAGTGTTTACTGACCTTGATTGGGCAGTATTTAGCACCAGGAACAGATGTGACGTCATCAGGATATTCCAAGTGATCTGCATCATTCAGCTCACAGGACCTTATGACTCCAAATATTGGACCCAAGTTATATGACACACATTGGCCTTCCATGAAACACTGATGTTGACACTCTTCTAGTCCTGGGGTGAGCACACGGACTGTTTTGATCACGTGACCAGTGACTGCTTTATTTTCCTGACAGCCTAAGAAGTTTAAATCTCTGCACCCTCCATCACCTAACGAAAAAAATTAATATCTTTTTATCAATTGATGGTGTATGCCTCTTGGGTCCCGGATTCGATTCCTTGATCATGATTCGAGGGTTTTTGACCGATTTCTCCGATTTTCCTCCTTACACAAAATAAATGCAACACGCTAATTCAATTCGATCTGTGAGTTAGCCATGCCCTGACATAGATCAGCCCAGAGGTTGTTTCAGGGTTCTATCTGTGAGTTAGCCGTGCCCTGACTTAGATCAACCCAGAGGTTGTTTCAGGGTTCTATCTGTGAGTTAGCTGTGCGGTGACTCAGATCAGCCCAGATGTTGCTTCAGAATTGAAGTTTGGAAATATTTTTTAAAAGTTTCTCGCAGATGTTTTAACATAAATGTTGACATTCGGCATTTTTTGGTAAAGATGCAAAGCAGTTATTGAATTTATTGGTAGTAAATTATTCAGAAGTTCAATACAAAAGCCTAAGAAGCAATAATCTTAGAAAATTTGAAAAGGTTTTGCGAAAGATTCTTTTTATTTCATGCTTTTGGTTGTAAGCGAAGACTGCATGGAATAGGTAGACCCTTCTCCAAAATGGCGGCCGAAAATTCAAACAGGTTAAACTCAATAACTTATACCAGCACTAGAAACGGCAACTATACTTTAGTAACTCTGCGAAGATTCGTCATGTCACGTGTTAAGGTGACTGACTGCTTTAGCAAGGAATAATTTCAAAATGTTCTAAGAAAGATATTTTACACAGAATTTAACTCTGATTTCAAAAATGAAAAAAAAAATGGGATGTCCCGAGCTCGTTTTTGAGATAATGATTTTGAATATGACCATCTTGATAAGTTTTCGAAAGAAAAATGGCGGAAATCAAGCTTTGCACGCAAAAAATCAGAACTCAAAAATTAAAAAAAGCTCTTGAAGGAATTTTCTCAGGAAATCTACTTTAAACATTATTTTCAAAGACTAGCTAAAAATATTTCAAGAAAGTTTTAACTTCTCGGCCGACATAACATCTGAAATAATGAATCTTTGTAGGGATACTAAAAAAAAGTATAAGTGTTGTTTCTAGTACTGGTATAGTTTTTTTCAGTTTCATTCTAACTCATTTCGGCTTCTCGATTAATTTTATGCGGCCATTTGGGGCAAACTCGGCAAAATATATAGAAACCTGAATAACTTTGACTTCCCGTAAACTCCAATCAATTTTCAAAATTTAAAGTGTTCTTCTTATTTTTCTTGTTATTTATGACCCTTGATATGATGGATATTGGAAAGCTACGAATTGAGAAAATAAAAGCGGTCTGCACATGAGTTAACGTTATGGAAATTATTGAAAAGAAGATTGACTCTTAAATAGTAGCTAAAATTGGTCTATTTCAGTCCGACTGCTGCTGTACATGCCTGCTGATTATTGAAGTTTAAATTTTGAAAATCCGACAAAATTGTGCGGAGTTACGGGAAGTAAAAATGGCTGCCAAAACCCGTGAAATAGCCTAATATCTGACAAGGGGATTATTAGGTATTATTTCTTATAGTATAAAAGTGTTGAAGCATGAAAAGTTACAATATGTAAATAGTGTGATCCCTTTGTTATAACCGTAAATGCAGTGTTTTTCAATTTCCAACTGTGAAGGAAAAAAGAACAAAGGAGTTGTTTCAAAGACACAATAGAATCATTTAGAATGGGGACAATAGGTTGAATTACTGAGACTTTTTTAAAACAGAGAACGTTGCATGCTTAAAGACAGAAAAAAGAATATTTATGCAAAAGTTCGTGAGAACTGCAAGCTTTTTTTGATCTCAAAAAATCAAGTGAAAATTCACGGTTCTGCTCTCTTTAGTACTGTTGCTATATTCCACAAGCTCAATAAATTTGCTAGAATATCTCGGAATTGAAAACTCTGATCGCTGAAAATCGATTACATGAATTGTTTCAATTGTTTACTGTCCTGATAAGATAAAAGAAAATTGCCTCGTAATCCTTGTAGTTCTTTTTAAAACAGATAATGTGTAGTTGTTTGTGGGAAAAAAATTCAATTCCGTTGGGAAAACTGCTGCAACTGTGATTGATTATTTCGCTGTTGTATGAGTCGGAGCCAGGCCAATGAATTGTAGGAATAACTCTGGTCAAATTATCTCTAAGTGAAAGATGGATTGTTATTGAGGCAGGAAGCAATAAAGCAAGGAAGCAAGGAAGCAAGGAAGCAAGGAAGCAAGGAAGCAAGGAAGCAGGAAGCAAGGAAGCAAGGAAGCAAGGAAGCAAGGAAGCAAGGAAGCAAGGAAGCAAGGAAGCAAGGAAGCAAGGAAGCAAGGAAGCAAGGAAGCAAGGAAGCAAGGAAGCAATAAAGCAATAAAGCAATAAAGCAAGGAAGCAAGGAAGCAAGGAAGCAAGGAAGCAAGGAAGCAAGGAAGCAAGGAAGCAAGGAAGCAAGGAAGCAAGGAAGCAAGGAAGCAAGGAAGCAAGGAAGCAAGGAAGCAAGGAAGCAAGGAAGCAAGGAAGCAAGGAAGCAAGGAAGCAAGGAAGCAAGGAAGCAAGGAAGCAAGGAAGCAAGGAAGCAAGGAAGCAAGGAAGCAAGGAAGCAAGGAAGCAAGGAAGCAAGGAAGCAAGGAAGCAAGGAAGCAAGGAAGCAAGGAAGCAAGGAAGCAAGGAAGCAAGGAAGCAAGGAAGCAAGGAAGCAAGGAAGCAAGGAAGCAAGGAAGCAAGGAAGCAAGGAAGCAAGGAAGCAAGGAAGCAAGGAAGCAAGGAAGCAAGGAAGCAAGGAAGAAAGGAAGCAAGGAAGCAAGGAAGCAAGGAAGAAAGGAAGAAAGGAAGCAAGGAAGCAAGGAAGCAAGGAAGCAAGAAAAATAATATAGAAAGCTAAAGCAAGATACAAGACACGTTGACAACCTCACTGACGCTATTCAACTCACAATTCAAACACATTTTTTTTTCTAAGTAAGACTTAGAAAAGTGCGAAATTAAAGACAAAAATGGAACCAATTTTGTCGAACATTTTTCTAGTCCTAGTGTTTGAGATACAGATAAATAATATCGTATAAAGTTGCGAGAGATGCATCAAAACATTTTGAAATCACGAGAAGACTGGAATCAAAGCTAAAACCAAAGTATTTTCTAAAGAAAAGTTTGTGTCTGACGCAGAAACATACGAAATTAAACTTAAAGCAAACTCACCTTTGACTTGAAGGAATAAGAAAACCAAGTTGAAGAAAAATAGATATGCATTCAACATTTTCAGTTCGTGTAAAGCACCGAAATATTGATTTCTAAAGTGAAGATAATATATTAATATTTAATGATAAATGCTCCTATGTTTGACGCTGTTCCAAGAATACATTGTTAAACGACACAAAAGACTTTCTGTCAGGTGAAATTAGCAGAGTAATACCATGATCTCCTCGAAGTTCATTGTTTTTCGAGGGACGTTTAATGGCTAACATCCCTCCCTCATGAATAGGATGAGGGAAATTTAGAAACTAAATTTCCCTCATCAATATGAATGAGGGAAATTTAGAGACTAAATTTCCCTCATCTTATTCATGAGGTTGTCCCTCATGCAACCCAATCATCGGAACACCGAGTCTGAAAGACCCGGTTCGAAATCGGATGCATTTATAATCAGGATGTATGTGCTCCTTCTACAAGCTTTATTCAATGTGGGATAGAGAAATTTGTCTTTGGGCCTGATTGAACACGCTAACACGATATTCGCGCATGCGTAAACGATGTTGTTGGTCAACATTTGATTTCAAACAAAACGTTTTCCCATGAGACGCATTATAGATTAGACACATATCAGTTTATTGTGCTAACAATGAACATTCCTCAGCGTTCCCCAGAGTAGGGAGTCATCAAGGCTCTTTCAACGAAATCTCTTTAATATATTCTGATTTAAAGCTCATTAAGATCATAATTCTTGATGTTTTCCTCGGAAATCATGGTATTACAAACTAATACCATGGCAATTTCGGGATATTAGTGATTAAATGTCCCTCTGCCTCGGGAAGTTTAGTAAAAGTCCCTCGGCCTTCGGCCTCGGGACTTCCAATAAACCTCCCTCGGCTTCGGGGACATTTAATCACTAATATCCCTCATTGCCATGGTATTACTTATAATAAATTTGTTATTCTTCCAATTATAGTTTTCTTGGTTTTCTTATTCCTTCAAGTCATAGGTGTGAGTCTGCTTTAAAACACAAACTTTTTTTTAGAAAATACTTTGCTTTTTAACATGATCCCAATGTGTTGATGCATTTCTCGCAACTTTATACGATATATTATTGATGTAATATATACAATATGAGTGGCCGTGTTGTATCAGATATACAACCACGATCCGAAGGCGAGTGATTGTATATCTGATACAACACGGACACGAATATTGTATATTACTTATGAAACGTCTAGGTGTATACACTCATGTTCTACTAAAATTTTAAAGACAAACTTGAATTTGGCTGAGAAAATTGGAGTCAAAGTTTATGCAAATCAGGACGATTTTGTATCAGATATACAACCTCCTCCACGGACAATGATTTCTATTGTGTTTTCCTCATTAATTATTCATGAGTTTTATAACTGTATTTCAAGCACTTTGTCTTTATTTTGGGGTTAACGTTAGACATTAAATATCTTTATAAAAAATAAAAAAATATATAGTCTTCAAAATCAGATTCTTTTAGATTTTGTTTTGTTTTGTTTTTGTTTGTGTGTGAGAAGTTCTTTGTGCTTTACATTTACCTGGAAAATCGCTTTTCTTTTACAGGACTCCTTGTTTTTATATTTTTCCACTGTTTATTCTACTTTCTATTTCTATGCTTCTGCTATGACGTTCGTTATTTCAGGAACAGCTCTGCAGCAGATGCAAATTACAATGGTCGTCAGGATAAAAGAAAAGTTACCAATTGGTTACCAAACAATATTACAGTTTAAGAAGTTTTGTCAAGTATATTTTTCTCGAAAAAATATTCCCGAACTGCTTGCGGGATTTGAAACATTTACCAAACAATAAAAAACAATAGTTTGCTTTGCACCCGTTCTTAGTGTCGGTCTCAAAATCCCTCCCCACTAACGGCTGCTTACTGCAGCCAGACAGCCAGTTATTGTCCAACCAGGGAATATCAAGCCAGACAGCTACATGATATTGGCGATCCTTGCCACAGTCTGATTTGTAATTTATTGATAATTAGGTTCGTTAGTTAATTTAGAATCTTTGCATAGGCAGTTTATTTACTTATTTATTGTAATGTGATATAATTTAATTTAATGGGCCAGATTGAAAAAAAGTTTTTACTTTATCTGAAAACCCAAATAAAGATTTTAAGTATTCTGCTTCTTTCAATTTGGCATTCCAGCAATAGTATACGCATCTCAGGTAACGACAGCACAAGTAATCTTTGTTTGCAAATAATATTTTTCTAAATCTCATTACCACCAGCTGATCTGAAAAGGTATTTTAGAAATGACGTATATGCAAAACTGTGATGTCACGAAGCTTGCAAAAAATGTCTTTTTTATATTTAAGGTATCAGGATACGTTTGAGGCCTTCAGGATTACTTTACTCGCGACCAAAATTTCGCGCTGCCTTTTCAATATTATTATATATAAAAGTATACATTTTCTGAAAGCTAAATCAACGTAGTTTTAAAAAATCAATATGGAATTTTCTGTTTCGTGACACAAAAAAAAGTTATTGGCTTTCTCCGCAGTTTTTGAGTGACCAAAATATCGTTTTAAAAACAGTGTAGCTCTTTCGGATTACATTGCATCGAACTGAAACGTTGGATTATGATAAATAACAATACGATCTAAAATGACGCAATGACGCGTTAAATCCGGATGTTTGAATTTTCGGAGGTCATAATTGCAAACTAGACAATATCTTTTGAATGAAAAAACATTTCAACAATCTGAGACACCGTTTTGAAGCTCATTATCCACAGAGCCTGCTAACGTACTTTTGATCGACATAGCGGAAATTCTGATCCTGCGGGAAGTTGTCAAATGAAGTGAGGTAGAATGTCACTTTGAACCCAATATTTTTTTTTTGTGTTCCAAAACAGACAATAATAAATAAATATTCGAAAACTACATTTATTTAGCTTTCAGAAAATGTATACTTTTATGGCAAAATATTGTAAAGCCCGTGCGAAATCTGAGGTAGCGCGTATAGGGGTCCTAAACATATCCTGATACCTTAAAGGCGCACTTGGATGAAAACGCCCCATATTTTGAAAGTCCGAATAGTTCAAATATTTTACAATAATATGACTCAATCATGATAATGAAAACCAGATTGGCAAAACGTTTAGCCTGGAAGCCACTCCCAGTTGAGAAATTTTGGTTTAAAAACTAAAAGAACAATAGGGTTGAGTAAATGACGTCATTTACTCACAATTTAGATGCTGAAAAAATATACAATTTTTATCCGCAAATTTTGGCTGTGAAGAAAATATTGCTTGGCTACTATTGGGGACATTTAGATAAGTTTAACCAAGTTTCAAGGCATTTCCAATTTTCATCGATTTTCATCCAAGTGCCCCTTTTAATATTATGATATTGATTATTGAGTGAAAAAATAAAACTAAGAAATAACCATTTCCCCAGTCGCCGGGCTACTTATAATGAAACTCCAGTTTTGCACATTTTTTTCGGTTCTGATTGGCTAATATTTTTCCTCAGCTCAGCTGCCAGCTTCCCCCCCCCCCCCCCCCCCCCCATCTTAAATTATTCACATACACTTTCATTGAAGACTTGCCTTTCTGTTGGTTAAAAATTTCGGGAATGATATCTATTTTTATCCCACACCATAGAAAATACAGCCAATCAGAAAGCAGGAAAGCCGTTGTATATTCGTCGGTATTTCATTCTTCCTTCCCATCATGCACTGCTTGTTGAATCTACACATTTGTAGTTTCTACGGTGTGGGATAAAATGGTTATACAATGGTTTCTCGTGGCATACCGTGGATATCCCACTCATCCCTTGTATTTTCTTTGTATACACACTCGCCTAAAGGCTCGTGCGCATACTAGAAACTACAAGTGACTCGCGGGATATTCCACGGTATGCCACTCGAAACCATTGTATAACTAGTATATATCAACTCTTTTTTTATAATCATTGTTTACAGGTTGATCCAGCATACGAAAGTGGGGACTTTTATCAAGCCCATTCCAGTTCGTCCGCTGCCCGAGGATGGGTCATTGCAGCGTGCATTACAGGCATTACTCTGTATTGTATCGCTATGTTTTTATTTTTTACTATTGTTAACAGGTCATTTGATGATTATTAATAAACAAATTAATAATCAATAAAACAAATAATATCAAAATGAAGATAAAGGCCTGTAGAACAGAGGGCTCGCCATTGCCGGGTTTCATATCGATTGGAGGAGCAGAGGAAACTGGACAACTGTTGACCAAATACATTTTGAATATACAATCTTTACAACACGTCGGAATGCAGCTCAATTTGGAGGACCAAATAATAGGTTTCAATTCTCAGGAGATTGATATTCTTTTGTTTTGTCCTCCAAATTGAGCTGCTTTGACGTCACGTGAAAAGGGTATATATGTAAGTTGAATAATACTATTGAGCTCCACAATTATATACAGTGGAACCCCGCTCTACGGCAACCCGCTTTATACGTCCACCCGGTTACTACAGACAGTTTTGTAGGTCCCAACGAAACACATTTTCTATTAAATTTACTTTGGCCTGTGCGTTTGGTGGCCGTATTAAGCGGGTTCTACTGTACAGCTTGATTTTGACCGAATGAACAAAAAATCACTGGGAAATGGAGATATTGATGGCATAGTTTTCACGATTTTCCAGTTTCTATCCATTCCTCCATAGATATGAATCTCAGCAATGTAAATTCATAAACCATAACAATTGTCGATAGTAGGTACCAAAGGCCGATTCGAAGCCACGCGACTGTAACCCTCTCCAAACATCACGCACGAACGAACTTGGCCTAACTTTTCCGCACTGGTACGCCCAAGCCACACGTTTCCGCCTACTCCTTCCCCCTCCCCCCAACATCACGCCCGGCCCCCCTAATCCCCCACCACGCCCACCCTCGCCTTCCCCCTTCCCCAAAATCTGATCAAGCGTGCGCAAAAATTAAGCACTGGGGATGGAGGAGAAGAGGGAAGGCGTGAGCTATTCTTGGGAGGAGGGGGGAGGAAGGGAAGTGAAGGGAAGTGAAGGGAAGTGAGGGGAAGTGAAGAAGAAGAAGAAGAAGCAGATTTTTCTAAATAACTAAATAAAAATAAAGTTGAAAAAAAAAATCCTGCTTATCATAAAGAAAGATGCCAAAAGGAAAAGGAATAAATAGTAAGATTAATAAGATGTGTTCTGTTCCGAACATAGATGGGCACTGGAACAACCCCCATAACAATCCATATCGTTCCGTACGATACAACCAATATCCTCGACCTAAGGAATCTGAGCGTGCTATTCAACCTCGTCCTAACGAGCCCAACCCTAGTAATTAAGGGTAATTAAGATCTCAAAGAAATGAACTTTGAGATCTGTGGAAAACGAAAATTGTTTCCAAAGAATATCTAGGCTATCATAAAGGCAAAAATGACGAATATTTTGGACAGCCCTATTCCTGAGACTAGAATACCACTAGTCCCACCAATAAGGCCGACAAAGTCAACTTCAAATCCAAAGCCACGCATCATCGAAAAAATCCAGGAGGAGTTAAAAGATTTTTCAGACTGGTTATTACCACTGGTTCGCTCCAAGATTAGGAATCGCGCTGAGGTGAAGATCGCGAAGCTGAAGAAGAGAATAAAGGCTATTTATCGTAGAACGGAAAAAAAGAATAGAGTGGAAAAATCCTCGTTCAAATCATATCTTAAGGAACACAGGATTCTTGGACGTAATCGTGATGTGGATCCCCGCGTGTTTTTGAAGAAGCAGGAAAAACGCGTCTTAGAGACCATCTGGATAGCTGAGAAGCCCACGAAGATTAAGTTTTACTTAACCTGTGAATTTCATAAGATCGGAAATGATGGACAAGAAGTCAGTAGCGAAGGACATTTCCACACGGTACCAGAAATAGTAACAAAAAGCACGAACTTAATAAACCTATACGAGAAACTTTCCGAGGACATCCTAGAAAGAGTAGCTGAATTCCAGAACGAGGGTTCTGGCTGGGCCATACGGAAAGTAGTATCCTTAAGCATTCATTTCGCGAAATACGAACCCCTAAGAGGTAGCACGTATATTCCACTTCCTCAAGAATTAGCAAGAAGGGAAGCCATCATTAACCCCCAGAACAAAGACGATCAGTGCTTTAAGTGGGCGGTAACCATTGCCCGATTTACGCCAAAAGATCATCCTCATAGGATATCAGGAGCACTTAAGGAAAGCGCGGAAAAGCTAAACTGGGATGGACTTCGCTTCCCCTTAGAGCTACGAGACATCAAAATCTTCGAGAAAAATAACAAGGGCTACGCGATTAGCGTCTTAGGTTACGAAAAGAGGGGATTCGAGCCCCTCAGGATTTACGAAGGCGAAATCAGGGAGCATAACATCATTCTACTACTAATCTCCAACGAAAAAACGAAGCACTATTGTTGGATTAAGGACTTATCGAGACTCTTATCCTCCCAACTATCGAATCATCAACATAAGAAACACTTCTGCTTAAGATGTCTTAACTCCTTTAGCGCCAAGAACGTTCTTCAAGACCATTCCGAATGGTGTGGACAACACAAATCCGTAAAAGTAACCGTTCCCAAGAAAGGAACTCTACTTCGCTTCAAAAACCACCCTCATTCTATGAAAGTTCCCTTCGTCATCTACGCCGACTTTGAGTGCATTCTGGAAAAAGTCGCTTCTTGTTCTCCAAACCCAAAAAGATCTTCTACGGAAGCTTACCAAAAACACAAGCCCTCGGGATACTGTTACGTAATCAAGTACGACGAGAACGCGCTTCCTCCGAAGATCGTGAAGTACACGGCTCAAAGAGAGGAAGAAGACTTGGGAGAACACTTTATGAGATCAATAGAAGAAGATGTCCTTTCCTTATACGAAAAACTTTCCGAGAAGAAAAAGATGGTAATGACCGACCTGGATCGAAAGGAATACGAAGAAGCAACGCGATGCCATATCTGTAAGGAAGAATTGAAGAATGACAAAGTAAGAGATCACGATCATCTCACAGGGAAATTCCGAGGGGCGGCGCATAATAAGTGTAATCTTCACTACAAACTTCCGGACTTCATTCCCATCTTTTTCCACAATCTTTCGGGATACGACGCCCATCTGTTCGTAAAAGCCTTAGGAATCAGCAAAGGTAAGATTAAGTGCATCGTGAAGAACGAGGAACAGTACATCTCTTTTATCCATGATCTTTACTTAGAAGCGAGATTTCTTGACAGCTATAAGTTCATGTCCTCCAGCTTGAGTAATCTTACCAACAACCTAACGAAAGACCAGTTCGAAGTCATCAGTTCCTTTTACGGAGGTGAAGATCTTAACTTATTGATGAGAAAAGGAGTGTACCCCTACGAGTACGTGGATTCCCTTACGAAGTTAGAGGAACGCCACTTACCCCCAAAGGAAGCCTTTCATTCAGAGCTTAATGATAACGATATCACAAAAGAAGACTACGAGCACGCGCGAAAAGTATGGAGAACCTTTAACATGAAGACGATGAAAGACTATCACGATCTATATCTCCAAACGGACGTACTTCTCCTAGCGGACGTATTCGAGAACTTCAGAATCGTTTGTAGAAGGTACTATGACTTAGATCCCGCTTGGTATTACACTGCTCCTGGACTTGCTTGGGACGCCATGTTAAAAATCACGAATATCCGACTAGAACTTCTCAGCGACATAGACATGATCTTAATGATGGAAAGCGGAATCCGAGGAGGAATTTCCTCTGTGGGAAGTAAGCGCTACGCAAAGGCTAATAATAAGTACATGAAGAACTACGATCCTAACGAAAAAAGCACTTACATTCCCTATTGGGACGCGAATAACCTCTACGGATGGGCAATGTCCCAATCCCTTCCAACGAAAGGGTTCAAATGGATGAACGAAAAGAAGCTGGAGAAGTGGAGAAGAATTCCCTGTATTTTAGACGTTGATCTAGAGTATCCGCAAGAACTGCACAATCTTCACAACGACTATCCCCTTGCCCCAGAGCACCTTAAAGCGAAAAGTGGAGTAATGAAGCTTATTCCGAACTTCTACGATAAGTCACACTATGTGGTACATCACGATACTCTAAAATTTTACGAAAGCCAGGGACTAAGAATCACGAAGATCCATAGGGGAATTTCCTTTGAAGAATCCCCTTGGTTAAAGAAGTACATTGATCTAAATACGGACTTAAGAACCAACGCGACGAACAATTTCGAGAAAGATTTCTTCAAGCTTATGAACAACTCTGTCTTCGGAAAGACCATGGAGAACATTCGTAATCGACGAGACATACGCTTAGTCATAAACGAAAAGCAAGCGAATAAGCTAACTCGTAAACCGAACTTCATTGGAGCCAAATCCTTCTCTGAAAAGTTAGCCGCCATTCATATGAGAAGAACGCACTTAGAGTACAATAAGCCCATTTACCTAGGAATGTCCATCTTAGACTTATCTAAGAAATTCATGTATGACTTTCACTATAACTACGTTAAGAAGAAGTATAAGTACGAAGTAACCCTTCTTTACACTGATACTGATAGTCTAATCTACGAAATCCAGACGCACGATCTTTACAAAGACAGGAGACATCGAGAGGTTATTCGATACGAGCAACTATCCCAAAGATCACGCGGGAATAAAGAAGAGAGTGAACAAGAAAGTAAGAGGAATGATGAAGGACGAGACAGCCGGAAAGCAAGTCACGGAATTCGTCACGCTAAGAGCAAAACTCTATTGCTTCAGAACAGAAGGGGGTGTGGGGGAGGAACTCCCCCACGAGGAAAAGAAGTGCAAGGGAGTCAAAAGATGTGTCGTAGAAAACAGCATTCGCTTCCCCCACTACAAAGACTGCTTATTTAACGGAGAAGAACTTATGAGAACAATGAGAGTCTTCAGAAGCCGATCACACGAAATAACTTCAGAAAAGGTTAATAAGATCGCTCTTTCCTCAAGGGACGACAAGCGAGTAATTTCGCGAGGAGATCCTATCACGACCTTAGCCCACGGGCATTACATGAACAATCTTTAACTCAAAACACCATCAGGCGGCAGTTCCGTGTCCTCGGGAATAATCTGTAACTCCTCTCTAACAAAAGAACGTTTGGGAGTCTTTCTCCCATGCCTTCCCATATCAGTCAAAGGATTTACCCAACTTTCAGAAAGATAGTAAAGCACATGTTGATTAGGACTAATAGTCGCACGCGATATTTCATAAACTTCTATAGACCAAATGGGATCAGTAGCGCGTTGTCGTCCTCCCTCCTCTTCCCCAGCGGCATATAAGTATCGAACAAAAACCCCTGCAGGGATCCTATTTTCCTTTGGTCCCACAGGTCTTTTGTAGATGGGATCTTTTAGCTCGAGGGACTTTAAGTTTTGTGCCTCCTTTGCTTTCTTCCCAGTAATTTTCTTAACTTCGTTGTTAATAGACTTTATCACGCTAGGAAGTCGTTCCACCCATTCTCGTGACCTCGTGTCCCCAACGTGGGTCTTAGAAACTTCCATAAGCATCTCTTGTGCATACTGATGACTAAACAGCTTCTCAGCTATCGTTCGATTAGCGCGCTCCACAAGGGATTGTGCTCTATGATTTCCAGGATCTGATCTTTGGATTTCTACATCACGTTTCTTCATAGCCTTCGTAAAAGCTCCCTTGAATTCTGTTCCTGGATCAACCATCAAAGTTTCAGGCCAATATAATTTTCTAGAATAAATACTTTCTAAAGCCTCAGATACTCCTGTGGAGTACTTCGCAGTCAAAGCTTCCGCATCCACGTATCTAGAAGCAACATCCACCACGACGAGAGCGTACTTATACGTCTTTTTCTTCACGGTATCATGGGGCATAAAGAGTAAGTCCGCTTGATGGATCTGATCGGGCTCAGAAATGTTCCAATGGAATCTGGGAATGTACGTGGGGGCAGGGAGGTAAATTTGCCACAAGGCTTGCTTAATAAGCCACTTCCTCGTGATCTCTTCGGAAATGCCTGTAGCTTCGGATAGTCTCGAGATCGCGGAATATCCCTTCCAATATCCTTCGGTTGAGTAATAAACGTTTGAAAGTTTCCTTTCATGGGGGAGTTCCTCCCCCATACCCTCCTTTCTTCTTTCCATAGTATTTAAGAGAGTAACTCGTTATTACATAAATAAGAAAGATGTCAAGGACAATTCCAGATAAGCTTGATGTAGATAGGTTCTTTAAACAGCCCTACGGACTCAAGGCGGAGAAGAACATTCATCGCGTGAGCTTTAGTCCAGCCACAGTGGATCCTGGACGAACGTTGGATGTTCATATTCCCAAGTTACCGGAGAACGTTGTTATTGTTCCCGGAAGCGTGGCACTCTTAGTGGATCTCACTTTGAAAGATGGGAGCACCGCAGATCTGAATAAGACCGTGGTTAATAACCTGGGTAAGAATCTTATCGAAGAAATGAGAGTTACCTTTGGCGGAAGGCCAATAGAAGATTTGGTTCGATATGATCTCTATCAAACTTACGGTGACTTATTCCTCAGGAAAGAAGAACGAAAGAATAGGCTAAGAGAAGGGATCTCCTCGGAAAACATGCGGAAACTAAGAACAAAAGCTGGAGATAAGACTACGTCTGATTCTGCAGAAGTTGCCTTAGCGAAAGTATACGGAACACGATACAGGATCCCCATTTCCCACACCATTCTCGAATCTCATGGAGTATATTATTCCAACGGATTAATAGATACTCTACTCTTCCAGATTACCTTCTCAACGAACGGAAAGATCGTAACCTCAGCCCAAGAGGACGCTAAGTATACCCTATCCAATCTAGAACTAGAGTACGAGACCATTACGAGCGAATACCTAGCAAACGAAGCATTAAGCAGCTACGAGAATGGTAGGGGATTCTACTACGAGAACGTATTGATGCATAAGAGTTTCCCCATCAATGATAAGAAGACCACTGTAATCAACGAACAGATTAACTTACCCCTACGATCGATGTCTGGAATCCTAATCCTATTCATAGACCCATATACGGCCTGCGCTAGGGACTCAGAAAAGTTCACGAACCCCAATATTACCAAAGTAGACATCAACGTGAATAGCGTCCCCCATAAGTTGTATTCCGACGGGATGATACCAACGGACTTTTGGGAGTCGATCGTAATGCGATATGGAATAACGGATACCATAACTCCAAAGGAGTTTTACGAGGACAAGTTTGCTTTGTGGATTGACTTAAGAACTTATCCTGATGGGGATATTCATGGTAGCGGACTCGTTTCGGACGCTACGAAGGGAGGGGTGAAGTTGTATATTAAGAGAACTTCTGGAACGAAAGATGAGGAAATTACGTGTTACTTGTTCGTCGTGGCGGACGGATTGGTGGAGTTCGAGAAGAGGAGTTTCAAGCAAACTGGTACTAAGACTTTACGCGAATAGGTACTAAAAGATAGTTATGATACAATAAAAAAAGAATGGAGGAACTAAAAGATAAGACTCCCTTTCACTGTATCATAACAGGTCCTACGAATTGCGGAAAGACTCACTACCTAGTAAATACGCTAAGGAATAGTTTCCGATATGTGTTCGAATACATCGTACTTATCTGTCCAACTTACGTGGAGAATCTTACTTACCGAGGCTTCGCTAAAGATGATCCTAGATTCATCGTCCTGTCGCCCAAGGCAGATGATGTGAACGAGATCTGTGATCTACTTTCCATGTGTAAGAAGATATTCTCGGGGCAGGAGACTCTAATTATTTTGGATGATTGTGCTTTCTCAAAAGAGTTAAAAAATAGGTCGAATCACTTCGTTAGGCAGGGATTTTCGGGAAGACACGATAAGATCTCTATTTGGGTCTTAACCCAACAAATTACCTCCATTGCAAAACCCTTCCGCGAAAACGTTACGTGCATCATATCCTTTTACAGTCCAAGTCAATCAGCGAATAAGCTACTCTTTGAAGAATTCGGAGGGACTATGGATGTCGAAGAGAGGAACGCCTTGATGAAAATATTAAAGAAGGAAAGGTACTCCAGAATATGTCTTTGCTTAATACACCCACATCAATCCTACGTAGAAGTACCTGGTTTAAGCGTATCTTGATTATGATAAAGTAAGAATGATAACTGTTACGGATTCCCCTCAAAGAGAAGTAAAGTCTAAGTCCGAGAAGAAGGTGGGAGACTTAAGGGAAAAGCGCGAACAACTTTGCATACTTGCTTTGTTAGGAACCATTAGCGAACATGTTGGATGCGAACTAAGTGTAGAAGATATCATAAAGTTACCAGCAAAGGATGTTAAGGAATATCATAAGATGTATCAGCCCACGACTGGATTCATGAACGTAGCTCATAGATTCCTAGCGGAAATCATCTCACGCGTACTTCCGATGGAGAAGGGTGAAGAAGAAGAAGAAGGAGACTTGGATCTAGAAATGCCTGATCTAAGCATATGTTGATGATGATAAAGTAACATGGCATCCATCATGGAACAATACGATGATAAATCCACGCCCTCAAAGACAGAAGAAGTAAAGGAAACAACTCCCCCAAAGAAGAAGTCAAAGTCAAAGCCTGAGGAGGAGGAGGATGATGAAGAGGTAGCAGAAAAGCGCGAACAACTTTCCATACTTGCCACATTAGGAACGATTAGTGAATATATGGGGGCCAAACTAAGTCTAGGAGATATCAAAAGATTGTCTAAAAAAGACGTTAAGAAATACTATAACAGATATCAAGCCGCCACGGGGGCTAAGATGGCGAACGGATTAATGAACGTACTTCAGGGAATAGCAGTAGAAATCATCTCACGCATTCTTCCGATTGATGATAAGAAAGAACTTAACGAAGATTTGGAGACGTTCCTGAGAGAAAGTTTAACCAACGACATCGGATTCGTTGCGCTGAAAGGAGGAAGGTTCATAGCATTAGCAGATTTTCTTTTCCAAGTCGGGAAGCACGTGAAGATGGATTTCTTTGGCGCAGCTCCGGAAATTTTGGAACCCGCTCAGCAACTTGTTAGGGAATATGGAGAAGAATTAAGCAAGACTTCAGCAAGAGTTAAGCAAGACTTAAGCATTTGTTGATAAGTAATAAAGATGGAAACCCCAAAAGAAGAAAATGGTGGTGGCGGAGGCGGAGGCGCTGATGAAGAACGAATTACGAAAGAACCACAAAGGATCGTTCGAGAAAAAGATCCTAAGAAGGTTGCTGCCGGAAAGAAGTTGGTGGAATATAATAGGAAAGCTAAGAAAGCATTGCTAGAAAAGGAAGCTGCGGAAAAGGAAGCTGCGGAAAAGAAAGCTACCCCGGAAGAAGAAGAAGAATCGGGGGGAACGTGGATGCCTGGCCTCGACTTCACTAGCGTATTAACGATGATAGGACTCGGGCTAACGGCTACTGATCTATACTTTAAGTGGAGAAAGAGTAATCCTCCCTCCATGCCTTCCCAAAGTACGCCTATACCTCCCCAAAGTACTCCCACTCCCGCGGATAACACTCCCCTGCCTTCCCAGCCCAATTCAAGACCCACGGTTCCAAGTAGGACAAAGCCCAAGCCCACGATAGGAATGGAAGGAGCTTAAGGAAAATTCATATAAGCAATGATACCCCCAATCAAATAAAGGGCATGGCAAAGAAAGTAGAAAATGACCTCGTGAAAAAGATCATGGAATCCGCAGTGATCGTAGGAATCGCTGCGGGAATAGGTTTCCTAGGGAAGAAGATGACGAAAGAGTCATTCATTAACGATCCATCCAATAGCTTGACGAATTATGGTAAGTGGGTGGCCGTACTCGCGGGTTCCACGTACTTGAAGGAGTGGTTAGAAACAAAGAAGATTTTACCTGCGGGTGTTTGAGAAGTACGCGAAAAAACGCTTAAACACTTATCTTTCTCAATGAAAGATAAAATGGCAATGGCTGTGGGATTGGCGATTGGTGGAGCAATACTTAATGCAACGACATTCGTTGGGGGGTCTTATTTAGCCAAGTACTTAGCAGGTGATGGTGGTGCAATGAAGGAAAAGATTCGTCATGATAAGGCCTTGGAAGCGTATCAGAGGGAGATGGGGGAGTGGGAAAAGAAAAGGAAGAAGTATATGGATTACCTAGACGCACGATATGAGAATAAGAAGATAGCAGAAAAGAACATGAAAGAAACAGATGAAGACTTTTTTCTCTATGCTAAGACTCATTCGGATCCCGCGTCCTTTGATAAGGACCATCCGAAACCTAAGCTCTCAGATTATTACAAACCAAGCAAGAAGCAGAAGCAGTATGAGATGATTTACTTGGGTGGGGGAATGTTGGTCTTAACATACGTTATTACTAGAGTAATATAAAAGAATGGTAGGACGTGAAGAAGAGTTACATCTTAGCATCAATGCTAATGAGAGAGAATGGTTATTGCGGGGTAAGAACATGAGCAAGGGGTATCAGTACGAGAGACTTAAGAACTTCTTCATAACTAGGGCAATCAAGATGACTGAAGAAGATCTAAATAGATGTATGAGATTACCTAGTGAGGATGATGACTCATATATTGATAGGCTTCGTAACGGTGGTTTTGGAGGGGCTTACGAAGCAAACGAGCAAAAGAAGTACATGAGGAATTTCTTGTGGATAGGGGGAATTTTGGCTTTAATGTATGTTATTTCTAGAGTAAAATAAAAGATGGCAGAAGGCGGAGAAGATATGGACTTTGATCCAACTACAGAAGAGGGGCGTACCGACATCAATGATGTTGATGACGAAACACCCTTATTGGAGCGTAAGCCTATAGGCGAACAGACTAAGACGAAGAGACCTAGGGGGAAGGACATGAGTAATAGGGAATCAGGGGGGTATCGTAGTAGATCCAAACAGAAGCTCGAAGAGTTCGAGATGAGTAACCGTAGGAGAAAGGATCTTAAGGAAAGGGAAGATGAAATGGAGTCTGCTGCGAAAGAGGTGAAGAAGCTGTATCCAGAATGGGATCCCAAGAAAAGAGTAGGTAAGTCTAAGATGGTACTAGTCGGAGAAGACGAAGCTGGTAGGGTGACGCTGAAACTGGGAAAAAAGAACTCTAAGGCATACTTCTTAGATGAACCCGAGACTTTTCCCGATTCGATGAAGGAAGCTTTGGGTGAGCGGTGGACTGAGGTCGTGGAAGGGAACGAAAGAATCGTGGAACGAAACGAAGAAGAGATCGAGAGGTTGAAAGAGGAGAACAATCCTGATAACGCGGAACGAATAGAAGAATTAGAGAGAGAAAACGAACGAATAAATGGAGAAAACGAAGCGATAACAGAAAGAGTTTCCCTGAAAGATCGCATCAAAGAGATCTTCAAAAAAGCAGGGGGAATCACCGTAGCTTCCGTACTAGCAGCCACCCTCGTCGTAGTCGGAGTCATCCTTTCCAAACTCAAGGCAGGGTTATCCGCTATGGGGAGGGGGTTAAAGGAACTAGGTAAGAAGATCGCGGGAATGCTACCTGGGTTGATAAGCTCTATCGTTTCGTTCCTATTCAAGACGGCGGGAGAGGTCGTGGGGTTTTTGGCTAAGAATGCGTGGTTGTTGATCATGGTTGTGGTGGTGTATGTTGTTGAAGAATATAAGAATAAGAAAAGATAAGAATATAAGAGATAGGGATAAAGGATATAAATGACAAGATTTTACGTGACATTAAGGAAGCCGGATGAGACGTTTTGGTTGGAGTATCCCATAAGCAGGAAGACTAAGATGACGTTGTTGAGTTACATGTTTAAGAATGGACTCTATGATCTTATGGAAGAAGGACTCGTGTATGCTGCTAGTGGAAAGGTTAGTCTTAAGATTCCTCGGGGGAATTATCACATGGATACCCTCGTATCTTTCCTTGAGGGAGAACAAAGCTTTCCCTTGAAGGTGAAAGAAAATGATGAGAAGAAATGGGTTGTAAGTACCTCCAAGAAGAACACGACCCTAAGTCCAAACTTAGCCTCTTTCCTGGGGGTACCTAAGGATCTACCTTGGGATGGAGAGAAAAAGAAAGCACACCCGATAACTCTTAAGAAATCCCCTACCGTTCTTTGTCTTCATTGTAGCCTCGTGAATTCCTTTCATACCCTAATCAACGAACAACGTGACTCGTTATCATACAAGACATTCGCTCCTTCCCAGATGCTTTCCACGATAGGTGCGGGAGATCTTGGTGAGAACGTATCACATGTCTTCAACAATACCCCCACTACCCCCATTTTGGGAGAAAAGATCAGTAGTATCAGATTTTGGGTTACTGATGCTGATAATAACATCATCCCTGATGGAATATATCCAATGATGATCGCAGTAGAAATCACATAAGAATAGTAACGTAATATACAAAAGAATGGTTGATAACGATATTAAGAAAACAACAAGACTCTATCCAACAGCTCCAAAATTCACTGATGGTGAGGATTTTAGACTACATAAGGTAGACGGTGTACTCGCGAAGTTAGAAAGTGAGCGCGATCGATACGAAAAAGTGCGAAAGAAATATTCGCGATGGAGGTTGTTTTTCCATACTTTCTCAATGACCTCGGGAAGTCTTTCTGTCTTGTTTACGATGGGAGGCATTGGTACGTCACTCACGGGCCCCGGATTGGCAATAGGAATACCACTGTCTGCGCTGGGGGGTTTTATGGGGGTTGTTTCTGCTTTGTGCGGAATGACTGTTAAGAAGCTCACTGTGAAAGTAAGTAAGCACGAGAAGACGGTTCAGCTCATTCGTTCTAAGCTTAATAGTATTAACGATCTTGTCTCGAAAGCTTTGAAGGATAACAGGATTAGTGAGGAAGAATTTACTCTTATTCTTGGTGAAATGCGGAAGTACGAGCAACTTAGGGGAGAGATTAGGATGAAGAAGAACGAAGAATTTTCGGAAAAAAAAGTATTCGACATCGAGGGTTTGAGGAAGGAGGTGAAAGAGGAATTTATTCAACAACTCACACAACCAAGGAAGTAGTATTCCGACTGGGAGGTCTTGAGTATAGGATTCGTCGCGAAATGGGGAAGTTCCTCCCCCATACCCCCTCCCGATAGAATAGAGGTTTAATGGGAAAGAAATACATCATATAAAAGAAGAAAGATGTTTGATGCATATGGTAACTACATGGGAAGTGATTACTCAACCTCCCCCCATCGCCCAACGCCTCCTAAATACCTCCCTAAACCTAAACCCAAGCCTAAGCCTAAACCTAAACCTAAGCGTAGAAGACCAAAGCCAAACTTCCCCCCAGAGTACCTGCTAAAGTCCGTGACCTACCCCCCTCACGAGGATTTCAAGAAAGACCTTATCGTAGGAGACTTTACGAAGCTAAGGATATACGTCTCAAAGGAGTACTTTGACATAAAGGTGAGAAACTTATTCGTAAACATAGGCATTAAGCATAGGAAAGAAGATGCCTACAGGTGGATAGAGGGTCCAAGTATTGATTTTTGGCCTCAGAGACTAAACTTTGCCATATGGTGCGCAACATCGGGTTGTGGCGTGGCAAAGGACATGCTAAAGGATAACCAGGTAGGTAGCTTCTTACGGTTTCACGTTGCCTTTACCATTCGTAGACTGCTCTATGAGCTTAAGAGCCCACTCCCTGGGGATAGCAGCTTTGATCCCGTGAGTTTAACTTATGATAAGACAGCCTATGAAAGAATGAATAATGAGTTCAATGCTCCAAAGGACTTTCGCTTTACCCACGGCTCAAATGGTGGTATAGGAGACATTTACATGGAGGAAGGAAAGATAAAGTTCGACAAGGATCTTGACCCCGGCTTTGTCTCCCGGATGAAGATATGGCCGGGTGGTATTTACCAATTCGGAGGTGTTGTACCTCACCTACCCATGGATTATCTTTACAACCCCAAGAGTGAGGATCAATGGAAGTACTTCATACCACAGAAAGGCAAGGGTCTAACGTCACCGGGGTTAGCCAGAATAAACAGGAGCATAGAAGCATTCGTTTATTGCGTTCTTGGTTCTCAGGTTAATACCAGGAGCAGCATCGTAGGTTCCTCTGGGTCAGCCCAACAAACTAGACAGGAATTCTTAGTGCTTTTTGAGTCATCTGTGATAGAAAATGGGATCTCAAGAAGCATCCAAAGTTACCAGCGTGCCGTGCAAGATGCTCGGGTCAGGTTAGACTTTGCCATATCCCCTGGGTGTTGGTTATTTCCTTCTAAACTGGTAATAAACACTGAGTCAATACCAGGCTACAACAACAAGCTCCAGCAGGCCACCAAGGAAATGACCTTTGGCGTTAATTCTGTGAACACTGAGATGGTTGGTGGGTCAGATCACACGCCAACTAAGGAAAAGGAAGAGGACGTGACTAAGACTGGGAAGGAAGAAGACGACACGACTAAGTCTGGGAAAACCAGTAACAATGTTAAGAGTCCTAATAAGAATCTTAAGCGTACTGGTGATAGTTCGCATGATGTGAATTTAGCGGTAATTGCCATCATATCGGTGGGAGTAGGTTGGATGTTGTTTAGGTAGAGGGATATTCTTCATCTATCTCTGAATCTGACTCCTCTATTTGTGGAATTGGCTTTAGTAGTCTCTCGTACTCCTTAGGATCTTTGGTATTTGCTTCCCATACTCTTATGACTAAGGTTACTCTACCTGAAGATCCTACGTATATGTTACTGATGTGTAACGCGACGTCTACGTCCATTTTCTTATCAATAAGTTCTTCTGGATCTATTCTTTTTCCGGACGCGTCGTAAAATCTTCCTCCTAGCTTACCCGTAGCCCTGTTCGTTGGTATTTTTGGGTATAACGTGGGTCCTCTTCCCTCTACTTTTTCTAACCTAACATTCCCATCTTCTCCTGTTACCGGTTCTAATTTCCAGTATAAGGGATTTAGTCCGCCTTTGATCTTCTTTAGGTCCGATCTAGTTAGTTCTATTAGTCCTAGTTCTTCCTTGTAGTGTAGTACGGCTTCGATGCACATATCTACGACCTCGTCGAAGGATCTTATCCACTTTTTCTGGTCTTCGGTTGGTCCTTCGCGATCCCACATGCATAGTGGTAGGCTATAGTCCTTCCTTGATCCTTCGAATAAACTTTCTGAAGGACCGAACGAGAACACCCACCCAGATGCTACTATTAGCTTTCCTTGTGTTTCCTTGTCGTCGTACTTTGTGTTTATCTCGATTATCTTGTACTTTATCTTCTTTCCTAGTACTTCTTTTTGTATTGGTTTAGAGAATCGTAGGTTACTTGCATCATAATCTATCATAGTTGTTAGCCTTGGTCCTGTTAGTGACATTTTTCCTTTCTTCTTTTGTTCTCTTTATAATAGGCTAGATATTCTTAAACCATCTTTTTTTCGTATTAGATGTCAAAGTCCTTCTTTGATATCTTACGTTACTTAGCCTTTAATAAGACGCACCCCTCGGGTAACTCCTCTTCTTTGAAGTAAGCGAACTTATATTTTTGGTTATCGATCTTTGACTTTCCGGTCTTTGCAGAAGGTTTTCCCTCACAACAGGCGATTATGAGGCCTGGGTTTATTCCTAAGCGCTTACCCGTTGCGTACATGCTCCGAAAGTAGCTTTTTTCTTTGGTAAGTAGGTTCGTGGCTACGACGCATTTCCTATTCTCCCAGTTATTCTTTAAGAAGGAATGGTCTATTTTCTTTGGTGGGGGCGTGGGGGGTTCTTTTTCCGGAGGGGTCTTGATCACTTGGGGATAATTTCGTGGTGGTGGTGTTGGAGGTTCTTCTTCTTTTGGAGGAGTTTCGATCACTTGGGGTGATGTGGTCATGGACTTGCGGAACGCTCTCATGACCTGTTCAAGCGCTTTTTCAGTGATGTGAATCTCTTCTTCCTTCTTGACTTCTCTCTGAAGACTTTCCTTATTCTTATTTCCCATTTTTTCTTTGTTATGTATTTGCATCTTTATTAAAGCACTTTTATTTAGTTTATTTATTCTTTCTTTCTTCTTCTTCTTCACTTCCCTTCACTTCCCTTCACTTCCCTTCACTTCCCTTCCTCCCCCCTCCTCCCAAGAATAGCTCACGCCTTCCCTCTTCTCCTCCATCCCCAGTGCTTAATTTTTGCGCACGCTTGATCAGATTTTGGGGAAGGGGGAAGGCGAGGGTGGGCGTGGTGGGGGATTAGGGGGGCCGGGCGTGATGTTGGGGGGAGGGGGAAGGAGTAGGCGGAAACGTGTGGCTTGGGCGTACCAGTGCGGAAAAGTTAGGCCAAGTTCGTTCGTGCGTGATGTTTGGAGAGGGGTACAGTCGCGTGGCTTCGAATCGGCCTTTGGTACCTACTTCGATTAACTACTTATTAATTTTCCAAGCGTTGACTATAATATTGCACAAAATAACTGAAATTTCAGTTAACTTTTAATTAACATTTCTCAGTCATCTGATAATTTTAAGTTTTTTTTTTTGTCAATTAAGGTTGTCGGATCCATAAGAGATAGGTCGTTCCATGTCTAAAAGGAATTATGGTATACACGAATAATCGAAGATTTTAAAATGGTTTCGTCGACTACAAACAACATTGAATATATCAACCGACTAAAGCCTGGTTCGCACTAGGGACGCAAGCATAAGCATAACGACATACGCAAGCGCAGTCTTTATCCATTGGTTAACCCTTTTGTATTTGGACAGAGAAAACATTCAGTTATCCTTAATTTACCATCTGCGCTTGAGTATGTCGTTATGATTATGCTTGTGTCGCTAGTGTGAACCAGGCTTATGGCCCGGTTCTGACATCGAATTTCACATGTGTCGAATCTAAATTTAAAGCAAATGAATTCAAACAATAGGTTTTGCTCATTTGCATTACATTTGGCAGATTTGAAATTCGAAGTCTAAACCGGGCCTAACCTTCGTGTTCTTGTCGAGAATAATAATAAGAAACACAAGTCATCCTTGGTTCTTGGAACAATCTGTCTCCTAAAGCTTAGAGCTTATTGCATGATTTGGCAGCGACAAAATTCGATTCCGACAATTTTTGGCTACGACAACCTTTTTTTAAAATAGGTATATGCAAATGATGATTTTAAACTTTTGGTCGTTTTTGCATGCTTGAGTGAGAACTTCCATTGTTAATTAAGTAATTTGAAAAAAGAAAACGACAACATTATTGCACTAATTCTAAATAACATGCATGTCATGAGTTTTTCCTTTTTTTTTTTTGAAATAATAATAAGTTGAAAGATATTAATGGATAAATAAACGATATATTTAACAATTAGAAGACGAACTCGAGATTTCTATCGGCTGATAGTTGACGAGGGGCTCCGGCCCCGAGTCAACTATCAAAGCCGATAGAAATCGAGAGTGAGTCTTCTAATTGTTTTAGTAAAAATCTCAACTAAACTATACTATACTAAACTAAACTAAACTAAACTTCACAAAAGCGCGAAGGAAAAGCCGCCATTTTTTCAAAACAAGTCCGGCTTTCTCTACCCACTATCTATCGGCTGATAGATAGTGAGTACGTTCGCCAAACAGAATGCAGGATTTGCAATAGTATAGTAGTAGAATTTTACTAAAAGCTATTTATATAGCGTTATATTCAAGTTTTAATTGTCTGTTGCTCGGGGTTAGGCTCGATTTTAATCAGTTGTGAATTATATGTAGAATTATATTCACATGTTCCAGTTAAGGTCCGTGGAATTTCAAAGTGTTTGTATTGTTGAAGTTGTGCATTCTTTACTTTACCGTTGGTATTTGTGAATGTTCTGACACTGAAATGAGGCTAACCCTGAGTAAATGTGTCTGTAATTAAGAAACACAGTGGCATTCTTGACTAACTCGAAAAGGTTTTTTTTCTTTTGTTTTTATCACGCGGCAGCCAAATTGGTTGAAAAAATAGGCTTTTAGTCCCTGGTGTCCCATTGCCCTCGCTATGAAGCGTTTCAGAAAGTTCCAAAAAGTTTTTAGCTTGCTTGGGAATGAACAAGGCCGCCGTGTGATAAAAACCAATTTCGACAAAATTCAAAATTTTTGTTATTCTTTGATTCTCCCATATCGAACTGAACGACAACCGTATATAATCACGATGTAACGATTTGGAAACCATAGTTTTAGAGTTTTAAAGGCCCTGTTAAAGCACTACTGTGTGCAATTATCTCAAAATCTGGCTTTGATGACTCAAAAAATGCAATAAAAATACATGTTCCTTTTTCATGGTCTTTTCCATTGGGTCTATAATCGTCGTTGAAGTAGAAGTTGTAGCAGTAGCAGTAGCAGTAGCAGTAGCAGTAGCAGTAGCAGTAGCAGTAGCAGTAGCAGTAGCAGTAGCAGTAGCAGTAGCAGTAGCAGTAGCAGTAGCAGTAGCAGTAGCAGTAGCAGTAGCAGTAGCAGTAGCAGTAGCAGTAGCAGTAGCAGTAGCAGTAGCAGTAGCAGTAGCAGTAGCAGTAGCAGTAGCAGTAGCAGTAGCAGTAGCAGTAGCAGTAGCAGTAGCAGTAGCAGTAGCAGTAGCAGTAGCAGTAGCAGTAGCAGTAGCAGTAGCAGTAGCAGTAGCAGTAGCAGTAGCAGTAGCAGTAGCAGTAGCAGTAGCAGTAGCAGTAGCAGTAGCAGTAGCAGTAGCAGTAGCAGTAGCAGTAGCAGTAGCAGTAGCAGTAGCAGTAGCAGTAGCAGTAGCAGTAGCAGTAGCAGTAGCAGTAGCAGTAGCAGTAGCAGTAGCAGTAGCAGTAGCAGTAGCAGTAGCAGTAGCAGTAGCAGTAGCAGTAGCAGTAGCAGTAGCAGTAGCAGTAGCAGTAGCAGTAGCAGTAGCAGTAGCAGTAGCAGTAGCAGTAGCAGTAGCAGTAGCAGTAGCAGTAGCAGTAGCAGTAGCAGTAGCAGTAGCAGTAGCAGTAGCAGTAGCAGTAGCAGTAGCAGTAGCAGTAGCAGTAGCAGTAGCAGTAGCAGTAGCAGTAGCAGTAGCAGTAGCAGTAGCAGTAGCAGTAGCAGTAGCAGTAGCAGTAGCAGTAGCAGTAGCAGTAGCAGTAGCAGTAGCAGTAGCAGTAGCAGTAGCAGTAGCAGTAGCAGTAGCAGTAGCAGTAGCAGTAGCAGTAGCAGTAGCAGTAGCAGTAGCAGTAGCAGTAGCAGTAGCAGTAGCAGTAGCAGTAGCAGTAGCAGTAGCAGTAGCAGTAGCAGTAGCAGTAGCAGTAGCAGTAGCAGTAGCAGTAGCAGTAGCAGTAGCAGTAGCAGTAGCAGTAGCAGTAGCAGTAGCAGTAGCAGTAGCAGTAGCAGTAGCAGTAGCAGTAGCAGTAGCAGTAGCAGTAGCAGTAGCAGTAGCAGTAGCAGTAGCAGTAGCAGTAGCAGTAGCAGTAGCAGTAGCAGTAGCAGTAGCAGTAGCAGTAGCAGTAGCAGTAGCAGTAGCAGTAGCAGTAGCAGTAGCAGTAGCAGTAGCAGTAGCAGTAGCAGTAGCAGTAGCAGTAGCAGTAGCAGTAGCAGTAGCAGTAGCAGTAGCAGTAGCAGTAGCAGTAGCAGTAGCAGTAGCAGTAGCAGTAGCAGTAGCAGTAGCAGTAGCAGTAGCAGTAGCAGTAGCAGTAGCAGTAGCAGTAGCAGTAGCAGTAGCAGTAGCAGTAGCAGTAGCAGTAGCAGTAGCAGTAGCAGTAGCAGTAGCAGTAGCAGTAGCAGTAGCAGTAGCAGTAGCAGTAGCAGTAGCAGTAGCAGTAGCAGTAGCAGTAGCAGTAGCAGTAGCAGTAGCAGTAGCAGTAGCAGTAGCAGTAGCAGTAGCAGTAGCAGTAGCAGTAGCAGTAGCAGTAGCAGTAGCAGTAGCAGTAGCAGTAGCAGTAGCAGTAGCAGTAGCAGTAGCAGTAGCAGTAGCAGTAGCAGTAGCAGTAGCAGTAGCAGTAGCAGTAGCAGTAGCAGTAGCAGTAGCAGTAGCAGTAGCAGTAGCAGTAGCAGTAGCAATAGCAGTAGCAGTAGCAGTAGTAGTAGTGGTAGTAGTGGTAATAGCATGGTATTAGTCTTTTTTGGGAGAACTAATAGGGGATATGGGTCGTAGTTATTATTTCTGTTGGCGTTCGAACTCTTTTATTAGCTGTTCCGAGGTTAAGGAAGGGAGTAAGACCTAGTGCAAATATTTATCTAATAGTCCCCTAGCTGCACAGGTGCCTGCACCCTCTTGAAAGGTAGCCGGGCTGAAGCGAAAGGGACAGCGAGCTTGCAATGATAGAGGCGTGTAAATAATTGTCCCAGGTTTTAAAAAAGGTCTCTATCATTACAAGCTCCCTGTTCGTTTAGATCTCTCTTTGATGTAAAGGTCCGGCTACCTTTCGAGAGGGCGCAGAGAACTGTGAAGGAGAATAATCCTAATCACACCAAAATAAAACATACTAAAATCAGGTAATATTACTGCTTTTAAGAACATGCTTGGATGAAAAATTACTGAGCACAAACTTTTAAAAAGAAAAAAGAAAAGAAAAGAAAAAAGAGAATGTATGCGTATGGGCTAATATTTTGTCTTAATTTCAATCGGTTTTTAAAAAAGCGCATTGATTCGTCGGTATTTCCCCACACATTCTTAAAACTTGGTAAGCTTAACAATTTTAGTGTTTTCTTTCATGTGTTGGGGTTTGTTTTTTTAAGTACATGAATATCTCTACAATCGTTCCCAGTCCCTTACTCAACCTCGGAATGACTAATACCAGATTCTAACCCTCTTAGCTGCCAGGACGAATCTTCATTTCTGCTTTCTTGAGAGATCTGCTATCAGTAGAAAAGGTGTACCAGTTTATGCCGTGAGCATTTGGGACCTTTGAGACGAGGTATTGGCCGTTGAGATGACTCTGGAATTTAAATATCAACGGAAAGAGAAGTTAGGTAAAAAAAGTGATGAGATTGTCTCAAGGTTCAATCTGTGAGTT